>CM019822.1:189141666-189544626 GCA_009763385.1 Coix lacryma-jobi var. lacryma-jobi | reverse complement strand
CGCCCGGATAGTTGACAGCGGCCTCTAGCAAGACGTGTCAACTCCTATGTATACGCAAAGATCATATCGACGAACCACCAGATCATATATACGTAATTCCCTTGCCACCACATTTTGTTTCAACTCATAGGTTAACAATTTAACCTAAGCACGGCCATGATTTTGATCCAATCAGATGGGATCCGTGATATCTCTCTCGCATGGAGAGGGACAAATCCCTGATTGATCGCTATGTCTCAACAAGTTTCCTTGACAACCGAAGACGAACTTTATGACTACCCTGTTACGAAGTAGCGTTTGATAGTCCCTAAGTAAGTCAATTCACATCTTGAGAACATACCACAATCTCAGGTTCGAAGGACATAACGTACATGATGTGTGAAGAGATAATAAGACACTCAAGTTGGGTCAGTCCAGACGCCAGTATAACATGTGGCCCAATTATTAGTTTGACATCTTCATGTCTATGACTTGTGAAACATAGTCATCAACTAATCATGTGCTGAACTAAATATTCATGTGTGTCCTCAACATGAACTCCGTCAGGGACAACTATGAATAACCATACAAGTAAAAAGAGTCTCACAGCAATTCACATAATGGTCGATCAATACCAGTGTCGTTTAATGGATATTCAAGGAATATAATAAATCATGGATACAATAGAAATTCATCTCATCTCTATGATAACCTCTAGGGCATATTTCCAACCTCTCCCACTTGCACTAGAGTTAATGTCTTGGATATACTAATACCCATAGACCTCATGCGCCTCATGCTTAGCTGTGGAACGAGCACTTGGCAAAAGGATCTGCTCCATTCCAATCCGTAATGTTATTTTGAACATCTTATTCTCATTCTTCCATGAACTTCCTCGAATGAGGTTGAATTTCCGCAGTCCATGTTTGTTCTTCTGGTGATTCCTTGGCTCCTAAGCGCGCGTCTATCGCCCCATTGCTATCCACAGGTAAGGACAATTGGACTAGACGCATTTGGAACACACCAAGATCAAATGAGAACTCATCTCATAAAAAACACCTTCCTTGTCAGCTCCACTAGCTGCAATGTAATCGGGCTTACTTGTAGAATCGACACGTGGTCTCTGCTTGAACTTTCCCGCTGACTGCGGCACACACCATTTATTGTGAACAACAAAACCTATTGAGATTGTGAATTATCTGTGTCGGTTGGCTAGCATCGGTTTAACCATTTACACCGACTCCTCCTCACTTCCATAGATTAGGAACACATCTTTTAGTCCTTCTCCAATACTTAAGGATGTTTTGGCAGTGTCCAGTGACTCTCACCTGGTTAGCTTGATATCGCTCGCAAACTTAGAGCATACGAGAATCCGGGCTGTACATTTTGGCCGATTTTTCCGTTAACGCTAGTACACGGCCTATTTCTACCCCATTGTCCCCCTCCCGGCGCCCGGTTCGCCCCAAGGATGGAAGCCTCGCGCGATGGAAACGCATGGGGCGTCTTGGGCACCCCGCTAGCTATCCGCGACTGTGGCAAAACCCACGCGGACGGGCCGGTCTCCTCCGTTTTCAGCCGATTTTTCCGTTAACGCTAGTACACGGCCTATTTCTACCCCATCGTCCCCCTCCCGGCGCCCGGTTCGCCCCAAGGACAGAAGCCTCGCGCGCTAGAAACGCATGGGGCATCTTGGGCACTCCGCCAGCTATCCGCGACTGTGGCCAAACCCGCGCGGACGCGCAGGTCTCCTCCATTTTCGGCCGATTTTTCTGTTAACGCTAGTACACGGCCTATTTCTACCCCATCGTCCCCCTCCCGGTGCCCGGTTCGCCCCAAGGACGGAAGCCTCACGCGCTGGAAATGCATGGGGCGTCTTGGGCACCCCGCTAGCTATCCGCGACTGTGGCCGAACCCGCGCGGACGTGCCGGTCTCCTCCGTTTTCGGCCGATTTTTCCGTTAACGCTAGTACACGGCCTATTTCTACCCCATCGTCCCCCTCCCGGCGCCCGGTTCACCCCAAGGACGGAAGCCTCGCGCGCTGGAAACGCATGGGGCGTCTTGGGCACACCGCTAGCTTTTTGCGACTGTGGCCAAACCCGCGCGGACACGCCGGTCTCCTCCGTTTTTGGCCGATTTTTCCGTTAACGCTAGTACACGGCCTATTTCTACCCCATTGTCCCCCTCCCGGCGCCCGGTTCGCCCCAAGGATGGAAGCCTCGCGTGCTGGAAACGCATGGGGCGTCTTGGGCACCCCGCTAGCTATCCGTGATTGTGGCCAAACCCGCGCGGACGCGCCGGTCTCCTCCGTTTTTGGCCGATTTTTCCATTAACGCTAGTACACGGCCTATTTCTACCCCATCGTCCCCCTCCCGGCGCCCGGTTCGCCCCAAGGACGGAAGCCTCGCGCGCTGGAAACGCATGGGGTGTCTTGGGCACACCGCTAGCTATTCGCGACTGTGGCCAAACCCGTGCGGACGCGCCGGTCTCCTCCATTTTTGGCCGATTCTTCTGTTAACGCTTGTACATGGCCTATTTCTACCCCATCGTCCCCATCCCGGCACCCGGTTCGCCCCAAGGACGGAAGCCTCGCGCGCTGGAAACGCATGGGTCGTCTTGGGCACCCCGCTAGCTATCCGCGACTGTGCCCAAACCCGCGCGGACGCGCCGGTCTCCTCCATTTTCGGCCGATTTTTCCGTTAACGCCAGTACACGGCCTATTTCTACCCCATCGTCCCCCTCCCGGCGCCCGGTTCGCCCCAACGACGGAAGCTTCGCACGCTGGAAATGCATGGGGCGTCTTGGGCACCCCGCTAGCTATCCGCGACTATGGCCAAACCCGCGCGGACGCGCCGGTCTCCTCAGTTTTCGGCCGATTTTTCCGTTAACGCTAGTACATGGCCTATTTCTACCCCATCGTCCCACTCCCGGCGCCCGGTTCGCCCCAAGGACGGAAGCCTCGCGAGCTGGAAACGCATGGGGCGTCTTGGGCACCCAGGTAGCTATCCGCGACTGTGGCCAAACCCGCGCGGACGTGCCTGTCTCCCCCGTTTTCGGTCATTTTTTCCGTTAACGCTACTACACGGCCTATTTCTACCCCATCGTCCCGCTCCCGGCGCCCGGTTCGCCCCAAGGACGGAAGCCTCGCGCGCTGGAAACGCAAGGTGCGCCTTAGGCACCCCGCTAGCTATCCGTGACTGTGGCCAAACCCGCGCGGACGCACCGGTCTCCTCCGTTTTTGGCCGATTTTTCCGTTAACGCTAGTACACGGCCTATTTCTACCTCATCGTCCCCCTCCCGGCGCCCGGTTCGCCCCAAGGACGGAAGCCTCGCGCGCTGGAAACGCATGGGGCGTCTTGGGCACCCCACTAGCTATCCATGGCTGTGGCCAAACCCGCGTGGACGCGCCGGCCTCCTCCGTTTTCGGCCGATTTTTTCGTTAACGCTAGTACACGGCCTATTTCTACCCCATCGTCCCCCTCCCGGTGCCCGGTTCGCCCCAAGGACGGAAGCCTCGCCTGCTGGAAATGCATGGGGCGTCTTGGGCTCCCCGCTAGCTATCCGCGACTGTGGCCAAACCCGCGTGGATGCGCCGGTCTCCTGTGTTTTCGGCCGATTTTTTCGTTAACGCTAGTACACGACCTATTTCTACCCCATCGTCCCCCTCCCGGTGCCCGGTTCGCCCCAAGGATGGAAGCCTCGTGCGCTGGAAACGCATGGGGCGTCTTGGGCACCCCGATAGCTATCCACAACTGTGGCCAAACCCGCGCGGACGCGCCGGTCTCCTCCGTTTTCGGCCGATTTTTCCGTTAACGCTAGTACACGGACTATTTCTACCCCATCGTCCCCCTCCCGGTGCCCGGTTCGCCCCAAGGACGGAAGCCTCGCGCGCTGGAAACGCATGGGGCGTCTTGGGCACCCCGCTAGCTATCCGCGACTGTGGCCAAACCCGCGCGGATGAGCCGGTCTCCTCCGTTTTCGGCCGATTTTTCCGTTAACGCTAGTACACGGCCTATTTCTACCCCATCGTCCCCCTCTCGGCGCCCGGTTCGCCCGAAGGACGGAAGCCTCGCGCGATGGAAACGCATGGGGCGTCTTGGGCACCCCGCTAGCTATCCGCGGCTGTGGCCAAACCCGCGCGGACGCGCGGGTCTCCTCTACTTTCGGCCGATTTTTCCGTTAACACTAGTACACGGCCTATCTCTACCCCATCATCCCCCTCCCGGCGCCCGGTTCGCCCCAAGGACGGAAGCCTCGCGCGCTGGAAATGCATGGGGCGTCTTGGGCTCCCCGCTAGCTATCCGCGACTGTGGCCAAACTCGCGTGGATGCGCCTGTCTCCTGCGTTTTCGGCCGATTTTTTCGTTAACGCTAGTACACGACCTATTTCTACCCCATCGTCCCCCTCCCGGTGCCCAGTTCGCCCCAAGGACGGAAGCCTCGCGCACTAGAAACGCATGGGGCGTCTTGGGCACCCCGATAGCTATCCGCAACTGTGGCCAAACCCGCGCGGACGCGCCGGTCTCCTCCGTTTTCGGCCGATTTTTCCGTTAACGCTAGTACACGGACTATTTCTACCCCATCATCACCCTCCCGGCGCCCGGTTCGCCCCAAGGACGGAAGCCTCGCGCGCTGGAAACGCATGGGGCGTCTTGGGCACCCCGCTAGCTATCCGCGACTGTGGCCAAACCCACGCGGACGCGCCGGTCTCCTCCGTTTTGAGCCGATTTTTCCGTTAACGCTAGTGCACGGCCTATTTCTACCCCATCGTCCCCCTCTCGGCGCCCGGTTCGCCCGAAGGACGGAAGCCTCGCGCGCTGGAAACGCATGGGGCATCTTGGGCACCCCGCTAGCTATCTGCGGCTGTGCCCAAACCCGCGCGGACGCGCGGGTCTCCTCTGTTTTCGGCCGATTTTTCCGTTAACACTAGTACACGGCCTATTTCTACCCCCATCATCCCCCTCCCGGCACCCGGTTCGCCCCAAGGACGGAAGCCTCGCACGCTGGAAACGCATGGGGCATCTTAGGCACCCCGCTAGCTATCCGCGACTGTGGACAAACCCGCGCGGACGCGCCGGTCTACTCCGTTTTCGGCCGATTTTTCCGTTAACGCTAGTACACGGCCTATTTCTACCCCATCGTCCCCCTCTCGGTGCCCGGTTCGCCCCAAGGACGGAAGCCTCGCGCGCTGGAAATGCATGGGGCGTCTTGGCACCCCGCTAGCTATCCGCGACTATGGCCAAACCCGCGCGGACGCGCCGTTCTCCTCCATTTTCGGCCGATTTTTCCGTTAACGCTAGTACACGGCCTATCTCTACCCCCATCGTCCCCCTCCCGGTGCCCGGTTCGCCCCAAGGACGGAAGCCTCGCGCGCTGGAAATGCATGGGGCGTCTTGGGCTCCCCGCTAGCTTTCCGCGACTGTGGCCAAACCCGCGTGGATGCGCCGGTCTCCTGCGTTTTCGACCGATTTTTTCGTTAACGCTAGTACACGACCTATTTCTACCCCATCGTCCCCCTCCTGGTGCCCGGTTCGCCCCAAGGACGGAAGCCTCGCGCGCTGGAAACGCATGGGGCGTCTTGGGCACCCCGATAGCTATCCGCAACTGTGGCCAAACCCGCGCGGACGCGCCGGTCTCCTCCTTTTTCGGCCGATTTTTCCGTTAACGCTAGTACACGGACTATTTCTACCCCATCGTCCCCCTCCCGGCGCCCGGTTCGCCCCAAGACGGAAGCCTCGCGCGCTGGAAACGCATGGGGCGTCTTGGGCACCCCGCTAGCTATCCGCGACTGTGGCCAAACCCGCGCGGACGCGCCGGTCTCCTCCGTTTTCGGCGGATTTTTCCGTTAACGCTAGTACACGGCCTATTTCTACCCCATCGTCCCCCTCTCGGCGCCCGGTTCGCCCGAAGGAAGGAAGCCTCGCGCGCTGGAAACACGTGGGGCGTCTTGGGCACCCCGCTAGCTATCCGCGGTTGTGGCCAAACCCGCGCGGACGCGCGGGTCTCCAACGTTTTCGGCCGATTTTTCCGTTAACACTAGTACACGGCCTATTTCTACCCCATCATCCCCCTCCCGGCGCCCGGTTCGCCCCAAGGACGGAAGCCTCGCACGCTGGAAACGCATGGGGCCTCTTAGGCACCCCGCTAGCTATCCGCGACTATGGCCAAACCCGCACGGACACGCCGGTCTCCACCGTTTTCGGCCGATTTTTCCGTTAACGCTAGTACACAGCCTATTTCTACCCCATCGTCCCCCTCTCGGCGCCCGGTTCGCCCCAAGGACGGAAGCCTCGCGCGCTGGAAACGCATAGGGCGTCTTGGGCTCCCCGCTAGCTATCCGCGACTGTGGCCAAACCTCGCGGACGCGCCGGTCTCCTGCGTTTTTTTCCGACTTTTCCGTTAACGCTAGTACACGGCTTATTTCTACCCCATCGTCCCCCTCCCGGCGCCCGGTTCGCCCCAAGGACAGAAGCCTCGCGCGCTGGAAACACATGGGGCGTCTTGGGCACCTCGCTATCTATCCGCGACTGTGGCCAAACCCGCGCGGACGCACCGGTCTCCTCCGTTTTCGGCCGATTTTTCCGTTAACGCTAGTACACGGCCTATTTCTACCCCATCGTCCCCATCCCGGCGCCCGGTTCGCCCCAAGGACGGAAGCATCGCACGCTGGAAACGTATGGGGCGTCTTGCCCACCCCGCTAGCTATCCGTGACTCTGGCCAAACCCGCGCGGACGCGCCGGTCTCCTCCGTTTTTGGCTGATTTTTCCGTTAACGCTAGTACACTGCCTATTTCTACCCCATCGTCCCCCTCCCGGCGCCCGGTTCGCCCCAAGGACGGAAGCCTCACGCACTGGAAACGCATAGGGCGTCTTGGGCACAACGCTAGCTATTCGCGACTGTGGCCAAAACCGCGCGGACGCGCCGGTCTCCTCCGTTTTTGGCCGATTTTTCCGTTAACGCTAGTACACGGCCTATTTCTACCCCATTGTCCCCCTCCCGGCGCCCGGTTCGCCCCAAGTACAGAAGCCTCACGCGCTGGAAACACATGGGGCATCTTGGGCAACCCGCTAGCTATCCGCGACTGTGCCCAAACACACGCGGACGCGCCGGTCTCCTCCGTTTTCGGCCGATTTTTCTGTTAACGCTAGTACACAGCCTATTTCTACCCCATCATCCCCCTCCCGGCGCCCGGTTCGCCCCAACGATGGAAGCCTCATGCACTGGAAACGCATGGGGCATCTTGGGCACCCCGCTAGCTATCCGCGACTATGGCCAAACCCGCGCGGACACGCCGGTCTCCTCCGTTTTCGGCCGATTTTTCCGTTAACGCTAGTACATGGCCTATTTCTACCCAATCGTCCCCCTCCCGGCGCCCGGTTCGCCCCCAAGGATGGAAGCCTCGCGCGCTGGAAACGCATGGGGCGTCTTGGGCACCCCGCTAGCTATCCGCGACTGTGGACAAACCCGCGCGGACGCGCCGGTCTACTCCGTTTTCGGCCGATTTTTCCGTTAACGCTAGTACACGGCCTATTTCTACCCCATCGTCCCCCTCCCGGTGCCCGGTTCGCCCCAAGGACGGAAGCCTCGCGCGCTGGAAACGCATGGGGCGTCTTGGGCAGCCCGCTAGCTATCCGCGGCTGTGCCCAAACCCGCGCGGACGCGCGGGTCTCCTCCGTTTTCGGCCGATTTTTCCGTTAACACTAGTACACGGCCTATTTCTACCTCATCATCCCCCTCCCGGCGCCCGGTTCGCCCCAAGGATGGAAGCCTCGCACGCTGGAAACGCATGGGGCATCTTAGGCACCCCGCTAGCTATCCGCGACTGTGGACAAACCCGCGCGGACGTGCCGGTCTACTCCGTTTTCGGCCGATTTTTCCGTTAACGCTAGTACACGGCCTATTTCTACCCCATCGTCCCCCTCTCGGTGCCCGGTTCGCCCCAAGGACGGAAGCCTCGCGCGCTGGAAATGCATGGGGCGTCTTGGGCTCCCCGCTAGCTATCCGCGACTGTGGCCAAACCCGCGTGGATGCGTCGGTCTCCTGCGTTTTCGGCCGATTTTTTTGTTAACGCTAGTACACGACCTATTTCTACCCCATCGTCCCCCTCCCGGTGCCCGGTTCGCCCCAAGGACGGAAGCCTCGCGCGCTGGAAATGCATGGGGCGTCTTGGGCACCCCGCTAGCTATCCGCGACTGTGGCCAAACCCGCGCGGACGCACCGGTCTCCTCCGTTTTTGGCCGATTTTTCCGTTAACGCTAGTACACGGCCTATTTCTACCCCATCGTCCCCCTCTCGGCGCCCGGTTCGCCCCAAGGACGGAAGCCTCACGCGTTGGAAACGCATGGGGCGTCTTGGGCACCCCGCTAGTTATCCGCGGCTGTGGCCAAACCCGCGCGGACGCGCCGGTCTCCTCCGTTTTCGGCTGATTTTTCCGTTAACGCTAGTACACGGCCTATTTCTACCCCATCATCCCCCTCCCGGCGCCCGGTTCGCCCCAAGGACGGAAGCCTCGCGCGCTGGAAACGCATGGGGCATCTTGGGCTCCCCGCTAGCAATCCGCGACTGTGGCCAAACCCGCGCGGACGCGCCGGTCTCCTGCGTTTTTGGCTGATTTTTCCGTTAACGCTAGTACACGACTTATTTCTACCACATCGTCCCCCTCCCGGCGCCCGGTTCGCCACAAGGACGGAAGCCTCGCGCGCTGGAAACGCATGGGGTGTCTTGGGCACCCCGCTAGCTATCCACGATTGTGGCCAATCCTGCGCGGACGCGCCGGTCTCCTCTGTTTTCGGCCGATTTTTCCGTTAACGCTAGTACACGGCCTATTTCTACCCCCATCGTCTCCCTCCCAGCGCCCTGTTCGCCCCAAGGACGGAAGCCTCGCGCGCTGGAAACGCATGGGGCGTCTTGGGCACCCCGCTAGCTATCCGCGACGGTGGCCAAACCCGCGCGGACGCACCGGTCTCCTTCGTTTTCGGCCGATTTTTCCGTTAACGCTAGTACGCGGCCTATTTCTACCCCATCGTCCCTCTCCCGGCGCCCGGTTCGCCCCAAGGACAGAAGCCTCGCGTGCTGGAAACGCCAGATCATGTCTTTATGTTGATTTCTATTTTTGGCCACGTTTCATAGGCTATATCACGTCTTTTTTCATTTTCGCCAAATTTCTATAGTAGGACAGTCGGTCTACACGGAGGCCACATTTACTCACCCCTAATGTCAGATGACTCTCATACATGTTTTCTGGTAGCTCCTGGTTCACAGATCAAAGCTTTATGTTGATTTCTGTTTTCGACCATGTTTCATGGGCTATAACACACGACCTTTTTTATTTTCGGCTAATTTCTGTCAGAGGGCTGTCGGCCTACTTGGAGGCCACATACACATTCCTGTGATGTTAGATGACTCACGTAGATGTTTTCTGGTGGCTCCTGGTTCACAGATCATGGCTTTATGTTGATTTATATTTTGGACCACGTGTCATAGGCTATAACACACTTTTTTCATTTTCGCCTAATTTCTGCCAGAGGACAGTCGGTCTACACGGAGGCCACATTTACTCACCTCTAATGTTAGATGACTCACGTACATGGTTTCTTGTAGCTCCTATGTTGGGGGAAAGGACCCTCGGCAAAAGCGCCGCCCGAACTGATGCTCGACTTTAGCCCTCGCGCAACGCCTGGTGTGCTTGCGAGGTCCCTCTCCTATTGGAGACCGTTACCCTGACCCCCGGATGCGGGGTCAACCCTCGTCGCTTTTTTGTGCTTCCGTGCAGGTCTAAGGCGACGGTCGCACTGCAGGAAACCTTCGCTGACTCACGACGCCACCTTCGCTTGGAGCGAAGGTCCAGGCAAGCGGCAAGTGTGCGTTGCCCCAGAGGCAAGCGGAGCCTGAAGGTCCGGCGAGCACGGCCGAAGGTTAAACCTTCGTCCTTCTCCCCCGGAGGCAAGCAAAGCCGGAGGTCCGGCAGATGGCGGAGGTGCGCGGGACCAAGGGCGAGCGCGGCCGAAGGTCAAGACCGCCGCGCCTCTCCCCGAAGGTGAACAAGGGCCAGGTGGCGGCGCGCTGGGGTGTGGCCGATTAGGGTTTCCGCTTCAGCTGTGCATTTACGCTTTTGCCCTTCCTCCCTGTGCGGAGGCGAGGAATCTTTGCTGTACCCTTTTGTAATTTGGCCCGTGCCCCTTGGCATTCCCTATAAATACCAAGGGGATGAACAGTGTAAGGGAGGACCTTTTGGGAATTCGAGCACTTTCCACTTCCGTTTAACCTTCGCTACTGCACCCGACACTTGGCCGCCTTCGCTCCTTCCCCTGCACAAGTGCGGAGGTGGGGCAAGTGCGTACCAACAGTTTGGCGCCGACCGTGGGGAACGAAGTCTGAAATGGCGGGAAACAGGAGAGCACTTTTGACGAGGGACCAGCGCGTCGCAAGAGAGGCGGCGGCGGTGGTCCCGCCTGCTGAGGAAATTGCACAACCCTCGGGAGGAGAGAATGTCACCCCGGAACCCCAATCCCTGGGCCCCCAGGCCCGAGTGGCGACGCAACCGCACCCACACACTTCGGGAGAAGGAGAGGGGGAAGAAGAAGAGGTGGGCCTCGAAGCCCTTGAAAGGCTCGAGGCTGAGCTGCAAGAGAAGAAGAGGCGCCTGGAACAGCTTGAGAGGCATAACCGACTGCGCTCGATCAGACAGAGGGCAGACGAGGCCAGGGAGCAGCTTCGCCGTATGGAAGAATCCCTCGCCGCGGCAGAAGCCGAAGCCGAAGGCTGGGATAATGAGGAGATACCCCCGTTGCGAGAGGGGAATGAGGAGCCGAATCTAGACTAACCTTCGTCACCATCCACCACCCCCACCACCACCAGTACACCCAGAGCCATATCCTGTGAGACACCCAAATTTCCGCCAACTCTACCCAGATGAGAAGAACAAAACCTTCGCATTCAGCGAAGGCATCAGCAACACCAAATGCCGTACGATCCAAAGTCACCACTCTCCCAAATACTCCAAACCCAGCCCTGGCCACCATGCTATAATCCACAAAACCTACCCCGCTATGATGGACTTTCCGACCCTCGCCAGTTCATCATGAGCTACGAAGCAGCGGTTGCCGCAGCAGGCGGTGACGAATCAACAATGGCAAAATCCTTTGTCATCATTCTGCGAGACATCGCACAAACCTGGTACAGCAACCTTCGCCCCGGAACTGTGGATTCCTGGGCCTCCCTCAGAGACAAGCTGTGTACAAACTTCAAGGGCATCACTCCAGCCCCGCTAAACCCCATCGAGCTATTCAATTGCAAGCAAGAAGAACGCGAGCCGCTCCAAGATTACTGGCGAAGGTTCATTCAAATCAGAGCAAGGACCCCTGGGATATCTGACGAGGCTGTCATCCTCGCTGCAGTCAGTGGCCTGCGCCCAGGACCATGCTCCTCCAAATTTGCCAGAAAACCGGCAAACTCAATCGAGGAGTTGCACGAAACAATGGAAAGATACTGTAGAGCTGATATGGATTTCAGAGCGAAGTCCGACGCTCGGAGGTCTCAGCAGAGGCCACAGCCGAGGCCTCAACCGAGAGAAAGCAACCTTCGCCAAGAGCAAAGCAACGTCGGTGCAATCAACAAAGCAACAAACTATGAACATCAAACACGGGACGCTCAACACCCGAGCAGCCAAGCCTCGCAGGTTTTGCCACCTCCGCCGAACCAGCGCTACCAGCAGCGAGATCCTGCCAAAATGTATTGTCACTTCTGCGGAATGGGAAAGGGGCACACAACAAAGCAATGTGAATGCTTCGCCAAGGGAAAAGAATTCCAGGAATCCAGGAAACCTGCTCTGTCAGACCCCCGAACCATAAACCACACAAGGAAACCAAGCTTCCACCCACCAAATCCAACATACCACTATACCCCCATAAACTACGGCCTACCTTCGCAACAACCCCCCTACACCCACCACCCACTCTACAACCAAACCCATTATCAGCCAACCACCACCCCACAACGCCAAAACCCACCTTACACAGTCACATACCCAGCTACCCCCCAAAGCCAAATTCCACCAACCCACCAAGCCACCAGCGCTCTGCCACCACCACCGCCAATCCCTGCGTTACCAGCACCACAACCTGTGAAAGCCGAAGCCTCGAGCCAAACGACCATCAACAATCCAACATCGACCTTCGGTGTGATTCTAGCTATCACCGGAGGTTCAAATGAAGACCATGGTAACAAACGGCAGAGGAAGGAACATGCCAGACGCGTTCACCACGTGGCCGTCAAAGGACCACATAAATTCGGTCGTTGGTCCCACATCCCCATAACCTTCGATTCCAGTGACATGAAGCTTAGAGATTACCCTCACACAGATGCCATGGTGATCGAAACCAACCTCGCTGGGTGGACTGTCACCAAAATACTGGTTGATACAGGAAGCTCCGCTGACATCTTGTTCGCTTCAACCTTCGACAGCATGAAGCTTGACAGAAATCTTCTGCAACCGGCCGACAACCCCCTATACGGTTTCGGTGGTCAACAAGTGAGAGCCGTCGGGAAAATTTCCCTGCCCGTGACCTTCGGCGACCAAATCAACTGCAGGACGGAACATATAACATTTGATGTCGTCGACATGTTCTACCCATACAATGCCATTTTTGGCCGAGGGGTCACAAACGCGTTCAATGCGGTTATCCATCCCGCCTACCTATGTATGAAACTTCCCGCTCCGAAGGGTGTGGTCGCAGTATTTGGGGACCAGGATATTGCAAGGACAGCTGAAGGAAATGTAGCCCCGGGGCAACGTAATGTACACAATTTGTCAAAACCTCAAACCCCCGTTTTCAGCGTCAAGGGCGAGGTCTGCAATGACAGAGTGAAGGCAGCGCCAAAGGAGGAAACCAAACAAGTCCAACTCTTCGAGGGTAATGCCGAAAAAAAGGTGATCATTTCAGCCAATCTAGGCCCTCAATCAGAAGGCAACCTCGTCACCTTCCTCAGAGAAAATTCCGACACCTTCGCTTGGTCCGCAGAAGACCTAAAAGGAGTCAACAGATCAATGATCGAGCACAGCCTGAACATCAAAACAGGCTATCGCCCAATCAAACAAAAGCTTCGCAAGATGTCAGAAGAAAGAAAGGAGGCAGCGAAGGCTGAGGTAAAAAGGCTTCTGGACGCAGGCGTCATTCGCCCAGTCAAATACCCAACTTGGCTCTCAAATGTGGTCCTAGTCCAAAAGAAGAATAAAAAATGGCGAATGTGCGTCGATTTCACTTGCTTGAACAAAGCCTGTCCGAAGGATGATTTCCCCCTCCCAAACATAAGCACCCTGGTCGACAGAGCGGCAGGTTGCCAAATGCTATCCCTCCTTGATTGCTTCTCAGGCTATCACCAAATCTGGATGAATGAAGAAGACGAAGAAAAAACAAGCTTTATCACACCCTCGGGCACCTTTTGCTTCCGAAGGATGGCAGAAGGTTTGAAAAATGCAGGTTCAACCTTCGCTCGCATGACCTCCGAAGTTTTCAAGGATGAGCATGCAGTCTCCGCCTATGTCGACGACTTAGTCGTTCAAAGTGAACTAAAAGAGAACCACATACCAGACTTATCGAGGGTATTCAGCAACCTCCGGTCCGCCGGACTGAAACTAAACCCAGAAAAATGTGTTTTCGGGGTAAGCGAAGGCAAATTGCTAGGTTGCATCGTCTCAGCCAGAGGAATCGAAGCCAACCCTGAGAAGATTGATGCCATCATGAACATGGAACCTCCGACGACCAAGAAAGCAGCTCAGCGTCTGACCGGCCGTTTGGCAGCACTTAGCAGATTCATCTCAAGATCCGCAGAGCGAGGGTTACCATTTTTCGAAACACTCAGAAGCAACGCTCCATTCAACTGGGGTCCCCAGCAGCAAAAGGCCTTCAAGGAGTTGAAAAAGTATCTGACCAGCTTGACTGCCCTAACCAGCCCAAGCAAGGGAGACTTATTGTTACTTTACGTCGCAGCTTCGCCACACGCTGCCAGCGCAGTCCTCATCAAGGAGCTCCGCGAAAACAACAGAACCAGACAAGCCCCAATCTATTATGTTTCAGAAACCCTCGAAGGCCCAAAAAGAAATTATTCGGAGCTTGAGAAAATAGCATATGCCGTCGTCATGGCATCAAGAAAGCTAAAGCACTATTTCCAGGCGCACGAGATACATGTACCTTCGACGTACCCTCTCGAGAACATTTTCAAAAACAACGAAGCCGTTGGAAGAATAGCAAAATGGGCAGTCGAGCTTAATAGTTATGCTGTAACCTTCGTCGGCAGAACAGCGATCAAATCGCAGGTGCTGGCCGATTTCATAGCAGAATGGACACCCGACCCTCGCTCCGGTGAGCTGCAGCAGGACCAGTTTTGGATCGTTTACGTCGACGGGGCCTGGGGCGCAACCGGAGCCGGTGCCTCGGCCATTTTAATCTCGCCTTCCGGGTCGAAGCTGAGATACGCACGAAGGCTGGACTTCAAGTGCACAAACAACTCCACTGAATATGAGGCTGTGATCCTAGCACTTTCAAGGTTGCGATCGTTATCAGTCCGAAGGGCACTCATCAACACAGACTCTCAAGTCATTGCGGGGCACATTGAAAAGAACTACAAAGCAAAAGATCCAGAGCTTCAAAAGTATTTTCAATATGTACGAAGGTTAGAATCTTTCTTCCTCGGCATAACAGTAAAAGCAATATCGAGGACCGAAAACAGTGAAGCAGATTGCTTAGCCAAAGCAGCAGCGCAGCAGCTACAGCTCCCTCCGGACGTGTTCTACGAGGTTTCCACTCGGTCAGCCTTCGAAGCTTCCGAAATCAGCATCAAGCTGATCAACACAATTCAATGCGAGGATTGGAGAGCACCTATCATGGCCTACATCAAAGGACTTCATTAACCCAGCTCCAAAGAAGAAGAGAACAGACTAAAGCAAAGAGTGCGAGGGTACAAGATTGTGGATAACACCTTGTTCAAAGCTTCGGTAACCTCACCCTGGCTCAAGTGCGTGTCACAGTCCGAAGGTAACGACATTCTCAAACTCATCCACGAAGGTATATGTGGTTCACACAATGGCCCGAGGGCACTAGTAGGAAAGGCTTTCCGGCAAGGTTTCTACTGGCCAACTGCGCTGAGAGATGCTGAAACCATCGTCAAGAAGTGCGAAGGTTGTCAACTGACAGCAAAAAACCAAAACGGCCCAGGGGCTCCTACAACCCTCATATGCCCAACCTGGCCTCTACAAAGGTGGGCAATGGATCTCGTGGGCCCACTACCGACGGCTCCGGGGAACCTTCGCTATGTGGTGGTAGCCGTGGAGTATTTCACCAAATGGACCGAAACAAGACCGCTGTCCTCAATAACCTCCCTCGCAGTAAAAAGGTTTTTTCTGGCAGCAGATAGTTTGTCGCTTCGGAGTCCCCCAACATCTAACCGTCGACAACGGCACCCAGTTTGACAGCGAGGTTTTCAAAGAGTTCTGTGCACAAATCGGAACAATTCTATGCTTCGCCTCAGTCCGACACCCGCAGTCCAACGGTCTAGTCGAAAGAGCCAACGCAACAATCTTCCAATCCATATCCAAAAAGTTGCAAGGCAGACCCAAAGGCAAATGGGCAGACGAGCTAACTGCAGTCACCTGGTCCCACAATACCTCCGAATGCAGAGCAACCAAATTCACACCCTTCAAACTTTTGTTCGGCGAAGAAGCCGTGCTACCAGAGGAGCTAAAATACGTTTCACCAAGAACAACCCTCGCAAGTGATGAGCCAGCCAAGCTAACTGACAAAGACTTGCTAGAAGAAACAAGATGCAGCGCAGTTCACAACCTTCGCAAGTATCAGGAAGAGACCAAAAAATGGAGAGATAAAAAGGTCAGAATCAAAAACCTACAGAAGGGTGACCTCGTCCTCATCCGTAAACAAAACGCCAGTATGGCCGGAAAGTTCCAGCCTAAGTGGACAGGCCCGTTCCTGATCACAGAATGTAATCGCCCAGGCTCTTTCCACCTCTCCGACAGCGAAGGTAATATCCTACCACACACCTGGAACATCGACGACCTTCGCAAATTCTACCCATAGCGGAGCCTTAGCGAGCCCTCGCGTTATGTAATCTTCGTCACTTTCTATGTTATCTACTCTCATGCACTTAACAAAAACAGGAGCTGCACTCTTTTTCCTTACGAAGGGGCGTAAGGTTTTTTAATGAGGCAGTATCCAAAGCATTAATACAGGCTAGAGCCCCCAAAAAAAGCAAACTCTCCAACCTTCTACTCCCAAGCATCGAAAAAGCGGATCTCTTTCAAAGAGCGCTACATTCGATGAAAACCTGCTAAGATTGCTTCGAAAAACATTCCTTTTCTTTTCAAAGCAAACTTCACCTCCGCCTAAGATAAGGGGAGGAAAGTCGAGCACCCTGGCACAAACGACAGGGGCTCGCAAAAGCAAACTCACCTCCGCCTAAGATAAGGGGAGGAAAGTCGAGCACCCTGGCACAAACGACAGGGGCTCGCAAAAGCAACTTCACCTCCGCCTAAGATAAGGGGAGGAAAGTCGAGCACCCTGGCACAAACGACAGGGGCTCGCAAAAGCAAACTCACCTCCGCCTAAGATAAGGGGAGGAAAGTCGAGCACCCTGGCACAAACGACAGGGGCTCGCAAAAGCAACTCACCTCCGCCTAAGATAAGGGGAGGAAAGTCGAGCACCCTGGCACAAACGACAGGGGCTCGCAAAAGCAACTCACCTCCGCCTAAGATAAGGGGAGGAAAGTCGAGCACCCTGGCACAAACGACAGGGGCTCGCAAAGGCAACTTCACCTCCGCCTAAGATAAGGGGAGGAAAGTCGAGCACCCTGGCACAAACGACAGGGGCTCGCAAAAGCAAACTCACCTCCGCCTAAGATAAGGGGAGGAAAGTCGAGCACCCTGGCACAAACGACAGGGGCTCGCAAAAGCAACTCACCTCCGCCTAAGATAAGGGGAGGAAAGTCGAGCACCCTGGCACAAACGACAGGGGCTCGCAATGGCAACTTCACCTCCGCCTAAGATAAGGGGAGGAAAGTCGAGCACCCTGGCACAAACGACAGGGGCTCGCAAAAAGCAAACTCACCTCCGCCTAAGATAAGGGGAGGAAAGCCGAGCACCCTGGCACAAACGACAGGGGCTAGCAAAAAAGCAAACTTCACCTCCGCCAGAAATAAGGGAAGGCGCGAAGTCCAAAAAATCGAGCATTCTCGCACAAGCAAGCCAGGCCTCGGCGCGGGCCCACTTTCTCCGTCTCGCCCGAGCCCCCCAAGCCAGGCCTCGGCGCGGGCCCACATTCTCCGTCTCGCCCGAGCACTCCAAGCCAGGCCTCGGGCGGGCCCACTTTCTCCGTCTCGCCCGAGCCCCCCAACCCAGGCCTCGGCGCGGGCCCACTTTCTCCGTCTCGCCCGAGCCCTCCAAGCCAGGCCTCGGGCGGGCCCACTCTCTCCGTCTCGCCCGAGCCCTCCAAGCCAGGCCTCGGGCGGGGCCACATCAACGCGATTAAAAAGCAGTGCGCGAGCCTCGCTAAAAGAAAAAAGGGGGCGTCGCTGTTTTTTCAAAACAAGCTTACACGAGCAAGTGCGCGAGCCTCGCTAAAAGAAAAAAGGGGGCGTCGCTGTTTTTTCAAAACAAGCTTACACGAGCAAGTGCGCGAGCCTCGCTAAAAGAAAAAAGGGGGCGTCGCTGTTTTTTCAAAACAAGCTTACACGAGCAAGTGCGCGAGCCTCGCTAAAAGAAAAAAGGGGGCGTCGCTGTTTTTTCAAAACAAGCTTACACGAGCAAGTGCGCGGGCCTCGCTAAAAGAAAAAAGGGGGCGTCGCTGTTTTTTCAAAACAAGCTTACACGAGCAAGTGCGCGAGCCTCGCTAAAAGAAAAAAGGGGGCGTCGCTGTTTTTTCAAAACAAGCTTACACGAGCAAGTGCGCGGGCCTCGCTAAAAAGAAAAAAGGTGGCGTCGCTGTTTTTTCAAAACAAGCTTACACGAGCAAGTGCGCGAGCCTCGCTAAAAGAAAAAAGGGGGCGTCGCTGTTTTTTCAAAACAAGCTTACACGAGCAAGTGCGCGAGCCTCGCCAAGAATTAAGCAGGGCGTCGCCGTTAAAACAACATAAGAAACGTCAAAATAGCACAGCAAACATGGCACACAACCCATACGCTTTTCTCTTACCGTTACAAAATAACGTTACAACAGCAAACATATCCCAAAATAAAAAATCTTTACAAGGAACCACCGCTCCCCTCAATTAACTCCAAATCATCCAAACCTTCGGCCTCCACCTCAAACCCCCCCTCCACCGGAACCAGGGGTCCCCACAACAAAGGAGCTGCAGGGACAATTGGCAGCTCCCCGGGCAAAACCCTCGCCCTATACATATACCTATGCCTCATCTCGTTAACTTCCGAAGGTTCTTCCTTCGGGATCACAAGCGCTCCATCCGAACCAACTTCAAGCTCTCTTTGACCGAACAAATATTCCAAAGCCGCGTTCTCGTCAATATCATCATCACCGCCAGCTTGCGAGGTCGAAGAAGACCCAAACAAATAACGATCGGCTTGGCGGTCTGTATAGTCTGTCTCGCGCCAAAACCGACTCGACCTACTATTTTTTAAATCATATCTCCGCACCTTCGACCACCAAAAACGTTCAAAGGAAAGCGAAGGATATTTAAATCTAGCGCGAGCCCATGATTCACCAGTTATAAAAACATCTTGGTAGTTCAACATCAGCGGGGTCACGTCGAATACGTCTAGCACGGTTCCGTCAGGAACCTGCATGTTGCACAAAAATACGAGATGTCTCAGCCTCGTCAAGTCTTTACAAGCAACCATAGTATCTACAAAAAGGCCTCCCTCGCCCCAGCAAACCCAGGCATCACACCTGCCCAGCTTCCCCTCGATGGATGTCCAAACCCTCGCTAGCGGCGACAGTCGAGGTCCCAGCTGACGCCTCCTCCGCCGTGGATCCCTCCGCAGCAGCCTCGACGTTTGTCGTAGTTTCCTCTTCCATCGCCGTCGCCCGCGCAGCATCTCCCTCAACGATCGGCCCGCCCCCGGTCAACGCCTCGATCTCGGCGAGCATAACCCCCGCACAGCTTGGCTCGGGGGCGGCTTCGAAGTCACCCCTCGCTGCAACTTCCGTAGGCGGCGAGGGCATCGCATCTCGTCGAGCCTATAAGCAAAACAAAAGACAAACCTCGCCAAAATCAACAAACAACCCCTCTAAAACAAAGCAACAAAAATCAAAAAACTTAAAAAAAAATAAAATAAAATAAAATAAAATAAAATGCAAACCTGACGCGTAGCCTCGGCAGCTTCTTCGAAGGCAAGGGCTCGGCCACCTCCGGAGATCCAAAACTTGCGAAGCAAACGCATCGCACAGTTCCGAACCTCCGCGTCATCAACCTTCATCTGACGAACCTCTTCAACCGACGGAAAAACATGGCTCGGCCTTTTGACCTTGCGAAGATGATCACAATCCGCCAGTCGAAGCGTGCTCGCCATTGCCAAGGCCCCGGCGTAGCCACCAAAATCGGCTGCATTGGAAACTAGCGAGCTAAACACATCAAGCTCGTTTCCCAGCCAGCCCTCGAAGGCCTCCGCATCAGCTGCAGGCAATGGCTCTCCGACTGAGCCCCCAGCCTCGGTCAGACAACAATCAAGTTTACGTTTGATGTTCTCCATGCTCGTCCGCCAAGATTTTTCCAAATCACCTAGCCGACCCTCAGCCTCAGCCAAAGCCTTGTCCTTCTCCTTTCCCGCGGCAATCAGATCAGCATTACGCTTCGCCAGCTCAACCGCCTCCTCTCGAGCCTTCGCAGCCTTCTCAGAAGCAATCTTCATTTCATTCTCTTTGTTCTCTAGGCTCCGCGCCAGTTTGCTATTCTCCTTCTCAAGTTCAGTAATATGGTTCCTCATAAACTCCATGTCGGAGCTAACCTTCCGCCTCGCTGAGCGGTTCAAGAGCATCAGCTCCGCCAACTTGACGTCAACATCATCAAAGGTGTCGCCAACCGCTTGATCTGCAAGAAGGACCTCCGCCTCCGGCACACAAATGCGGCCGAAGATCCGGCCCAGAAAACGCCTTTCCTCCGGGCTACACTGCAAATGGCAATCCCGAAGGTCCGGACTGGTGAACAGTGCAGTTGCGGGATCAGAAATCCCAAGCTTCTTGGCGTATTCCGGAAGGCTCGACCGGCTAGCCTCGCCAAACGGTCTCTTTCCCCGGGACCGCGCAGAGTCAAGTTCCCCATCAAACTCTGACCCCTCCACCCAAAGGTGCGAGCCCGCAAAGCTGGGAACCGCACCTCGTCGAGGGCTACCTGGCTCAATATCTTGTACAATTTCAAGTGCGCCCTGGGCAACCATCGCACCAACACTAGGCGAGGCTCCGCCTCCAATAGACACCTCCTCATCCGTGTCATGCCCGCCAATAGAACCCTCGCTGCCTTCATCAGACGAACCCTCGTCCGTCTCCCTCTCCTTTGCGTCCTTCTCCACCTCATCATCATCCGATTCATCCTCGTCGCCCGAAGTCTGGACCAAAGCGCCGATCCCTCCAACGCGGGGCACGCGTCCCCCGACCGAACCCGCACCCCGGCCGCTCCGAGCCACGGCCAAGGAAGAAGTGCCCGCAGCAACAGAGCCAGCAGCGACTTTCGTCGCAAGCACCTTCGCTCGGCCACCAGCCCCGCCACGGCCTCGACCACGGCCCCTCTTCGGCCGAGAGACGATCTCCGTTCCTCCCGAAGCCTTACGCTTCCTCTTCTTCGGCGCGTCGTCGCTCGAAGGAGCGGGCCAGTCGGCATACCGAATACCAAGAATGTCAAACATTCTGTTCACTCGACCTTCGCCGCCCACCAAGCTATGGATAGCCTTCACTTCCAGTGGGGAAAGCTTCCCCACGAGCTCGTCCGTCCACTGCTGAACTCGTTTGAAAACAGCCTCATTCCCGTCCTCGCGCCTCGGAAATTTCTTAAGCGTTTTTTCCCAAACCTTCTCCAGATCCAAACTAGGTTTCTTCAAGCCCCTACCTTCGTACCTCGGGTCATTCTCCACAACAAACCAAGTCCGCCTCCGGCCAAGAGGCCAAATCTTGGCACAGCAATATTCCTCCACTAAATCATGCGCACACTGAGAACGCGCAACGACCCTCAAGCAATCAACAGCAGCATGGGCCTCGATGCTCATCTTAGCTTCGGCGCCCACATCTCCAAGCAACGGAAGCTCGCCGCAAAGCTCGGAGCTGTCACTGAGTTTGTAATAGAACCAGAACTCCTGCCACCCGCTGCTCCACTTGTTCTTCTGCGCTTGCACCGGCAGCTCCGCGCCGGCGCGATGGCAAAAAGTGTACACCGCGAATTGTGCAAGGCTGGTCTTGCCCTCGCTGTCCGTAATCTTGCGAGGCTGCATGTGAACGCGATGAGTGCGAACAAAACCCTCAACATGAGGAACAACCCCCTGAGACCTGCAGGCCCAGACGTAGACCGACATCTTTGTGAAGCAAGAAGGCGTAAGCTGATGAAACCGCAGGTTGAACCTCCGCAGAACCGAAGTCACGAAGGAGTCAGCTGGGAAGCGAAGGCCAGCCGAAAAGAACTCTTCAAACACCACAACTTCATCTGCGTCTGGCTTCGGCACGGTCTCCCCACTGCTGGCCCTCGCCTTGCCTTCCTCAACCCAGCCCCACCGCACATAAGATGCAATCTCACTTGCGCAAACCCGGCTAAGACCAAACTCGAAGGTAATCCCCTCATCCGCGGCTGTGGGAGAAACAGCGCGAGCAGTTTGCTTCAACCTAGCCATCTCTCCAGCTGCTAACGCTACCGAACAACGAACGCCTGTCTCAACCCTCGCAGACAAGCTAAAACAAACCTTCGCTACAAGCAAATTGCAACAGCAGGATGGCTATAGCAGCAGAAGGCACAATCAAAACTCCCCACTCACTCTTTCTATTTATAAGCCGGGAGACGAGCCCCTCACCCGACGAAGTCGGCACGACAACCAAAGAACGCGGCGCAAAAATGAAACAGGCTTCAATAGTATAAAACAACACCACAACGGCCCAGCCCAAGGCAGTCGCGGGCGTCGCTGCCGAGGGCCCCGTTTTTGTCCCCATTAAAAGGCGCTGCTTGGGCCTAAACCACGGTCTTTTAGATCCAAGACAACGAGGGGCTACTGTTGGGGGAAAGGACCCTCGGCAGAAGCGCCGCCCGAACTGATGCTCGACTTTAGCCCTCGCGCAACGCCTGGTGTGCTTGCGAGGTCCCTCTCCTATTGGAGACCGTTACCCTGACCCCCGGATGCGGGGTCAACCCTCGTCGCTTTTTTGTGCTTCCGTGCAGGTCTAAGGCGACGGTCGCACTGCAGGAAACCTTCGCTGACTCACGACGCCACCTTCGCTTGGAGCGAAGGTCCAGGCAAGCGGCAAGTGTGCGTTGCCCCAGAGGCAAGCGGAGCCTGAAGGTCCGGCGAGCACGGCCGAAGGTTAAACCTTCGTCCTTCTCCCCCGGAGGCAAGCAAAGCCGGAGGTCCGGCAGATGGCGGAGGTGCGCGGGACCAAGGGCGAGCGCGGCCGAAGGTCAAGACCGCCGCGCCTCTCCCCGAAGGTGAACAAGGGCCAGGTGGCGGCGCGCTGGGGTGTGGCCGATTAGGGTTTCCGCTTCAGCTGTGCATTTACGCTTTTGCCCTTCCTCCCTGTGCGGAGGCGAGGAATCTTTGCTGTACCCTTTTGTAATTTGGCCCGTGCCCCTTGGCATTCCCTATAAATACCAAGGGGATGAACAGTGTAAGGGAGGACCTTTTGGGAATTCGAGCACTTTCCACTTCCGTTTAACCTTCGCTACTGCACCCGACACTTGGCCGCCTTCGCTCCTTCCCCTGCACAAGTGCGGAGGTGGGGCAAGTGCGTACCAACATCCTAGTTCACAAATCATGGCTTTATGTTGATTTCTGTTTTCGACCACGTTTCATGGGCTATAACACATGACCTTTCTTCCATTTTTGGCTAATTTCTGTCAGATGGGTTGTCTGTCTACTTGGTGGCCACATATACATTCTTGTGATGTTAGATGTCTCGCATAGATGTTTTTTGGTGGCTCCTGGTTCACAGATCATGGCTTTATGTTGATTTTTGTTTTCGACCACGTTTCATAGGCTATAAAATGTATTTTACATTTTCGCCTAATTTCTACCGGAGGACAGTCGGTATACACGGAGGCCACATTTACTCACCCCTAATGTTATATGACTCACGTACATGTTTTCTGGTAGCTCCTGGTTCACAGATCATGGCTTTATGTTGATTTCTGTTTTCGACCACGTTTCATGGGCTATAACACACGACCTTTTTTATTTTCGGCTAATTTCTGTCAGAGGGTTGTCCGTCTACTTGGAGGCCACATATACGTTCACGTGATGTTAGATGACACGTGTAGATGTTTTCTGGTGGATCCTGGTTCATAGATGATGGCTTTAAGTTGATTTCTATTTTCGGCCACGTTTCAAAGGCTATATCACGTTTTTTTCATTTTCTTCAAATTTCTGTCGGAGGACAGTCGGTCTACTCGGAGGCCACATTTACTCACCCCTAATGTTAGATGACTCCCGTACATGTTTTCTGGTAGCTCTTGGTTCATAGATCCTGGCTTTATGTTGATTTCTGTTTTCGACCAAGTTTCATGGGCTATAACACACGACCTTTTTTATTTTCAGCTAATTTCTGTTAGAGGGCTGTCCGTCTACTTGGAGGCCACATATAGGTTCACTTGATGTTAGATGACTCGCGTCGATGTTTTCTGCTGGCTCCTGGTTCACAGATCATGTCTTTATGTTGATTTCTGTTTTCGGCCACGTTTCATAGGCTATAACACGCCTTTTTCATTTTTGCCTAATTTCTGTCGGTGGACAGTCGGTCTACACGGAGGCCACATTTACTCACCCCTAATGTCAGATGACTCCCATACATGTTTTCTGGTAGCTCCTGGTTCACAGATCAAAGCTTTATTTTGATTTCTGCTTTCGACCATGTTTCATGGGTTATAACACACGACCTTTTTTTATTTTCGGCTAATTTCTGTCAGAGGGCTGTCGGCCTACTTGGAGGCCACATACACATTCCTGTGATGTTAGATGACTCACGTAGATGTTTTCTGGTGGCTCCTGGTTCACAGATCATGGCTTTATGTTGATTTATATTTTGGACTACGTGCCATTGGCTATAACACACTTTTTTCATTTTCGCCTAATTTCTGCCAAAGGACAGTCGGTCTACAAGGAGGCCATGTTTACTCACCCATAATGTTAGATAACTCCCTACATGGTTTATGGTAGCTCCTAGTTCACAGATGATGGCTTTATGTTGATTTCTGTTTTCGACCACGTTTCATGGGCTATAACACGCGACCTTTTTTATTTTTGGCTAATTTCTGTCAAATGGTTGTGCGTCTACTTGGAAGCCACGTATACGTTCACGTGATGTTAGATGACTCGCGTAGATGTTTTCTGGTGGCTCCTGGTTCACAGATCATGGCTTTATGTTGATTTATGTTTTCGGCCACGTTTCATTGGCTATATCACGTCTTTTTTCATTTTCGCCAAATTTCTACCGAAGGACAGTCGGTCTACACGGAGGCCACATTTACATACACCTAATGTCAGATGACTCCCGTACATGTTTTCTGGTAGCTCCTGGTTCACAGATCATGGCTTTATGTTGATTTCTGTTTTCAACCACGTTCCATGAAAAATAACACACGACCTATTTTTATTTTTGGCTAATTTCTGTTACAGGGTTGTCGGTCTACATGGAGGCCACATATATGTTCTCATGATGTTAGATGACTCGCGTAGATGTTTTCTGGTGGCTCCTTGTTCACAGATCACGGCTTTATGTTGATTTCTATTTTTGGCACGTTTCATAGGCTATAACATGCCTTTTCATTTTCGCCTAATTTCTGTCGGAGGACAGTCGGTCTACACGGAGGCAACATTTACTAACCCCTAATTTTAGATGACTCGCGTAGATGTTTTTTGGTAGCTCCTGGTTCCCAGATCATGGCTTTATGTTGATTTCTGTTTTTGACCACGTTTCATGGGCAACAACACACGACCTTTTTTTATTTTTGGCTAATTTCTGTCAGAGGGATGTCGGCCGACTTGGAGGCCACATACACGTTCTTGTGATGTTAGATGACTCGCGTAGAAGTTTTCTGGTGGCTCCTGGTTCACAGATCATGGCTTTATTGTTATTTATATTTTGGGACACGTGTCATAGGCTATAACACACCTTTTTTATTTTTGCTTAATTTCTGTCGGTGGACAGTCGGTCTACACGGAGGCCACATTTACTCACCCCTAATGTTAGATGACTCCCGTACATGTTTTCCAGTAGCTCCTGGTTCATAGATCATGGCTTCATGTTGATTTCTATTTTCCACCACGTTTCATGGGCTATAACACATGACCTTTCTTCCATTTTCGGCTAGTTTTTGTCACAGGGTTGTTTGTCTACTTGGTGGCCACATATACATTCTTGTGATGTTAGATGTCTCGCGTAGATGTTTTTTGGTGGCTCCTGGTTCACAGATCATGGCTTTATATTGATTTTTGTTTTCGACCACTGTTGACGCTCACTAATGCTCATAATTAACCATCAACTATTGCATGAAATGACACTAAATGAATCACAAAGCATAGTTGTAGGGTTTGAAACTAATAAGTTCCACGAGTTTTGGTGCTCTCACTTGTTTTGTAGGACATCAATATTTTACCATATAAAAGTATCTCAAGTGATGAATTGGGTGCACCATTGCGAAGGGCTCGTCGAGACGATCGAAACGGACATATCATTTGCTATATTCGGAGTCCCGGATGAAAAGATATTAATTTCGCAACGAAATCTGCAAAAGAAGGATCTAGAAGACACCAGAAGACACCACGAGGCGGCCCACCACTTGGGCCCACTGGGCCAGACCGACCGGTCCCACCCCATAACCGACCTGTCGGCCACGGAGGCCGTTCCGCCTCCGCCTTCTGGAACCTTCTTCCACCGCCTCCTAGGATGCATCTCCACCGTCCCCGAAGTCGGTTTGATCCAAGGGCTCACGTTTCGCGCTCCGGGCTATAAAACCAGACCCAGACCCCCCTCTCCAGGCATCTCCATCTTCATTATTCATCTCCACATCAGAAACTAGGGTTTCAATTAGAAGTAGAGATCCCTCTAGTTGATCGTCTAGTTCTAGTTCTAGTTCATCTTCTAGTTCTAGATCTAGTTCTAGTTCATCATCTAGTTGTAATCTAGAGAGAGAGAAGGAGAGAACTAAGGAGGAGCCGGATCTATCGGATCTTCCTCGACATTGTATTGGTGCAGCATCTGGTTTGTCTTCAAGTAATCTCCAGGTTCTTCATTTACTATTTTTAAGTATTCTATTTAATCTCAGTTCTTACTTTATTTTATTTACTGAATCTCCGCTCGTATTGAGTGCTCTAATTATGATATCTGATTAGAGTAGTAAGCGTTAGTGTAGACTTGGTGTCTAGACTAGGGTTTACCTGAGTTTGCGCCCAATCCTCCGGAATAGTTGTGGTAGCCCCAGAGGTGACAGCTCTGTCAGGTCTTTGTAATCCACCACGTTAGGGTTGGTGTTCTCATAGAGCTTTTGGCAGCCTTCTCCCAACTACCTTCTTCCCAGTCTTTCTCGAGAGTTGGAAAGGACCTGCTGCTCCGAAGTAAGTAAAGTATAGTAAGCCCTTAATTAGATAGACCCGCTTAGAAAACCCTTATATCCCTCTCTAACCACATTACCATTCTTTTCTTAGACGTTCTTAATTCTTCTAGTACACTTCACGTTCCCCGTGGAAATTGATACCCTGGAATACTCTCGGGTGAAAGCTACATCGGTATCCGTGCTCTTGCGGATTATTCTGTGTGCGTTTAAAATACCCAACAAGCTTTCTGGCGCCGTTGCCGGGTATAGAGTTTTTCTCTACTCTTGGTAGCGACGTTAGTAAGTGTCAACAAGCTTTCTAGCGCCGTTGCCGGGGAACGGTAGCTGTTCTAGAATCGAACCAGGATCGTCCGTGTTTCTTTTCTTTTACCACCTTTTTCTTATCACCACCTTTACCTCACCACCACACTTCTTACCACATGGATTTCACTCCTATTTTAAAATTCTTTGCTCCAAAGGGTGACTTGTTGGAGCCTCCACCATCATCACACCCCATTCTTACAGATGGCTATGAGCTTCGCCCTGCTCTTATAGCCATGGTTCGGGAGAAATCCTTCTCTGGGTCAGAAGACGAAGATCCATACACTTACCTTTGGGAATTTGAGGAGTTATGTTCTTGTCAGACTATAGCTGGCATGACACAAGAGACCATTAAATGGAAACTATTCCCGTTCTCCCTTTTGGGAAGAGCGAGAAAATGGTATAATCATTCCGTAGAGGGCGTAAATGGAAATTGGGATGAACTTCAGGACAACTTTTGCCTTGCTTTCTTCCCTCTTTTTTGAATCTCTGATCTTAGAATCGAAATTCTTACATTCAAACAAAAAGAGAAGGAGACGCTAGGAGCAGCTTGGGCTAGGTTCAAAGACCTTACCAATTCTAGCCCAAACCTTTCCTTGCTAGACCATGTGCTACACTTTC
Source organism: Coix lacryma-jobi var. lacryma-jobi (assembly GCA_009763385.1). Classification (NCBI taxonomy): domain Eukaryota; kingdom Viridiplantae; phylum Streptophyta; class Magnoliopsida; order Poales; family Poaceae; genus Coix; species Coix lacryma-jobi. Next base: position 189,516,976 of record CM019822.1, on the reverse strand, counting down.
ACTTTTATTGTGGTCTTAACAAGGAAGCTGCTCTACATCTCGATTTAGCTTTTGGAGGATCATTCTCACATAAACTTGTTAGTGAAGGAGGAGACATCCTAAATAAAATCCTTGAAAACACTCCTTACACTGGCATTTTTAACGAATTCCCAGAAGAAGAAGTCGAGCCTAACCCCGACCAACACGAGGAGGAACACCCAACCAAATTTGAAATTCCTTCAAATCCTTCTAATAATTTGGTTGTCGTAGAACCTCCCATAGAGAAAACACCTCACACTTTAGAAAATTATGAACCCCATCCTTCGGTGTTCTTCTCTGAATTCGAGGAAGATGATATCAAAGAGCATGGAAGCTACTTCATAAACACCTCTTTAAATCCATGCTCATATGAGACATCTTCTGATTCAATTGGTGTGTCTAACATTGCCACACTCGAGATTTTCAACCCCCTCACACTTTCTGTTTATAAAAACTTCAAAAGGGTTGTTGTAGATACATATGTTTATCACAAATTTTGTAGATCTCGTTGTGCTCTTAAAGTTGATGTTGGAGAGGAAACCACTTCATCAAATCACATCTTGAAGGTTTCCCTAGGACAAGTTTAGTGTCCTAAAAAGCACTTTTCAGATCAGTGTTCACCTTTCTGCTACACTGCCCTTGTGTAATGAGCATAAGGATATAATTGTTAAAATATTCCTTCGGGTATTCTTGTCACTAACCTTTGTAGGTCTGGACCAAAAATGTTTGAAGGAATGACAAACACGAGGTATGTCGAACCAATCATCATGCAACATTGAATTACATTCATCCAATCTTGATTTTTGCAAATCTAAGTTTGGGAGATACACTTTGTAAGGACATCTTTTACCATGTTGTTATGTTGGTTGCACCTACCTTTAAGACATGCTCATGTGCTATACACTAATCATGTTCTCTCATCACCATTTGAGTAAATCTCTTTAATGCTTTAATGCTACCTTCATTTGCTATGGTATATGATTTGGTTTTGATGTATTCTCATACACCTTCTAAATTAGGCATGGTGTTTAGTTTAAACTGTTTTCATGAATTAAAGTAAGACATGGTGTCTGGTTTGATTCTTGAGCTAAAAGGTGTCCTGGTTTTACCTCTAAAGGCTTTTAAATTAAGTATGGTGCTTAGGCTAAAATGCCTTCCTAGATCAAATTAGACATGGTGTCTAGGTTGATTTTTTGAGCCAATAGTATGCTATAGTGGATGCTGGATATTTTGTTGGACTAACCCCTGCAGGAAACGTTCAATATCAATTTGGGAAAGTCCTGAGATGAACTCGCACTAGAACTGAAGAGACACATGAACTCAACAACTTGCGCAAGGGAGACACAACTCACTGATCATGGAGAAAAGAGATCCATAGAACAAGACAGAAGATGAGTGCCACAAAACAATACCTACAATCAAAGCACTCACTCCATGGAAGTAGGTGAACAAGTCTGAGCTGGGTCACTAGAAGATAAAGACCATCGTGGGAGGAACAACACACCTTCACTGATAGGTTGACACACAGAGAAGGAAGGTTGATCCCTCTAAAGATGATCCTACTATACCTTCCTCCTCTCAAGCTCCCATCACTCAGGTTCACTATGAGATAAGCAAGAGAAGACAAGCTATTCATAAAGAACAACCAGCCAGACAAGAGAAGCTTCCACAAGGTGGTTCGACACATCACTCTTCAATGATAAAGGTAACATCTCAAGGTATGTGGCCATCACTTTAAAAGCTTCTCCTTAATTCTAGTATGTGCATAAATAAGAACCAAACATGTTTCAGTTGCACCTTATTTGATCCAACCTAATCAACTCAACATGTTCAGTTCTTTAATCTTTATTATTAGCTTTACTCTCTTGAATCTCACTATCTTAACCAATGAGCTAAAATGTTATGCATCTAACCTTTGGAAGATGATATATCACAATCATGAAAATATCGACACATTATGCATAGATTATCCTTCCTTGGGTTAAATAATCTGATCTGTTAAATATGTTAAGATGCTACTTTAATGCTCATCATCTTTTGATCCTATCACTCATATTAAAATTGAATTGAACACATAAACAACAAGTTCATCTTGTTCAATGTGCCTAAGGTTAGAGAAGAATGAACAAAACTTTTGGTTCTGTTGGTGTTTTTCCACCAACAGAGCTCATGCACTTGATCTCTACCTTGTCTTTATGAGCAGGACACACTCTTGAGCAAAACATAGAAGAGTTTGTCAACTCCCATATTCTACAGAGTGAAGGTCCTGGATCTATAAGAATATGCACACTAAGCAAGATGCTGCCAGCGTCCACAATTAACGCTTCACTTCAAACTACTGAATGAACAAATAACATGAGTGACACCATATCAAGAGGCATAAACAAGAAGGAACGATGAAAGACGTCGTATTCAGAATTAGAGGTCATGAAGTCCCCACAAACTTCTTGATCCTCGACATGAGAAGACGATGATGTCCACCTCATCCTAGGAAGACCATTCCTCTACGCTACAAGTACAATCATCCACAAGAGGAAATCCATTTTCACTTTCCTGGAGAAAAGGCACGATGCAACTTCATCAACTACATGCCCAATGAAGCACCCAAGAAGAATAGAACTGAAAGACACCGCTCTCAAAGCCAAAGAATACAAACTATCAAGAATAGAGAGGTCAATCACGAAGAAGAAGCTATCGACACTGTCCCAGAAAAGAAAGAAGAGAAACCTCAAGACAGTGAACCACAGGAAGTGAAGACTCAGACCAAGAAAGTATGGAAGAAAATGTCTGCACCTGAGAGGTACTATCAATAATAACTTTCCAAACGTCTGACATACCTCGGGAGGTCTGAACCAAGGGAATGTCCGAGTCGTCGGACCTAAATATCCGAACCTTCGCCAAAAGGTAAAAACCGGTAGTTATCCTCATATTTACTTTTCTGCATATTTCTCATATTTAATTCTTAGTCATTTATTACATCATCATATTTAATCATTGCATCATCATATTTAATTCACAAACATTTTAATTTCTGCATTGCATTAGAAAAGAAAATAAAAATATTGCATTTGTTAAACTACATCATAAACCATGAAGCCCCATGTGAATAATTCTATGGTGTGTAAAAACCCACAGGAATGTTCACCGTGGTGGCATAAAAAAATAATAATATAATGCATACATTCATCCTGTTGCATTTTTCTCTTGCATCATAAAGATATTAAAATACAAAAATATTGAGAAAGAGATCTTACTGAAACTCTGGGCAACTAAGGCTTAAGTGGCCAACCACTAACGCTTAATCTGTTCCACAAGTTCTGTTGTCTATTTGAGTTTTACAGGATCTAAAAGACCAAGAAAAGCTGACGAGCAAGTGAATGTTCCATCTACTGTCGGAGCACTATCCAACAACCATCAATATCCATCAAAGCTTCGATAGAGGAAGTACATTTCCACTACGAGTTCGCTACATGGCAAGAATGAACGACTATGTCAACATTCAGCTTGGGGGAAAGCACCCCCGTGTATCCAGGTAAGTATTCTTATCCTATTAAGTTTTCTTTCTATACATAAATCTAAAAATATATATATATATATAAAATGTGGGCACATGAAGGCTCACCATTAATTAAAAAGAAAAAAATATATGGGCACATGAAGGCTCAATGCTATTAAAGGAACCGGCTTGGGGAAGACACACCCCCGTTATCTTCGTAATCTAGGTATGTCTTATTGATTATCTTAGTTATTTATAATAAAGTGTGTTAGGTTAAATAAATAGTGTGTTAAGTTTGCTTAGTTTGTTTTAAGAAGTTAATAATAAAAGAAGAACTCTCTCTAATCTTTTACATGGAAATGATGAATAGTTGCTCTATCTAATTTCTTTCAAGTACCTAGCTTTCAAAGCATGAGTTCTCCTGATTAATAATGATGCTTAAAAACAAAATTAAATTTATGGGTAGTCAATGCTTGATCCAGAGTCTAGGTAATTGACAGATATGATTTGTTATGATTTGTGCTACTGTTATCTTGTTCTAAAACAACACTAGAGTTCTGGAGAGTTTCCAATATTAATATGACTAATAATTGCATTGAGTTAAATTAAGCTTTGTTGACCCTATAGGAAGTTATCATGCTATTGAATTGAGATCACTTACACATTGCATCCATCTTCCGCATAAATGCTCATGATTATTTGTGGCTATCCTCTCAAAAGTTTGGAAGCACATGGCTATTAAAAAAATCAGAGGAAATAAAAAGGGACAAGTGTCCGAAACCTCAAAAAGATAGATCCCGAGGAAATAAAAAGGGACAAGTGTCCGGAACCTCGAAAAAAAAAAGAGAGAATAAAAAAATATGAACATTAGAAAAAATGGGCACGTGCCCGATAGTAGAATTAGCCTGATAGCCATGTGTCTCTAATAGACAGAAGAGAGTGATATATTCAAAAGAGCATCCGCCTCCATTTTTCATACACATACACTTCTCGATTCAATGGTATGGTTGACTTTCTTTTTGGATCCATTGTTTAGTTTGACAACATATGTTTTTAAGCTTTTTGAAAATTCATAAAAACTCTGGGATAATGGTGAAGTGAAAGAGCAAGAGACATAGCGCTTGATTTGATCGTTCTATCTTTCAATTACTCAGGATTCAAGGTAAAGTACTAAGCCCCGTGATGAATAATATGATACTTTTTTCTATTCCATATGAGAACTTTAGTTTGAATACATGTGTACTTGTTGGAAGTGAAGATATTGCAGCAACTCATGATCCATTGTTGAGATTGGCTTTGCTCGGGACTAGCAAAGGTTAAGCTTGGGGGAACTTGTTGACGCTCACTAATGCTCATAATTAACCATCAACTATTGCATGAAATGACACTAAATGAATCACAAAGCATAGTTGTAGGGTTTGAAACTAATAAGTTCCACGAGTTTTGGTGCTCTCACTTGTTTTGTAGGACATCAATATTTTACCATATAAAAGTATCTCAAGTGATGAATTGGGTGCACCATTGCGAAGGGCTCGTCGAGACGATCGAAACGGACATATCATTTGCTATATTCGGAGTCCCGGATGAAAAGATATTAATTTCACAACGAAATCTACAAAAGAAGGATCTAGAAGACACCAGAAGACACCACGAGGTGGCCCGCCACATGGGCCCACTAGGCCAGACCGACCGGTCCCACCCCATGACCGACCGGTCGGCCACGGAGCCCGTTTCGCCTCCGCCTTCTGGAACCTTCTTCCACCGCCTCCTAGGATGCATCTCCACCGTCCCCGAAGTCGGTTTGATCCAAGGGCTCACGTTTCACGCTCCAGACTATAAAACCAGACCCAGACCCCCCTCTTCAGGCATCTCCATCTTCATTATTCATCTCCACATCAGAAACTAGGGTTTCAATTAGAAGTAGAGATCCCTCTAGTTGATCGTCTAGTTCTAGTTCTAGTTCATCTTCTAGTTCTAGATCTAGTTCTAGTTCATCATCTAGTTGCAATCTAGAGAGAGAAGGAGAGAGCTAAGGAGGAGCCGGATCTGTCGGATCTTCCTCGACATTGTATTGGTGCAGCATCTGGTTTGTCTTCAAGTAATCTCCAGGTTCTTCATTTACTATTTTTAAGTATTCTATTTAATCTCAGTTCTTACTTTATTTTATTTACTGGATCTCCGCTCGTATTGAGTGCTCTAATTATGATATCTGATTAGAGTAGTAAGCGTTAGTGTAGACTTGGTGTCTAGACTAGGGTTTAACTGAGTTTGCGCCCAATCCTCTGGAATAGTTGTGGTAGCCCCAGAGGTGACAGCTCTGTCAGGTCTTTGTAATCCACCACGTTAGGGTTGGTGTTCTCATAGAGCTTTCGGCACCCTTCTCCCAACTACCTTCTTCCCAGTCTTTCTCGAGAGTTGGAAAGGACCTGCTGCTCCGAAGTAAGTAAAGTATAGTAAGCCCTTAATTAGATAGACCCGCTTAGAAAACCCTTATATCCCTCTCTAACCACATTACCATTCTTTTCTTGGACGTTCTTAATTCTTCTAGTACACTTCACGTTCCCCGTGGAAATCGATACCCTGGAATACTCTCGGGTGAAAGCTACATCGGTATCCGTGCGCTTGCGGATTATTCTGTGTGCGTTTAAAATATCCAACAACCACGTTTCATAGGCTATAACACGCTTTTTTACATTTTCGCCTAATTTCTACCTGATGACAGTCGGTATACACGGAGGCCACATTTACTCGCCCCTAATGTTAGATGACTCCCGTACATGTTTTCGGGTAGCTCCTGGTTCACAGATCATGACTTTATGTTGATTTCTGTTTTCGACCACGTTTCATGGGCTATAACACACGACCTTTTTTTATTTTCGACTAATTTCTGTCAGAGGGTTGTCCGTCTACTTGGAGGCCACATATACGTTCACGTGATGTTAGATGACTCGCATAGATGTTTTCTGGTGGCTCCTGGTTCATAGATGATGGCTTTAAGTTGATTTCTATTTTCGGCCACGTTTCAATGGCTATATCACGTTTTTTTCATTTTCGTCAAATTTTTGTCGGAGGACAGTCAGTCTAAACGGAGGCCACATTTACTCACCCCTAATGTTAGATGACTCTCATACATGTTTTCTGGTAGCTACTGGTTCATAGATCATGGCTTTATGTTGATTTCTGTTTTTGACCAAGTTTCATGGGTTATAACACACGACCTTTTTTATTTTCGGCTAATTTCTGTCAGAGGGTTGTCCGTCTACTTGGAGGCCACATATAGGTTCATGTGATGTTAGATGACTCGCGTAGATGTTTTCTGCTGGTTCCTGGTTCACAGATCATGTCTTTATGTTGATTTCTGTTTTCGGCCACGTTTCATAGGCTATATCATGTCTTTTTTCATTTTCGCCAAATTTCTATAGGAGGACAGTCGGTCTACACGGAGGCCACATTTACTCACCTCTAATGTCCGATGACTCCCATACATGTTTTCTGGTAGCTCCTGGTTCACAGATCAAAGCTTTATGTTGATTTCTGTTTTCGACTATGTTTCATGGGCTATAACACACGACCTTTTTTTATTTTCGGCTAATTTCTGTCAGAGGGCTGTCGGCCTACTTGGAGGCCACATACACATTCCTGTGATGTTAGATGACTCACGTAGATGTTTTCTGGTGGCTCCCGGTTCATAGATCATGGCTTTATGTTGATTTATATTTTGGACCACGTGTCATAGGCTATAACACACTTTTTTCATTTTCGCCTAATTTCTGCCAAAGGACAGTCGGTCTACAAGGAGGCCACATTTACTCACCCATAATGTTAGATAACTCCCGTACATGGTTTATGGTAGCTCCTAGTTCACAGATGATGGCTTTATGTTGATTTCTGTTTTCGACCATGTTTCATGGGCTATAACACGCGACCTTTTTTTATTTTTGGCTAATTTTTGTCAAAGGGTTGTGCGTCTACTTGGAGGCCACGTATACGTTCACGTGATGTTAGATGACTCGCGTAGATGTTTTCTGGTGGCTCCTGGTTCACATATTATTACTTTATGTTGATTTATGTTTTCGGCCACGTTTCATTGGCTATATCACGTCTTTTTTCATTTTCGCCAAATTTCTACCGAAGGACAGTCGGTCTACACGGAGGCCACATATACTCACACCTAATGTCAGATGACTCCCGTACATGTTTTCTGGTAGCTCCTGGTTCACAGATCATGGCTTTATGTTGATTTCTGTTTTCAACCACGTTCCATGAAAAATAACACACGACCTATTTTTATTTTTGGCTAATTTCTGTTAGAGGGTTGTTGGTCTACATGGAGGCCACATATATGTTCCCATGATGTTAGATGACTCACGTAGATATTTTCTGGTGGCTCCTTGTTCACAGATCATGGCTTTATGTTGATTTCTATTTTTGGCACGTTTCATAGGCTATAACATGCCTTTTCATTTTCGCCTAATTTTTGTCGGAGGATAGTCGGTCTACACGGAGGCAACATTTACTAACCCCTAATTTTAGATGACTCGCGTAGATGTTTTTTGGTAGCTCCTGGTTCCCAGATCATGGCTTTATGTTGATTTCTGTTTTTGACCACGTTTCATGGGCTATAACACACGACCTCTTTTTATTTTCGACTAATTTCTATCAGAGGGTTGTCCGTCTACTTGGAGGCCACATATACGTTCACGTGATGTTAGATGACTCGCATAGATGTTTTCTGGTGGCTCCTGGTTCATAGATGATGGCTTTAAGTTGATTTCTATTTTCGGCCACGTTTCATGGGCTATAACACACGACCTTTTTTTATTTTCGACTAATTTCTGTCAGAGGGTTGTCCGTCTACTTGGAGGCCACATATACGTTCACGTGATGTTAGATGACTCGCATAGATGTTTTTTGGTGGCTTCTGGTTCACAGATCATGGCTTTATTGTTATTTATATTTTGAGCCACGTGTCATAGGCTATAACACGCCTTTTTTCATTTTTGCCTAATTTCTGCCGGAGGAAAGTCGGTCTACACGGAGGCCACATTTACTCACCCCTAATGTTAGATGACTTCTGTACATGTTTTCTGGTAGCTCCTGGTTCAAAGATCATGGCTTTCTGTTGATTTCTATTTTCGACCATGTTTCATGGGCTATAACACATGACTTTTTTTATTTTCAGCTAATTTTTGTTAGAGGGTTGTCGGTCCACTTGGAGGACACATATACGTTCCCGTGATATTAGATGACTCGCGTAGATGTTTTCCGGTGGCTCCTGGTTCACAGATCATGGCTTTATGTTGATTTCTGTTTTCGACAACGTTTCATGGGCTATAACACACGACTTTTTTTATTTTTGGCTAATTTCTATCATAGGGTTGTCCGTCTACTTGGAGACCACATATACGTTCACATGATGTTAGATGACTCGTGTAGATGTTTTCTGCTGGCTCCTCGTTCACAGATCATGGCTTTATGTTGATTTTTGTTTTCGGCCACGTTTCATAGGCTATAACCTCCTTTTTTCATGTACGCCTAATTTTTGCCGCAGGACAGTCGGTCTACACGGAGGCCACATTTACTCACCTCTAATGTTAGATGACTCCCGTACATGTTTTCTGGTAGCTCCTAGTTCACAAATCATGGCTTTATGTTGATTTCTTTTTTCAACCACGTTCCATGAAAAATAGCACACGACCTATTTTTATTTTTGGCTAATTTCTGTCAGAGGGTTGTTCGTCTACATGGAGGCCACATATATGTTCCCGTGATGTTAGATGACTCGCGTAGATATTTTCTGGTGGCTCCTTGTTCACAAATCATGGCTTTATGTTGATTTCTATTTTTGGCACGTTTCATAGGCTATAACATGCCTTTTTCATTTTCGCCTAATTTCTGTCGGAGGACAGTCGGTCTACACGGAGGCAACATTTACTCACCCCTAATTTTAGATGACTCGAGTAGATGTTTTCTGGTAGCTCCTTGTTCCCAGATCATGGCATTATGTTGATTTCTATTTTCGACAACGTCTCATGGGCTATAACATGCGACCTTTTTTATTTTCGGCTAATTTCTGTCAGAGGGCTGTCGGCCTACTTGGAGGCCACATACACGTTTTCGTGATGTTAGATGACTCACGTAGATGTTTTTTGGTGGCTCCTGGTTCATAGATCATGGCTTTATTGTTATTTATATTTTGGGCCACGTGTCATAGGCTATAACACGCTTCTTTTCGTTTTTGCTTGATTTCTGTCGGTGGACAGTCGGTCTACACGGAGGCCACATTTACTCACCCCTAATGTTAGATGATTCTCATACATGTTTTTCAGTACCTCCTGGTTCATAGATCATGGCTTCATCTTGATTTCTCTTTTCGACCACGTTTCATGGGCTATAACACATGACCTTTCTTCCATTTTCGGCTAATTTCTGTCAGATGGGCTGTCTGTCTACTTGGTGGCCACATATACATTCTTGTGATGTTAGATGTCTCGCATAGATGTTTTTTGGTGGCTCCTGGTTCACAGATCATGGCTTTATGTTGATTTTTGTTTTCGACCACGTTTCATAGGCTATAAAACGCTTTTTTACATTTTCGCCTAATTTCTACCGGAGGACAGTCGGTATACACGGAGGCCACATTTACTCACCCCTAATGTTATATGACACCTGTACATGTTTTCTGGTAGCTCCTGGTTCACAGATCATGGCTTTATGTTGATTTCTGTTTTCGACCACGTTTCATGGGCTATAACACACGACCTTTTTATTTTCGGCTAATTTCTGTCAGAGGGTTGTCCGTCTACTTGGAGGTTGTTGGCACCTGGGGTGGCACGCAGAAGAAACCGCAAGCGCACGGCTGTCAGTTGTAGCTTTTCACCTCAGAGTATTCCGGGGTATCGAATCCACGAGGAACGCGAAGTGATTTTGAGAGAACTAGGGGGGTAAGGATATCTAGGATAGATGAAGGGAACGGGCACTATCTACTGGGGTAGATCCTAGTTCCATTAGACCTCTAGTGATTTAAGTTCTTTTACTAGTGTACTGTGGGCGTACTAGCCTTTACCACTGACTTAGGTTGAACGCTAGCACAACGAGCCCTACTGTTAAACTAGACCAACTACGTGGTGGAATTCAAGGCGCACAGGGCTGTCACCACCTGCTTGCTACCACAGCTATCCGGGGGCCTAGCTGTATTCACTGGCAATATATAGCCTAAGTACCACACTTAATCTATATATTACTACTACTAGCCCTGTACTAGAACTAGAGCACTTGAAACTAATATCAAGCAATGAAACAAGCACACAAGTACTGAAAGTAAATACTTGAAGATAAAACAGATACTAAGTTACCAAAGTTGAAGTGCAGAGCAGAGTGAAGCAGAGGTCTCCGACAACTCCGGAACTCTCCAGACTTCTACTCTTCTCCTCTCCAGCTCCTCTTCTAGTGAGGCACTCACACTCTCTCTAATCTTTCTAACATAGCAAGTGTGCTACTCTAACCAAATGGTGAGGAATGATGTGAGGCTCTCCGAATGAGAGCTCAAGGGGCCTATTTATAGTGCTAGGGAGCTAGGGGGTACTTATAGAGTGAGGAGGGGGTCGGTTAGGGTTTAGGGGGTGGCGCCCGCCACCTCTCAGTCGTCTGTTGCAACCGCCATTCATCCAACGGTCTTCATTTGCTCTCTCAAGTCGGTTTGAGGGCCGGTTAGGGTTTAGACACGTGTCCAAAGCCCACTATCCAGGTGACACTCTTCTTAGCCCTTGGATCAAACCGCCTTAATGTGCAATGGCCAGGATTTGAGCTTGAGGTGACTCCCACGGATCGATGACGTGGCTTGGGCCACTTTTGGCATGAGTGACCTGGCGGCCGCCACTAATAGGTGGCGGTCGCCACCTTGCTCAGGCCCAAATGGACCAGAGTGGCTTGGCATTGCTCCTGGTGCTCTTGTTTGGCCCAAATTCCATTATTTCTTGCATTAAGATAAGAAACTATGCACATGTGGAAATAGGTTAGTTATAAACCAAATATTCTACTTTTTATGTTGTTTTACCTTGGTTTTGGGTGAAATGTTGATGGTGAAATGATGCTTTAAGCACCGTCAACAAGCTCCTCCACACTAACCTCTTGCTCGTCCCGAGCAAGCATGGACTTTAAGAATTGAAACAATTTTATTGAACTAAGCATTCACACAAGATGTTCAACTACCTATACTCATGTTAGTAACCTTTCCAAGTGGCTAATAAATCATACCTATGGCGGTTGAAGGATAGAATAGCTTGCAAGCAAGAGAAACACAATTTCCTCTTTTACATACCTTGGGGTTTCAGGATATTTTCAAAATGAAAAACATGGTTCATTGAATCTCTCTTTAAATCTCAAGGCACTCATGGTGTATATCCTCACTTTATGGCAAAAGAAAATGCCAGAGTCTGTCCTATGGTTTATGTGGAGTTTATAGGGAAAGGAAGGAATGTAAGGCACTTTTATCTCTCTTTTATTGCTAAGTCAAGTTTAGGATCATGGGAGAGTATAGTCATGCACTAGCCAAGGTATAAGGTGGACTAACTCAACTCCTTTGTTCTTTTTGAAACTCTTCTCTTACCAAGGATCATGGCTATATGCATCTCTCTCTCTCTCTCTTTGAATACTTGGACACTTGTCCTTTTTAGAGCTTTTGCTCTTTTTTTTGAATACTTGGACACTTGTCCTTTTTAGAGCTTTTGCTCTTTTTTTTTAGATGCTATATAGCCATGTCCTTTGAAAGAATGAGAAAATTTATACAATTCTTTTAGAACAAAATTTTGGAGGAGAACTACATGAGTATACCCTCAGTGTGAGAGTTCTCTCAAAAAGGCATGGTTTGCCTTGGCTTTTAGAGCATGACTAAACTCTTCTACCTAGATCAACTATTCTTGACAAAGCTCAAAGATTGATTTAGAAGGCTTTATGTGTTGTTTTCCTATACTCTAATATTTTGGCTTTGGTAGGTGGATAGGAAAGAAAGATCATGAACCATGGTAATTTTGGTTTTCAAAATAAAAACTCCCAAGGTTGTAGCAGAGTACTAATGCAATTTCAATTACTACTTCTATATCTTATCAAACAACAACCTAGGTTGACTTCCCTATCAAATGAGTAGGCTACTACACATGAATAAAAGGTAGAATAACATATCGTGTAAATACTCAATTCAAAAGAAATTATCTCAGCATTTTTTTTTTATTTCCTAGCTGCATTTTTAGTTTAAACCGAGACATCCAGTGATCCAAATTGTACAAAATTCAAAACACAGGTTTAGGGGTTCACCGGGGGTGTTTCGGTGCAGAGCGGCCTGGCGGCCGCTAGTAATAAGTGGCGGCCGCCATGGGCTTTGGCCCATGCGGCTTGCAAACAGCGTGGTAGTTACCTTGCTAAGAACAGGTTACTGTTTTGAACATTTTAGCACGTTTTACAGAGGTGTTTAGAGAGGGGATTTCCCCCACACTAGAAGTTTTGGTACTTTTTATTTTTAGAATGAACAAACTTGATGAAGGAAAAAGTAAGGGTGTCTTTTTATTCATTATATAAAGATTTCCTAAACAAAAGTTCTAAATTGAAAATTAAACAATCTAAAATTTAAATCAAGCAAAACTAAACTTAAACTAAATCAAACTAAAAATCTAACTAGACACCCTAAATCTAATCTAATCTAGTGAAGGAGCCTCGTAGAGATCCTCGAAGCCCGTCTCTTTGAAGAGACGCTTGATCTTCGAGGTGCAGCCCTTGCGGAGGATGGTGAACCGATCCTCCATATCCATTCGCCAGAGGGCTATCTCTGCGACTTGATCCTCCAAGGCGCTCTTCTCCTTGCGCAGCTTCTTCACCTCGGCGGTGAGTTTTTCGAGGGTTAACCCCTCCTCACCACCGTTGTGCTCCATCTCGCCGGGGACTCCTGCCGGCGATGGGTTGAGACGGCGGTGCACGGATGGCTCGGAGAGCAACCCATTGGAGTCATGAGTGCTTGCCTCGCGCTCACGCAGCCTCTTCTCATAATGCCCATCGGGCATTCTCATGCCGTACACCTCTAGTTTAGCCCTCTTGGGATTAGGGATGTAACTGCGGGTGTGGCTATCCGAGCCAAAGCTGACCCGGGATTTTGCCCTTTATGGAGAGGGCGTTTCATCACCCCTGGCCTTGACGGCCGGAGACTTCCTCGGGGTGATCTCCCCTGTGGTCGGCCTGGTGGGCGTCCTCAATTTCTTCTCGAGTGGCGCCACTGGAGGAGGATGAAGACGGAGCGGAGACGAGGCCAGGGGGTGTTTCAACCCTGGCGGCCGCCCAGCAGGGGTGGCGCCCGCCACTAGAGTGGTGGCTGGTGCCTTCCCTGCGCCCTCCGGTGGTGTCCCCTTGACATAAGTGTCGTCTGGCAGCACCATTGCTAAAGGAGGCACGTCAAGTACCTCCATGTCGTCGTCGATCAAAGATCGGATGATGGCTTGTGTGGAGGACGAGATGGATCCTTGAGGGTTATAGGACTCGGATTTCCGTGGAGACGACATGGTTTTGGAGGAGGCTTGGCTAGGCTTCGTGAATAGATGGAGGGAGAAGAAAGAGTTCTTCTTTTAAGAAGGGGGAGAAGTGGGGGATAAGCCTTAGATGAACTAACTCGTCCTCATCTCCTCCTTCTTTCTCTCTCCCGAGCTCGGGATTAGCTGCCACGTGGAGAGGGGCTTCTAAACCACCACCTAGAGTGGCGGGCGCCAGGGTTTGGTGGCGGCCGGCAATTGGGAGTGGCGGCCGCCACTCCTCCTTCGCCGGGCATCGAGTGGGAGAAGGTAAGCCTCCTAAATTTCAAAGTTCCAAGGTCGAAATGGCTTGGTTGGGCCTAAAGAGGCCTTTCTCGGGGTTTTGGATGGACTAGGTGTATGAAATGGACAAGGGGTAAATTGGGTCCATCCATTAATTGTCATGGGCTTGAGCTACTTCAAAGTTAATTATATCAATTTCGTTTAGCTCATTTTTATCAAAGTCATAGAATATTTTTAATCTTTGTCCATTGACTTTGAAGATTTGCCCATCGTCACTTTCTAATGTGATGGCTCCATGGGAAGAGGTTGCAACAACCTTAAAGGGTCCTTCCCATTTGCTTCGAAGTTTACCATGCCCGAAAAGTCGAACACGGGAGTTAAAGAGTAAAACTTTATCTCCTACTTTGAACTCTTTCTTTTTGATCCGTTTATCGTGCCATCTCTTAGTCTTCTCTTTATAGAGCTTGGCACTATGATAGGCTTTCTCTCGCCATTCTTCTAGTTTGGAAATTTGCATCTTCCTATTTTGGCCAGCTTGGTCAAGGTCCATGTTCCATTTCTTAATGGCCCAATGAGCTTTGAACTCAAGCTCGACAGGAAGATGACAAGTTTTCCCATAAACTAGTTGGTATGGGGACATTCCAATCGGGGTCTTATAGGCGGTCCGATAGGCCCACAGAGCTTCGGGTAACTTATGTTTCCATCCCTTTCCCATTTCTTCTACCGTCTTTTGCAAGATATTCTTTATTTGTTTATTGGACATTTTGGCCTGTCCACTTGTTTGGGGGTGGTATGCAGTGGCTACATTATGTTGGACTCCTTGACTAGCTAAGAAATGTCGGAAGCTCTTATCTATGAAATGAGGGCCTCCGTCACTAATGACTAGTCTAGGAACTCCAAAACGAGGAAAGATGTTTTCTTTGAACATTTTCTTCGAATGTTTAGCATCTGCCGCTCGACAGGGTATGGCTTCTACCCATTTCGAGACATAATCCACAGCCACAAGAATGTACTCGGCGTCATAGGATTTAGGAAAGGGGCCCACGAAGTCTATACCCCAAACATCGAACAACTCAACTTGGAGATTGTTCACGAGAGGCATAGCATCTCGGGCATTAATGTTAACATGCTTTTGGCAATGAGGACAACGTCTCACATAATTCTTTGTGTCCTCGTACATGGATGGCCAATAAAAACCACTTTGCCATATTTTAGCATGTGTCCGAAAAGCTCCATAGTGTCCTCCATATTCAGCGGAGTGACATCTATCTATGATTTTTGTTGCTTCCTCTATGGGGACACATTTTCTCAGGAGTCCATCTGCACAGACCTTATAGAGATATGGTTCATCCCATAGGTGTGTTCTGCTTTGATATAGCAGTTTCTTTTTATTCTCCCCCGGCGGGACGTGGTCGATGACTATAAAATTCACGATGTTTGCATACCAAGGGTTGGTATATGTGACTTTTAAAAGGGTATAATCGCGAAGAAAGTCATTTATTGGGAGATTGTCCGAATTATTGACTTGTAGTCTAGACAAGTGATCAGCTACTGAATTCTCCACTCCTTTCTTGTCTCTTATTTCCAGGTCAAATTCTTGAAGGAGAAGGATCCAGCGGATCAACCTTGGCTTAGCATCTTTCTTAGTGAAGAGATATTTTAGAGCAGAGTGATCAGTATAAACAATCACCTTAGCTCCCACTAAGTAAGATCTAAACTTGTCTATGGCAAAGACTACAGCCAAAAGTTCCTTTTCTGTGGTTGCATAGTTTAGCTGGGGGCCAGTCATGGTCTTACTAGCATAAGAAATAGCATAATGCTTCTTATCTTTAGTTTGACCAAGGACGGCTCCCACAGCATAATCACTAGCATCACACATGATTTCGAACGGCAGATTCCAATCTGGGGGTTGGATGATTGGTGCCGAAGTTAGAGCCTTTTTCAAAATATTGAAAGCTTGTAGACAATCCTCATCAAATTTGAACGAGACGTCTTTTGCTAACAGGCTCGTTAAGGGTCTAGCGACTTGTGAGAAATCCTTAATAAACCTTCTATAAAAGCCGGCATGGCCCAAGAAGCTTCGGATTTCTCTCACATTAGTGGGTGCTGGCAATTGTTCAATTACATCGATTTTGGCTTTATCCACTTCTATCCCACGTTCTGAAATTCGATGGCCTAGGACAATTCCTTCCCGCACCATGAAGTGACACTTTTCCCAGTTAAGAACTAGGTCCTTCTCTTCACAGCGTTGGAGGACTTTGTCTAAATTGGCTAGGCAATCGTCAAAGGTTTTCCCATAGACCGAAAAGTCGTCCATGAATACCTCCATGATTTGTTCAATCATGTCGGAAAAGATGGACATCATACACCGTTGGAAAGATGTCGGCGCATTGCAAAGTCCAAAGGACATGCGTCTATAGGCATAAGTTCCATACGGGCATGTGAAAGTGGTCTTACTTTGGTCATCTGGATGGATTGGGATTTGGTGATAACCAGAATATCCATCCAGGAAGCAAAAGAAGGAATGGTTTGCCAATCTCTCTAGCATCTCATCTATAAAAGGAAGTGGAAAATGATCTTTCTTTGTGGCTTTATTTAGCTTCCTATAGTCTATACACATCCTCCATCCAGTGACAATGCGTTGAGGGATTAACTCATTTTTCTCATTCTTAACGACTGTCATGCCTCCTTTCTTTGGAACTACTTGCACGGGACTTACCCATTCACTATAAGGAACTGGATAAATAATTCCCGCGTGCAAGAGTTTCAGAACCTCCTTTTTCATGACTTCACGCATAGCGTTATTAAGTCGTCTTTGGGGCTCTCTTGAAGAGGGTATCTCAGGATCGAGAGGGATACGATGGGTGCAGAGATTTGGACTAATTCCCTTCAAATCTTGAAGTGAATAGCCAAAGATAGATCGGTGTTTTTCTAAGACAAGGGTCAACCTGCGGACTTCCTCTTCGGATAGCTTACTGCTGATGATTACGGGAGTCTCGGGGTCATTGTTTAGAAGAATGTATCTCAGGCCTTCAGGCAGAGGTTTTAGCTCTATGGAAGGTCGAGATGGCTTTTCCGATTCGTCTAAGTGAAACGGTTCATCTGTCTCGGTTTCTTCTTCGACAAAGAACTCAGAATCTTCTTCAAAATCAGGCTGAGCCAACTCATAAAGGGTAGAGGTTCTAGCTTGATCGAGAAGATCTGGTTCTGGTGGTTGTTCGACAATAGAATTCAATGCACGAACGAAAGGTACTGAGTACTCTTTTCCACCGATTTGAGCATTAAAGTGCTCTTGACATGGTCCTTGCAAGGCAAGTATGGACCAAGGTTGTCCTAAGAAGACGTCAAAAATGACTACATCGAAAATGTAGAAATCTAAGACCATGTCCGCTCCATCTACTTGGATGGGGACCATCTTTAGGATTCCTTCACTTTCCAAGATGTCACCATTTGGGTCTCTTAAACACCGTTTAGTTGGATGTCGTTGAAGGTCGGGGAATGTTCGGGATACGTAATTACTAGCAAGAACATTAATTCCCACGACAGGGTCGTAAAAGGCAAAGGCCCTTTCTCCCCTAATTCGACAATCTATTATGCTAGGTACTTTATCTATGCGAGGGATGTTTTCTGATACTTCGGCTTCCATTGTCCATTCATGACTCATGACAGCTAAAAGTTCCAAAAGACGCTCTCGGCTATAGATTCCATCAGAAGACTCAGGAAGTGGTTTGTCGGATGGGAGAGCTTGAACGGAGTAGTTCATAGCATTTCCGTAAACCTCAAACACATCATCCTCTATCTCGCCCAAAAATTCTGGAAGAATTTCTCTCCCAGATGTGGACGAAATAGGCTTTGTTAAATCCAGCGAGCTAGACTCGGGCTCTTCTTGTTGTTCTACAGTCAAAACTTGGGTTTCTACGACTTCTTCCTCAGGGATTTCATCGGAAACTCCAGTATAAGGAGTATCCTCGAGAATTCTATCAAGAACCTTCTTTCCACCTCGTGGAGAAAGATGAAGAAACGCTCCACCTAACGAATGATCAAGGTGAAGAGCGCTCTCTTTCTCTAGACCGACATAAAAATGTTGAAGGAGCACTGGATCGGGTATGGCTAAATCGGGTCCTGAATTGATTAAACCAATAAAACGGTCCCAAGCCTCCCCTAAGGTCTCCTTATCATTTTGTCTAAAGGTCAACACTTCTACTCGTAGTCGTACCACTCGGTGGACACGGAAATACGTCAAGATAAACTTGGTCCGTAAAGTTCCCCAGTCTCCTCTGGCACTTCCCACGGTTCGAGCATGCCATGTTTTAGCTGCTCCTGTCAAAGTGAACGGAAACAGCTTCCACTTGACAGTGTCAGGTGAAATGCCTGAAATGTTCAAGCATGCACAGACTTGCTCAAACTCGCGTAGATGTATTTAGGGATTTTATGATCCTGTAAACATGCTCTCCTGAACTTTGTTAATAAAGTCAGGGCGCAATTCGTAACTATCGGCATATATAGGTTGTGATGATAAATGTGGCTCTAATCGCGAACTCTTAGGAGCTGCGAATTGTAAGATAGATTGGTTCTCCATACGGAGAGGGTAAAGATGATCCTAACTATAGTCTCCAAAATCAGCTACCGTTCCCCGGCAACGGTGCCAGAAAAGCTTGTTGACACCTGGGGTGGCACGCAGAAGAAACCGCAAGCGCACGGCTGTCAGTTGTAGCTTTTCACCTCAGAGTATTTCGGGGTATCGAATCCACGAGGAATGCGAAGTGATTTTGAGAGAACTAGGGGGTAAGGATATCTAGGATGGATGAAGGGAACGGGCACTATCTACTGGGGTAGATCCTAGTTCTATTAGACCTCTAGTGATTTAAGTTCTTTTACTAGTGTATTGTGGGCGTACTAGCCTTTACCACTGACTTAGGTTGAACGCTAGCACAACGAGCCCTACTGTTAAACTAGACCAACTACGTGGTGGAATTCAAGGCGCACAGGGTTGTCACCACCTGCTTGCTACCACAGCTATCCGGGGGCCTAGCCGTATTCACTGGCAATATATAGCCTAAGTACCACACTTAATCTATATATTACTACTACTAGCCCTGTACTAGAACTAGAGCACTTGAAACTAATATCAAGCAATGAAACAAGCACACAAGTACTGAAAGTAAATACTTGAAGATAAAACAGATACTAAGTTACCAAAGTTGAAGCGCAGAGCAGAGTGAAGCAGAGGTCTCCGACAACTCCGGAACTCTCCAGACTTCTACTCTTCTCCTCTCCAGCTCCTCTTCTAGTGAGGCACTCACACTCTCTCTAATCTCTCTAACATAGCAAGTGTGCTACTCTAACCAAATGGTGAGGAATGATGTGAGGCTCTCCGAATGAGAGCTCAAGGGGCCTATTTATAGTGCTAGGGAGCTAGGGGGGTACTTATAGAGTGAGGAGGGGGTCGGTTAGGGTTTAGGGGGTGACGCCCACCACCAAACCCTGGCGCCCGCCACCTCTCAGCCGTCCGTTGCGACCGCCATTCATCCAACGGTCTTCATTTGCTCTCCCAAGTCGGTTTGAGGGCCGGTTAGGGTTTAGACACGTGTCCAAAGCCCACTATCCAGGTGACACTCTTCTTAGCCCTTGGATCAAACCGCCTTAATGTGCAATGGCCAGGATTTGAGCTTGAGGTGACTCTCACGGATTGATGATGTGGCTTGGGCCACTTTTGGCACGAGAGACCTGGCGGTCGCCAGTAATAGGTGGCGGCCGCCACCTTGCTCAGGCCCAAATGGGCCAGAGTGGCTTGGCATTGCTCCTGGTGCTCTTGTTTAGCCCAAATTCCATTATTTCCTGCATTAAGATAAGAAACTATGCACATGTGGAAATAGGTTAGTCATAAACCAAATCTTCTACTTTTTATGTTGTTTTACCTTGGTTTTGGGTGAAATGTTGATGGTGAAATGATGCTTTAAGCACCATCAACAGAGGCCACATATACGTTCACGTGATGTTAGATGACTCGCGTAGATGTTTTCTGGTGGCTCCTGGTTCATAGATGATGGCATTAAGTTGATTTCTATTTTCGGCCACGTTTCAAAGGCTATATCACGTTTTTTTCATTTTCTTCAAATTTCTGTCGGAGGACAGTCGGTCTACACGGAGGCCACATTTACTCACCCCTCATGTTAGATGACTCCCGTACATGTTTTTTGGTAGCTCTTAGTTCATAGATCATGGCTTTATGTTGATTTCTGTTTTCGACCAAGTTTCATGGGCTATAACACACGACCTTTTTTATTTTCAGCTAATTTCTGTTAGAGGGTTGTCCGTCTACTTGGAGGCCACATATAGGTTCACGTGATGTTAGATGACTCGCGTAGATGTTTTCTGCTGGTCCCTGGTTCACAGATCATGTCTTTATGTTGATTTCTATTTTCGGCCACGTTTCATAGGCTATATCATGTCTTTTTTCATTTTCGCCAAATTTCTATAGGTGGACAGTCGGTCTACACGGAGGCCACATTTACTCACCTCTAATGTCAGATGACTCCCATACATGTTTTCTGGTAGCTCCTGGTTCATAGATCAAAGCTTTATGTTGATTTCTGTTTTCGACCATGTTTCATGGGCTATAACACACGACTTTTTTTATTTTTGGCTAATTTCTGTCAGAGGGCTGTCGGCCTACTTGGAGGCCACATACACATTCCTGTGATGTTAGATGACTCACGTAGATGTTTTCTGGTGGCTCCTGGTTCACAGATCATGGCTTTATGTTGATTTATATTTTGGACCACGTGTCATAGGCTATAACACACTTTTTTCATTTTCACCTAATTTCTGCCAAAGGACAGTCGGTCACAAGGAGGCCACATTTACTCACCCATAATGTTATATAACTCCCGTACATGGTTTATGGTAGCTCCTAGTTCACAGATGATGGCTTTATGTTGATTTCCGTTTTCGACCACGTTTCATGGGCTATAACACGCGACCTTTTTTATTTTTTGGCTTATTTCTGTCAAAGGGTTGTGCGTCTACTTCGAGGCCACGTATACGTTCACATGATATTAGATGACTCACATAGATGTTTTCTGGTGACACATGGTTCACAGATCATGGCTTTATGTTGACTTATGTTTTCGGCCACGTTTCATTGGCTATGTCATGTCTTTTTTTCATTTTTGCCAAATTTCTACCGAAGGACAGTCGGTCTACACGGAGGCCACATTTACTCACACCTAATGTCAGATGATTGTTATACATGTTTTCTGGTAGCTCCAGGTTCACAGATCATGGCCTTACGTTGATTTCTGTTTTCGACCACGCTTCATGGGCTATACCACATGACCTTTTTTATTTTTGGCTAATTTCTGTCAGAGGGCTGTCAGCTACTTCGAGGCCACATACACGTTCTCATGATGTTAGATGACTCGCGTAGATGTTTTCTAGTAGATCCTGGTTCACAGATCATGGCTTTATGTTGATTTATATTTTGGGCCACGTGTCATAGGCTATAACACACTTTTTTCATTTTCGCCTAATTTCTGTCAGAGGACAGTCGGTCTACACGGAGGCCACATTTACTCACCTCTAATGTTAGATGACTCTCGTACATGGTTTCTTGTAGCTCATAGTTCACAAATCATGGCTTTATGTTGATTTCTGTTTTCGACCACGCACACGACCTTTTTTATTTTTGGCCATGTTTTGTCAGAGGATTGTCGGCCTACTTGGAGGCCACATACACGTTCCCCTGATGTTAGATGACTCGCATAGATGTTTTTTTGGTGGCTTCTGGTTCACAGATCATGGCTTTATTGTTATTTATATTTTGAGCCACGTGTCATAGGCTATAACACGCCTTTTTTCATTTTTGCCTACTTTCTGCCGGAGGACAGTCGGTCTACACGGAGGCCACATTTACTCACCCCTAATGTTAGAGGACTCCCGTACATGTTTTCTGGTAGCTCCTGGTTCAAAGATTATGGCTTTCTGTTGATTTCTATTTTCGACCACGTTTCATGGGCTATAACACATGACTTTTTTATTTTCAGCTAATTTTTGTTAGAGGGTTGTCGGTCCACTTGGAGGCCACATATACGTTCCCGTGATATTAGATGACTCGGGTAGATGTTTTCCGGTGGCTCCTGGTTCACAGATCATGGCTTTATGTTGATTTCTGTTTTCGACCACGTTTCATGGGCTATAACACACGACTTTTTTTATTTTCAGCTAATTTCTATCATAGGGTTGTCCGTCTACTTGGAGACCACATATACGTTCACATGATGTTAGATGACTCGCGTAGATGTTTTCTGGTGGCTCCTCGTTCACATATCATGGCTTTATGTTGATTTTTGTTTTCAGCCACGTTTCATAGGCTATAACCTCCTTTTTCATTTTTGCCTAATTTCTGCCGTAGGACAGTCGGTCTACATGGAGGCCACATTTACTCACCCCTAATGTTAGATGACTCCCGTACATGTTTTCTGGTAGCTCCCAGTTCACAAATCATGACTTTATGTTGATTTCTGTTTTCAACCACGTTCCATGAAAAATAACACACGACCTATTTTTATTTTTGGCTAATTTCTGTCAGAGGGTTGTCGGTCTACATGGAGGCCACATATATGTTCCCGTGACGTTAGATGACTCGCGTAGATGTTTTCGGGTGTCTCCTTGTTCACAGATCATGGCTTTATATTGATTTCTATTTTTGGCACGTTTCATAGGCTATAACATGCATTTTTCATTTTCGCCTAATTTCTGTCGCAGGACAGTCGGTCTACACGGAGGCAACATTTACTCACCCCTAATTTTAGATGATTCGCGTAGATGTTTTCTGGTAGCTCCTTGTTCCCAGATCATAGCTTTATGTTGATTTATGTTTTCGACACGTCTCATGGGCTATAACACGCGACCTTTTTTATTTTCGGCTAATTTCTTTCAAAGGGCTGTCGGCCTACTTGGAGGCCACATACACGTTTTCGTGATGTTAGATGACTCGCGTAGATGTTTTCTAGTGGCTCCTGGTTCACAGATCGTGGCTTTATTGTTATTTATATTTCGGGCCACGTGTCATAGGCTATAACACGCTTCTTTTCATTTTTGCCTAATTTCTGTCGGTGGACAGTCGATCTACACGGAGGCCACATTTACTCACCCCTAATGTTAGATGACTCCCATACATGTTTTCCGGTAGCTCCCGGTTCATAGATCATGGCTTCATGTTGATTTCTCTTTTCGACCACGTTTCATGGGCTATAACACATGACCTTTCTTCCATTTTCGGCTAATTTCTGTCAGATGGGTTGTCTGTCTACTTGGTGGCCACATATACATTCTAGTGATGTTAGATGTCTCACATAGATGTTTTCTGGTGGCTCCTGGTTCACAGATCATGGCTTTATGTTGATTTTTGTTTTCGACCACGTTTCATAGGCTATAAAACGCTTTTTTACATTTTCGCCTAATTTCTACCGGAGGACAGTCGGTATACACGGAGGCCACATTTACTCACGCCTAATGTTATATGACTCCCGTACATGGTTTATAGTAGCTCCTGGTTCACAGATCATGGCTTTATGTTGATTTCTATTTTCGAGCACGTTCCATGGGCTATAACACATGGCATTTTTTATTTTCGACTAATTTCTATTAGACGGCTGTCGGTCCACTTGGAGGCCACATATACGTTCTCGTGATTTTAGATGACTCACGTAGATGTTTTCTGGTGGCTCCTGGTTCACAGATCATGGCTTTATGTTGATTTATATTTTGGACCACGTGTCATAGGCTATAACACACTTTTTTTCATTTTCGCCTAATTTCTGCCAAAGGACAGTCGGTCTACAAGTAGGCCACATTTACTCACCCATAATGATAGATAACTCCCATACATGGTTTATGGTAGCTCCTAGTTCACAGATGATGGTTTTATCTTGATTTCTGTTTTCGACCACGTTTCATGGGCTATAACACGCGACCTTTTTTTATTTTCGGATAATTTCTGTCAGAGGGTTTTGCGTCTACTTGGAGTCCACGTAAACGTTCACGTGATGTTAGATGACTCACGTAGATGTTTTCTGGTGGCTCCTGGTTCACAGATCGTGGCTTTATGTTGATTTCTGTTTTCGGCCATGTTTCATTGGCTATATCACGTCTTTTTTCATTTTCGGCAAATTTCTACCGAAGGACAGTCGGTCTACACTGAGGCCACATTTACTCACCCCTAATGTCATATGACTGTCATACATGTTCTCTGGTACCTTCTGGTTCACAGATTTCTGTTTTCGACCACGCTTCGTGGGCTATACCACACGACCTTTTTTATTTTTGGCTAATTTATGTCAGATGGTTGTCGGCTACTTGGAGGCCACATACACGTTCCTGTGATGTTAGATGACTCGCGTAGATGTTTTCTGGTAGATCCTGGTTCACAGATCATGGCTTTATGTTTATTTATATTTTGGGCCACGTGTCATAGGCTATAACACACTTTTTTCATTTTCGCCTAATTTCTGCCAGAGGACAGTCGGTCTACACGGAGGCCACATTTACTCACCTCTAATGTTAGATGACTCCCGTACATGGTTTCTCGTAGCTCCTAGTTCACAAATCATGGCTTTATGTTGATTTCTGTTTTCGACCACGCACACGACCTTTTTTATTTTTGGCCATGTTCTGTCAGAGGGTTGTCGGCCTACTTGGAGGCTACATACACGTTCCCGTGATGTTAGATGACTCGCATAGATGTTTTTTGGTGGCTTCTGGTTCACAGATCATGGCTTTATTGTTATTTATATTTTGAGCCACGTGTCATAGGCTATAACACGCCTTTTTTCATTTTTGCCTAATTTCTGCCAGAGGACAGTCGGTCTACACGGAGGCCACATTTACTCACCCCTAATGTTAGATGACTCCCGTACATGTTTTCTGGTAGCTCCTGGTTCAAAGATCATGGCTTTCTGTTGATTTCTGTTTTTGACCACGTTTCATGGGCTATAACACATGACCTTTTTTATTTTTAGCTAATTTTTGTTAGAGGGTTGTCGGTCCACTTGGAGGCCACATATACGTTCCTGTGATATTAGATGACTCGCGTAGATGTTTTTCGGTGGCTCCTGGTTCACAGAAAATGGCTTTATGTTGATTTCTGTTTTCGACCACGTTTCATGGGCTATAACACACGACCTTTTTTTATTTTCGGCTAATTTCTATCATAGGGTTGTTCGTCTACTTGGAGACCACATATACGTTCACATGATGTTAGATGACTCGCGTAGATGTTTTCTGGTGGCTCCTGGTTCACATATCATGGCTTTATGTTGATTTTTGTTTTCAACCACGTTTCATGTCATGGCCGCTAGGGACTCTCCTGAAGCTTTGCTAGCCAAGGAAGATCTTAGAATGTAGATCCAGATTCCTTGCCTAAAGGAACTGATTGTAATCTGTTATGATTCAACAACTGTAACCCTGCTCCTGACTATATAAGGCGAGCAAGGACCCCTCCAATCTCACGTCATATTCCAATCTCATAATACAAACCAGCCACCAAAACACAGGACGTAGGGTATTACGGTGACTTGTCGGCCTGAACCTGTCTAAATCGTCGTCTCCCGTCCTTGTGTTTACGCTTGAGTAGATGTCTCGCACACCCCCCTCAAACTAATCTATTACCTTGGGCATACCCCTCGGTAGACTATCAACCATCTTTCGTCGACAGTCATGTAAAGCTAGCTATGATGGGGGTGCCCATATGGCATATGGGACAACTCCCCCTAAAGAGGCCCAATAGGAGTTAGTATAGTAGATTGTGAATTCCTCACCCACCGAGGGGTCGCTTGTAAATTGCCGCTCACCTATATAATGCAAAGAGCATGAGGGCAAGAGGGGCTCTCTCTCTCTTCCACTCAATTGAAAAATCCTAGCTCCTCCATCACACCCTCTGGGACTCCCCCATCCTTGTTAGGAACATGCTAGTTCCAACATGTGCCTCTTAAGTTGCTTCAAGGAACTGTGTGAACAGATGTCTGGGCACCCATTGGCTATCATTATCATGTACTTTTCCTTACAATGGAATTTTAAACGCTAGAGGTGTTAAAAATAGTGTCTCAATAACAACAACAATAAAATTGAGATCTTCAATACCAGTGAAGCTCTTAATCTTGCTAACATTTAGAATGTGTATTCCATCATAGCAGTCCAAGATTTTCCCATCTTTTAAGTGTATATCCAGCATCCCACAAACTAAACTTTTCTCTTCTGAAGTAAGATTCAATGAGCTCCTTGTACACCCAAACATCAAAGAGATATCAAAAACAATCCCATCGGACACAGTCTAATTCTTAAACAGGATACTACACCGACAAAACAGATCTCTTATTGTCAGAACTAACCCAGAGTTGAGATTCTCATAGATGGCCTTTAAAACCCCATATTGTTATTATTGTTGTGTGTGTGCAACTTACATGATAGAAATTCTGATTGACTCATTTTCTATGCTTTAACAGCACAAAACATAGTTCTTCTTCATTGTACCCCAAATTTAACCTATTGGTAATCCTAAAAGGGAACTCTTTCTCATTAAGAACAAGGTCAACAATAGGATACATAACATTCCAGATTTTCTGCTTCATTTCCTCTGAAGTGAAATCCTTTGCGATGACATGCTTCTTGCTAAGCTTGTCCAGATCATCAACTGTCAACTCCCACGTCAGGATGACAATGTCTTCATTGTTGCAAGCGAGATAGCTCATATATAAACTATATCTAAAAGTCACCAGGTGTTCTTTCACAATCTCTTCAAGCTTTGTGCTAGAACCTATTTACATGTTGGGTTCCCCATTTACTGCTGCAGGATCACAATCATAATTCCACAGATTACTCTCTGACTTGAAGAGTTTTGACGTATCTTGTTTTCTTGACTTATCTATAGATGAAATTCAGGGGCTGTATGAAACACCATAGTTCGTTAAGAAAGAACTGAACTAAATTAATAATATTAAAATTAACATATTCTTTTAGAGAATCGAGCCAAAATAAATCATCTGTAAAGACCTCCACGTGCTTGAGAGAGAGTCGATCGGAGAAGAGGAGATAGTGGGTGCACGAGTAGGGTGGAGACCAGGCGAACAGCGGAGGCCGAGCGAGGGGGCTGGGGACGGAGGGGTGCGCGGAGACTAGAGGACGAGGCTCAGGCGGGGCCGAGCAGTCTCCTTGCCGAACACGGAGACCGGGCGCTCGCTGGCGCGGGCGTTAGGCTAGGGACCAGGGCGGAGGGCACGCAAAC
The DNA here is from genome assembly GCA_009763385.1 of Coix lacryma-jobi var. lacryma-jobi. NCBI lineage: Eukaryota > Viridiplantae > Streptophyta > Magnoliopsida > Poales > Poaceae > Coix > Coix lacryma-jobi. The sequence goes on along the minus strand of CM019822.1, from coordinate 189,489,387 downwards.
TGTGTGCACGACGGTCGAGATCAGAGCCGCAAGGAGCGGAGGAGGTCGACGCGAAGGGTCTAAGGGTAGCCGCAATGGCTAGCTCATAAGCCGGCTCTTAGAATTTTTATTATATTTTAATACAAAGTAGAGAAGAACTAGCACTTGCTTAAGAGCTAGGCTCATACACACATTCCAACATCATGTGTGAATGTAATGTGAGTCTAATCATACTATGAGCTATTGCTAAGGGCACCCGCAATAGTTAAAGTCAGCTGCTAGCTCCAAACTAACTTCTCCAACAGTACTAGCTCTTACTACATGACTTTTAACATGGATGACCCCACATAACAATCTCACATGTCTAAGATGCGTGTAAGAGCTTAGCTCTTAACTAAGAGCTAGTTTTTCTCTCTCTTCTATTAAAATATAAGAAAAATGCTTAGATCTAGCTTAAAAGCCAATTGTTGGAGGTGGCCTAAGAGTTAATACTATTGGAGGTTGACTTAGAGTTAGCAGCTAGATGGAACCACTGCGGCTGTCCTAAGAGGACTGCGGCGTCGGGTTTACAAATGGGGGTGGCGGCTGGGGGACAGGGAAGAGAGGTCTTCGATAGAAGAAACCAAATTATATATCATACACTAATACTAGACCTTCAAACCAACGTGGGCTACTGAGCCTTCAGTGGTCCCCGACGGGTGAGAAGGCCACGTGACAACACCCGAGAAATCCTAAGACATTGTGTGTGATTTGCATGATTTGGGCTTCTCTGGGCTTCCTTGGGAGTTCGCCGCCAACGCAACACCGAATGGTCGGTCTAATATTTTTGCTGATCAATATTTACGTACTACGGCCTTAGTTCGTGAATTTTTGGGAAAAAATCTTGCAGCACTATCATTGTTATTTGACAAATTTTATTTAAACATGGACTAACTAGGCTCAAAAGATTTGTATCGACATTTACAAATAAATTGTGCAATTAGTTATTTTTTACCTATATTTAATACATTTAAGGGAACGTATCTAGTGCAAACCACAGCCTTTGTGAAAACCCGTGCAAACCACGATAAAAAAAATCGTCTAAATTCACCAAACAAATCACACATATAGATGGTATGATGATACACAACCTTGTAAAATATCTTGTTCAAAATCGACTTCGTTTGTGAATTATAAAAATAACAAATTTTAAGCCAGAAAGTTTTCCACGTGATTTGTTAGAAATTTGTTATTTTTATATCTCACAAATGAATTCGACCTTGTAAAATATCTTGTCCAAAATCGACTTCGTTTATGAGTTATAAAAATAACAAATTTTAAGCCAGAAAGTTTTCCACATGATTTGTTAGAAATTTGTTATTTTTATATCCCACAAATGAATTCGATTTTGGACAAGATATTTTATAAAGTTGTGTATTATCATATCATCTACATGTGTGATTTTTTTGGTGAATTTAAACAATTTTTTTGTTGTGGTTTGCATGGGTTTTCACGAAGGTTGTGGTTTGCACTAGATACGTTCTCTACATTTAATACTACATACATGCGTCTAAAGATTCAATATGTTTACTATAGCACCGTATTATCGAAACATGGACTAATTAGGTACGCGTATAGCACCGTATTATCAAAACATAGACTAATCAGGTCTAGTAGATTAGATGGTGGAATTTTCCCATTTTTTCTTCTGCTCTTAAGTCTCTAAATTGAGAAAGTCTAGTTTTGGTAATCGACCAATTCGTTAACATACCGCTGACAACAAGACCTTATTGCAGTTGATGCTACTAAATCCGCTGCTCTTTTTTTGGTACCAACAATTAAGAAGCTTTTTCCCTGACTTGCTGCATCAAAAACTAAATCACAAGCTTCTGATAAAAAACGAGGCAATATTCGATACTAAATGGGAAAAAATATTCGCCCCGGAAACGAACACGCAAGAGAGGACCGATCCAACAAACTACTACTTTGGATTTGCCTTTCAAGACCTTGCAGGACTAGATAATGCCAGATCCCAAGGCCCACAAGTATGTGAATGATCAAATCCTTCGCAGTGCCATCTTTTTTCCTAATTTATTACATGAAATAAAAACCAGTCGTTCTAGTCTAGAGGCTGCTGAACAGGACACGATGTAGTCCCAAAATGGCTGAACAAACAAAGACACTGCTTTCGAAACAGACAAAAATGGGATGGATGCACTTATATCAAGAGGTGTTCTGTCTGTATGTTCCATGGTACAGTGTCTGGTAAACAAAACATCATTATATGTGCATTCTAGAGTTTGAAATGCAGATATAAGTTTCTCAAAAATTGGAGAATATGCCGCAGCCATGGCTTGATGTTGTCTTGACAAACTCTCACAAAAGCCTGCGCAGTTTCAACCAGAGTACCCATCAACCCCTTGCGTCAGTTAAGCAGCAAAAAATTGAATGGAATAAGCCAATGCTAGTGGCAAAGTAAATAGAAACCCACCTGACACGATTTTTATCGTCACAGAAGAATGGCGTTGATGACTGATAATCATCTGTTCCAAAGTATCTGTCTCCAAATTCGCCCATCCCAGGTACAACACGGAAATCATCATTTAGACCAAACTCAATCTCCGAAGTAACAATCTTCACTCTAGGGAATCTCTTGCTCACCACATGCACTCCTTGGGGCGCCTATAAGAGCAAAAAGATACCACTGATGAGTTAAATTTCCAACCACTATGCACTAACATGCCATCATGTACAATAATGATGATAAATGAGTGATTACACACTTCATAGATATAGTCGTTAGACTCGTTACCTAGAGATTATCATTAACTAGTAGATAAAGTTACAAAATTGCTTCTGTGATATTAGTTACAATGGACAGTTTAGATGAAAAATCTAGAAGACAATCAAGCTAAAAGAATATTCCAGTAAACCATGGTACTGCGATAGGGAATAGCAAAAATGATATTTCAATCCTATAAGCTCCAAAGACTAGTTATATACATCTGCAAAACCAAGAAAATGCTCAGCGCTTCATAAGACTTACTGAAATAAGATTAAGGAATATAATATTTGCTTCCTGTACACCCTTCTTCAATAGAAGGGAGATGGCTTGAACTGCTGAGTTTCCTGATCAGGACAAAATGGAGATTAAATGAGATGACAAGATATATAAAAATAGTAAAGCATGTTCCCTCTCAATGAGGCAAACCATACTTAACCTATAACAAAATTACAGAGAACACACATAAATTCGATAAATATGTGTTTTTATTAATGATACCAAAATACCCAGACTTTCAGAAATCTATGTTGGGGTCTTGAAAGTACTCAAATTTATTCAGCAGTATATGGAAAACGTATAGTGGACGACATTTACTGATTTACATTGAAAACCATCCCGTCGATAGATGAAGTGGCATAAAACCTATGATTTGCTAATGTCATGGGGGGCAGGCAGCTGCCTGGGGACTCGCATGGTCATCAGCTGCATGGGGATATGCAATGGCCAGCAGCCGCTCATGGGCAGCAGGAGCCGAGGAGGCTCAGTTAGCACTGATGCAGCGGCAATTAGTGGCTAGGCTGGGATTTAGGTGTTTAAGGAGATTAATGGGAGGGTTTTACCTGTATGCCATCGCGAAAAATGGCCCCAACCCTCAGGTCCCTGAAAGATCAAGGCGAACCTGTGTATCCAATCTCATTTTGGTTGTCTCACATGCCACTCCGTCCGGATTTCTGTTAGATTTCGCCGTTTGGGCGTACTGACAGGTGGGTCCGAGCCAGAAAAAGACCAAAATATCCCTCTCTTCTTGAGGACCTCATTCCCCCAATGGAGCCTCTCCACGGTCACCTCCCCGCACCACAGTATCCCCTTGGCGAGGTGCTCGGCGCCCGTCGCAATGGTCCTCGCCACCGCGCCACCGTACGCCTCCACATTGGGCGCGACGGCCGTCCAGTACGCGGCGGCCTCAACCTCGTCGCGCACTCTGCTCTCCAGCTCCCTGGTTCCCACCACGGAGTGGACAGAGAAGCTGGTGTATGCGGCGAGGATGCCGTCGAGGCGCGCATCGGGGCGTTCGAGCGTGAGCCCGTAGTGGAGCGGGTCGGGGCTGGGGTCGTCGGCGAAGGCCGGCACAGTGAGGGAGAAGGCGTAGTGGCAGGGGTCGAGCTTGACGGCGGCCACGTCGCGCGCGAGCAGCCACTCGACGGGGTCGAGCAGCGCGATGGCGGCGAGGGAGGTGTCGCCGGAGCGGATGCGGAGGAGGAAGAGGTCGTCGGCGGCCAGCGGGTGGCTGCGGCTGCGGTCGATGAGGTGGAGCCGCGCGCCGGAGACTCGGAGGAGGACGTCCTCCGACGGCGGAGGCCCGCTGTCGGCCTCCGCAGCCGTCGGCGACGAGGCTAGGGAGGGCCCTATCTCGACGGGCGCGAGATCGGCCATGGAGAGCGTCGGGTACAGCGGCGGGGCGGAGGGGGCGGGCCAAAGGTTAGCCTTCGACGACGGGGAGGAGGAAGGGGAGCCGCGGGAGCGGGATGCCATGGGGATGGCGTCGGCGGGAGGGATTTATAGCTCGTCAGAGAAGGAAGGAAGAGCCGTGGGGACGCGGCGACGGCGTGCCAGCGAGCGACGTGGCGCTTGTATAGGGCGCTCCGGCCGCGTACGTGGCGACGGGGAGGCGGGTGGGGTCCACGCGCTTGAGGACGGTGCGGCCCGGTTTCGTAGTTGGGGTGGTTAGCTGGTTTTATTGGGTGGGGAAACTGGCGGGCGCTCCGCTGTCCATGACCTGTGGGGTCACATGTGCTGTCGTTGTGTACCGGCCTGGCTACGGTCCCACCTGTCGTTGAGTGGATGGAAGGGTGCACCGGTGACAGTTGAGAAGCGTGTGCGCACGCCGCACTGGTACGGGCCCGCGCGACAGGAGAGAGGATGAGGGAGAGAGAGAAGGAGAGAGAGGGGGGTATTTTGGTCTTTTTCCGGCTCGGACCCACCTGTCAGTGCGCCCAAACGGCGAAATCTAACAGAAATCCGGATGGAGTGGCATGTGAGACAAAACCAAAATGAGATTGGATACACAGGTTCGCCTCGATCTTTCAGGGACCTGAGGGTTGGGGCCATTTTTCGCGATGGCATACAGGTAAAACCCTCGATTAATGGCTAGGCTGTTATGAGGGGGTGCCAACAGCAAAGGCACTCAAGGCTCGAGATACATCCAGAGGGTATCCCAGGAGGTGCCTGCTGTAATCAATGAGAATTAGTGTGTTGGGTGAAGGATTAGAGTTAATGAGAGGGAGAGAAACGAGGAGATAAAGGGCTGGGCGCCAGCTAGGAGGAATTAGAGGGCTGGACGCCAGCAGAGAAGCTAAGGCCCTGTTTGGATCCAAGTTGCCACTAGCAAAACTTTGGCAAAATTTTTGTAGCCAAATTTTTTTGTCTTGTAGAGCTGTTTGGATCCCATAGCTAAAGTTACATTAATTGGTGCACAATGACTGATTTGCCCCTATTTAATGATGATTTAGCGTCTTTATGAAGTGTGGGTGGGTGGGGACCGGGGGTATTGGGCGTCCGGGCGCCCACCCCGAGGCTTTTTGGCCTATTTTGCCAGGTTTTGGTGGCAAGAGGAACTAGCAAAAATTTTACTCTTTTGCCAACTTTTTTGCCAAGATGTTTGGATCCTATGGCAAAAAATGAGCACTTTTGCCAACTTTAGCACTTTTGCCAGGAAACGAACACGCCCTAAGGCTCCTCTATTTATATCATGTACTCAGATTGAGAGAGGGAATAATGAAGAATGAACAAGTTATCTCTAATCTCATCTCCCTGCTGGTAGTCTTCAATCTCATCCCCTTGCTTCCCTCTCTCAATCTGAGTACATGATATAAATAGAGGAGCCTTAGCTTCTCTGCTGGCGTCCAGCCCTCTAATTCCTCCTAGCTGGCGCCCAGCCCTTTATCTCCTCGTTTCTCTCCCTCTCATTAACTCTAATCCTTCACCCAACACACTAATTCTCATTGATTACAGAAGGCACCTCCTGGGATACCCTCTGGATGTATCTCGAGCCTTGAGTGCCTTTGCTGTTGGCACCTCCTCATAACAGCCTAGCCATTAATCTCCTTAAACACCTAAATCCCAGCCTAGCCACTAATTGCCGCTGCATCAGTGCTAACTGAGCCTCCTCGGCTCCTGCTGCCCATGAGCGGCTGCTGGCCATTGCATATCCCCATGCAGCTGATGACCATGCGAGTCCCCAGGCGGCTGCCTGCCCCCCATGACAGCTAATCAATACAAAGTTTACCTTAATAAAAAAAGAAACTTCTAGTGCAGTGTTATTTTGCTTATGTAATCAGACAAGATGGTACTCATGTGCATGGAAGAGTGATTGAATTTTTTATAAGATTTAATTGACATGAAAAGTGCTGTCCAGAGAACAGGAATAAAAAACAAACCTGTTCCCAATATGGGGTCCAATAGCAGAACATGCCTATTTGCAATATCTTTTGGTAAATTTTGATAGATGAGCTGCAAAGAAATTTAGATCTTAGTAATTTGACTCACCCTAACACATACGGCAAAAGTTGATAAACCAGACCTGTTGTCCATTGTCGCCTTCCCGATGAATAAGAATCTTCCCAATCTTTATACCTTTACAGCATGCCCGTAGCGCATTCTCCATGCTTTCACCACTGCAAAAGCAGTTGTAGCAAATCATTTGCAAAGTACACTTTTATTCAAGGATATGTGTGTGTGTGGGGGGGGGGGGGGGGGGGGGGGTAATCATAGATGTTCTCGTGATGAATTGAATTCTAGTGCATGAGTGGCTCAATAATGCATGTTTACAGATAAAACAGCCATACTGTATTTGTAGGAACAATGAACAAAATAGCAAAGATAAATGAGACTGGTAACGAAGTTCTCAATATGGCCAAGTGTACAGCATTTGAATGCAGCAAAAAATAATTCACAGGCTGTCTAGGGCATAGTACCAACATAACGATATCACTGCTATACTATGCAAAGCCCATTTTTTTCCTCCTTTTGTCACTGCCTAAGTCATTAACTCGGTTAGAACCTACACAAACATACAAAGGAAATATCATTTAGGAAAAGTCGGTACCTCCTGATCACTGAGATACCACACAACCTTTTGGAGAACTCCACACCAGTATAAACAGATCCTGCATACATAATAAAGTGTGCCAGTGTAACAAAAGTACTGAGTAAAGATGGCAACGGGGACCTGATCCCCGATTCCCCGCGGGGAATTCCTCTATTAGGGGACGGGTATGGGACCGAGTTCATCCCCACGGGGATTAAAATGGTAGAGAACTAATCCCCATCAGGGCTGGTGGGGACAGGGATGGTTCCAGTTCCCCCGTCCCCGTTCCCCATTCCCCGTGTCCCCGCCCTGGTAGCAGCTTTGCTGGCACCGAAAAGCCCACCTAAAGGCCCAACCACAGACAGCCAGGTATATATACTGCGGCTAACCCTAAATCTATCCATTCATCCTTTTCTCACGGTACCAGCCGTCGCTCGCTTCCTTCCGCACCAGACATGACTCCGCTGAGGTGCCGCCGACACAGCAGTTCGTGGCTCCGCCTCAACCCTCTCCCCTCCACCTTCTACTTTCCACACACCGCATCCACCTGCATCTACACGCAGCATGCTGAGTGCTCGAGCCTGGACTGTCGTCCTGTGTTCCGATAGAACACTGGTGGCTCAAATAGTCAAATCCAGCAAGAAAAAGTCAAGCAAGCAACAGGAACGGAATTTCATGGTGTTCTGTAAGGAGGCTCAAATCCGTTGGAGCATGCTCCTGTTATCTAGATCAGAGTGCTAGTAAGTGCAATGATGTATGTATGTAGCATGCTTGTGCATTTAAGCCTTCCCTCCATATCTGTGTGCTACTAGATTTGCGAATACAATGATGTATGTACAATGTGTTGATGTACGTACAGTGTACTTGTGCAATGGTGTTTCTGTATATTGGGGAAAACCATGGAATTTCGTGGTGTTCGATTTGTTCTTCTCCTCCACTTCTTCTATGTTGTGTCATCGAAACGGGGACGGGTTCCCCACGGGGAATAATTCCCCGCTCGGGGACGGAGATGGGGAAAACTCTAGCCCCAACGGTTTTGGCGGGGACGGGGATGGGGAAATTTATCCCCGCGGGGACGGGGATGGGGACTTATCCCCCGACGGAGAATTCCCCGTTGACATCTACTGAGCACAGAGAATACAAAAACATGTAATTCCACCAAATACTTTAAGTTACAAGAGAGCAAAATTATGGATTGTGGAGGGAGATAAACCAATGTCTCACTAACAATAGCAATCACCTTTTCTATTTGTACCAACCATGCCAAAGTTTTCCCCTATGACTCTAAACCATGGATTTTTGAGCAAGCAAGCAACACTAAACAAGTGAGTACGAGACAAATCATTGTAGCGACTAGCAAGTCTAATTTACATAGCACAGAATTTGCCTGATCATCTTTGCGTGTCAGTCAAGGAAAAACTATACCAGTATTCTGGCCATGCAACTAGCAAGTCTAATTCACACTTTAGCACAGAATTTGCCTGATCATCTATATAAACTAGTGCATGCCAGTCAAGAACAAACTATGCTGGTATTCTGGCCATACCAACCTCGTTACCTGGACCAGTAAAAATATTGTTCAAGCTTTTATATCTAACTTTGAATATTAAGTTAGATATCCTAAGCAAATGGTCATTGTTTTTTTGCTCATGTGCAAGCTAATGGAAGTTTACCAGTAAAAATATTGTTCAAGCGTGTATAAGAAGGCTGCAAAACGAGCGGTGGGGGAGGCGAAGGGGCGGGCTTACGAGGATCTTTACCAACGTTTGAATACGAAGGAAGGAGAGAAGGACATTTATAGGATGGCTAGGGCTCGTGATAGGAAGACAAGGGACTTCAACCAAGTCAAGTGCATTAAGGATAAGAGGGAGCAACTCTTGGTGAAGGAAGATGAGATTAGACATAGGTGGCAAGAATATTTTGATAATTTGTTCAATGGGGAGAATGAGAATTCCAACGTTCAGTTGGATGACTCATCTGATGACACCAATAGGCGCTATGTGCGGAGGATCCAAGAGCAGGAGGTTAGAGAAGCTTTGAAAAGGATGAAAGTGGATAAAGCGATGGGTCCTGATGGTATTCCAATCAAGGTGTGGAGATGCCTCGGGGATATAGCTATAGTATGGCTAACCAAGTTGTTTAACAATATCTATCGATCAAACAAGATGCCTCAGGAGTGGAGAAGAAGCATATTGGTTCCAATCTACAAGAACAAGGGAGACGTCCAAAGCTGCACTAATTATCAGAGAATTAAGTTGATGAGCCACACGATGAAGTTGTGGGAGAGAGTTATTGAGCATAGATTGCGAGGGTCGACGCGGATATCCATGAACCAATTTGGTTTCATGCCTGGAAGGTCAACCATAGAAGCAATCTTCTTAATAAGACAAGTTATGGAGCGGTTCAGGGAGCAAAAGAAGGACCTACACATGGTTTTCATTGACTTGGAGAAGGCGTACGACAAGATACCAAGGAATGTTATGTGGTGGGCTTTGGACAAACATAAAGTCCCAACAAAGTATATTACCCTCATTAAGGACATGTACAACAACGTCGAGACCAGTGTCCGAACAAATATGGTGACACTGATTACTTTCCGATTAAAATAGGTCTTCATCAAGGGTCAGCCTTGAGCCCATATCTCTTTGCCTTGGTTATGGATGAGGTTACAAGGGACATACAAGGAAATATCCCTTGGTGTATGTTTTTTGCAGACGATGTAGTGTTAGTTGATGAAAGTCAGACAGGAGTAAATAGAAAACTGGAGTTGTGGCGGCAAACCCTTGAGTCCAAAGGGTTTAGAATAAGCAGGACTAAGACTGAGTACATGAGATGTGATTTCGGCAATGCTGAACAGAAGGAGGGAGAGGTGAGCTTGGAAGATCAAGTGGTACCTAAGAAAGATGTCTTTCGGTATCTTGGATCGATGTTACAGAAGGATGGAGATATTGATGCAGATGTTAGCCATAGGATCAAAGCAGGGTGGATGAAGTGGCACCAAGCATCTGGTATTCTCTGTGACAACAGGGTACCACAAAAGCTCAAAGGCAATTTTTATAGGACGGCGATTAGACCGGCTATGTTGTATGGAGCAAAATGTTGGCCTACTAAAAGAAGACATGTCCAACAAATGAGTGTTGCAGAAATGCATATGTTGCGGATTTGTGGCCACACAAGGATGGACCGAGTCCGAAATGACGATATTCGTGACCGGCTAGGGGTAGCACCAATTGAAGAAAAGTTGGCCCAACATCGGTTGAGGTGGTTTGGTCATGTCCAAAGGAGACCTCCAGAGACACCAGTGCATTGTGGAGTTTTAGCCCAAGTTTTTCATGTGAGGAGAGGTAGAGGTAGACCGAAATTGACGTGGGGGGAGGCAATAAAGAGAGATCTAAAAAGTTGGGATATACCTAGAGATCTATGTTTGGATAGAAATGCATGGAGAGCAGCCATTGACGTGCCTGAACCGTGACTAGGGTCTCTTGTTGGGTTTCAACTCTAACCTACCCCAACTTGTTTGGGACTAAGAGGCTTGGTTGTTGTTGTTGTTGTTGTTGTTGTTGTTGCAAGCTAATGGAATTAGCTAACAAGGATAAATCATATTAAAGTACCAAATAGGATGATAGAGCACGCTTTTGTCAGGATACAACAACCACATAAACTTTATATTTTGCCACATTATCTTGAAAGTGTACTCTCATTTCATTTGAAGAGAAAACTTATATGCACGAAGAAAACAGGGAACTATATACAGAGGACCTGCTTACCAGTCGGAGTGATGACCTGCTTTTCCTGGAAAGGAAGATGACCAAGACCATGTTCGACAACCTATTTTCCAGAGGGAGTTTTAAGATACCATGCAAACACATATAAAAGATAACTCATCAAATACATTTATATACTGACCAATCGAATCAACCGATCAGCATAAAATATGAAGTCATGTGTTGCTGTGGCAGCATCCCTTATTATTGTGTGCATGCCCCGTATCTGAAACAAAACAGCATGAACAATGAAATAGTTATACAAAACAGTAAATAATAATTACGGAATTGCATATTACTGCCCCCATTCCAAATTGTAGTTGTTTTGGCTTTTTTAGGTACATAGTTATTGTTAATGTACCTAGATATACGCTATGACTATACATAGTAAAAACTATGTATCTAGAAAAGTCAAAAACAAATTACAAACTACAGGGACATCAAATAGCAAGCAGATCTACAAAAATAAAAATGAATGTACCTGATAAGTAGTCTGAATTACATACAAATTGGGGTGTATTTTACAAAGATCATGTTGTCCAAGTTTAGTACGAATATGCTGAACAATTAGGTCAATTGCCACATCATTGTCTCCACCTCGCGGGATGATAATATCAGCATACTTCTTCGTTGGGAGGATGAAGTCTTCAAAAGCAGGCTTCACAAATTTTGAGTACTGTGGAGAAGAGTTTTATTGGCCAAAATAGGGTAAGAATGAGTAGATAACAGATAGCTTAATGTAAACTATGCAACAAGACAAGAATATTATATTAGATAAAAATGCTATACAATCAAGGGCCGCTAATGTTGTTAGAATTTATGCACAACAAAAACTGCAATAGAGGAAGCTTTGTAACCTGATCTAACACAGCTTTGATATCTCTACCCTTGTCAATGGTATCACGACGGATCCTCCTAGTTAACCGTACATCAGCATCTGAGAAAACAATGAGTGTTATAACAATAAATACTTCACTACCATGAAACTGATTAGTGAGTTTTCAAAGCATATAGGCTACTCTGACAGAGTACTATGTTCAACATATGGTACGGAAGCAAAAAGCTATAATAACAAATCAGTAGATCTGGATTGATAATTTAAGTTATCTTTGATGATATCTTCATCAGCAAAGTAACTTGATCTAACACAACATATGCAGTTTGTGCATTAAAAAAACATCTGAGAATTCAGGACAAAAGAAAAATCTTTAATGCTATGTCAGCTCAGTAAGATTATAGTGTATCGCGTTAACATGAATGACTCAAAATATAAGTATTCATATTCATACAAATGAAATGGTTCATAGAATTAAGTTTTGGATAAAAAGAGGGCAGGAAATTATAAACAATGATGCATTGGGAACTTCTAGAATATCGACAGGCAAGAGAGACAGAAGAAAACATCATCAGCCTATAAGAAAATATTGGTACCTGTATCAACAAAGATCTTCATGTTCATCAAATCCCTGAGGCGTGAATCATGAAAAACTAGAATTCCTTCCAAAATAATAACATCCGAAGGATTAACCTGGCGACGGTTTTAAATTAGGGTTGCTTGTAAAAATCAAGTATTACATAGATGAATAAATAACATAAACAAACCAGCAGAAAGCAAACTTTTTTTCTTTTTGAAGAAAAGGTACAATACGAAATCAATGTGAAGAAATAAGCTGTTGCACAAATAGTGTCAGGTACTTACCATAAATTATAGTTTTTTACAAAAAAAAATCTGGAGCAGGTTATTATTGGGACCATACAAAGCAATGTAACTTCTTCGGGACAATGTGTTGTTTATAAAAATGTAATGTTGTATTCAGAGTCTCATAAAGCCCAGGACTAAGGAACGATCAGTTTACCATGGAGGTTGATTATTATGAATTGCACTAAACTTAAAATATTACCTTCCTTGCATTTGGTACACTCTTGTATGTCTTGAAGTTGTAATTAGGGATGTCGACAGCTTTGCCACGTTTCAAGTTTTGCATACAAGAGAGCAGTAGCTCTGTATGAAATGCATCTGAAAAGAAACAGCAGCATCAGTGCAGAACTCTTGGGACTAGCAGGACAGTATATATAATTCTTTGTGGAAGGATGAATTTGACCTGGATGATCAAAGTTATAATCATGGACATGGACTAATTCTTCATCCGTCAATCCATAATAAAAGGACTCCTGCAAATATTGTAATCTCATTGCTTGTAGCTATAAGAGACTGGAAACAGTGTGAAATGGCAAAGTGACAATCTAGCATGAAGAGGGCATAGTTTGGTGCCTACCAATGCAGTGCCATGCTATTTTGGTCAGTAAGTATTGTTGAACAAGCAAGTATGTAGGTAGAATGCACGGATGCTGCAAGATGAGACCAAAGCAGTAATGCACAAACCTGCGTAACAACCACAACACGCTGGTCCCGGAGCTGATCAATGATCATCTTGCACACGGTACTTTTGCCTGACGATGCACCCCCAGCAACACCTGCACCCAGAACCGCATTAGGGCATGCCACATTCAGGGCCAACAGGCTACGCCATACTATACTAATCAATTGGTACACATCCTACTACTGAATTGTTATTAGGCTACTAGGCGCAGAAGATAGGGGGAGAGAGTCCATCGCATCAATCAATCGAGTATTATAAGTATATATATACTGACCAATAACAAAGGGCTCCTGGTGGCCATTCTCCAGGCCAGACGTCGTCGGTTGTTCCTCGTACGACGCGGCGGAAACCTGGGTGTTGAGGCCGTCCAGACGGAGTGCGGAGTAATGGACTCCGGCGGCGGCTGCATCAAGCACCTCGTCTACGGATTTCGAACCCATATATATGCGCCTACCAGGGGATTGTGAGCGTGAAACAAATCGGAAATAGAGTGTAGGCACTCAAGAAAGACTTGATCTTGGGGATCGCAATAACAGAGCAAACTAGGCAGGCAAGGATTCTTTCTTACCGGAAAAAACGGAGGAGGGAGAGAAAGGGATCTCCGGCCCGTGCAGAGCCGCCTGGGAGGAGCGGACAGGAGGGAGAGGGGTGGCGCGGCGGAGGTATGTGGTGGATCTGGATCGAGGGAGGGGGAGCAGCAAAGGAGGGTGGAGAGGCGTGCTCGGCGCGGCGGGCGGTGGAGAGAAGGAGCCTCTCTCTCTCTCTCTCTCTCTCTCTCTCTCTACACAAGAAGAATAATTAGCTGATTTTGGTTCGTGGAAAATGAGGGTTCAGATAGGGAAACCCCTCCCTATGTTTGGATATTTGGGATTGGGATAGGGAATGCATCCTAAAAATGGATTTTGCTTAGGGGGCGTTTGGATCCCTTCATTTTAAAGAAATTAAAATTCACTCAATAAACTAGTCTATTTGTCTTAGAGTTTGACATTTCACCACTTTTCAGAGTTTACATAGGGTCGAAGAGGGAAATGGATTCCATAGATCATCATGCTATATTTCTACTTTGCAACTTATAACATTTTTTTAACTCACTCCCCTATGATAGAAATATAACATATGAGTATCTCTCTCGTATAAGCAACAATAATATACAAATATAATTCATATATAATCATATTAGCTTACTTAATATATGTCTAAATTATGGTTCTTAAAATGAATTCAATTCCAAGCATCAAACGGGCTGTTAAGGAAAAATGAGAAAAGGTTTCGATAAAGACTAGGAAATTTCCAGAAGGATCCAATCTAAATTTAGAAATTTTAGGTGTGACAACCCGAGTGCCTCGTGATCCGACATGTTCGTGCCCTCGCGAGCCATGACCGGAGACGTCGTGCCCAATCCGGATTGCTAAACTAAAGTTAAGAAATTTTATGCAAATACTAAAATCATAAAATTTATTTAGTGTTATCTATGCACAACTCAAACTTAGAAATTTTGGGTGTGACAACCCGAGTGCCTCGTGATCCGACATGTGTGTGCCCTCACGAGCCACGACCGGAGACGTCGTGCCCAATCCGGATTGAGAAAGATGCTCACCCTCGCCTGACTGTTCTGAGAGAGACTTGTGAGTGCAGTTAGAGCCTGTTTGGAGTGAAGGGATAAAAAAATAAAGGAATAGACGAAAAAACGAGCAAAGGATGGGAATACAGTGAGAAAATATAGGAAAGGAAAAAAACACATGAATTTTATAGAATTTGGTGTTTGGAACACAGAAGTATAATGCTTAGGGTTCCTTTGGAACATAGGATAGAAAAATATAGGGATAGAAAAAATATAGAAATTAAACCAGTATATTTCTCTAATCACACGTAGTAAAGTAGATGGAGCCTTTGGTTGTTGCACAGGTAAAACAAAGGGACTTGATACTTCTATTTTTTTATTAATCTGAATGTGGACGCAGGTTGTTGATTATATTGAACATATAACAAAGTGAAATGACTTAAAACACGAATTTTATGATGAGCAGGTTATTCAAGTGCGACATGCACATGTCTACATAAATTAGTTGGAGCAACTGATTTTTTATTCTAAATAGCAACACCAAAACATTTAAGAAATCAAATCACAATAGTTTTGGAGAAGACAAATTTGCTACCATCAATAGAAGCTTCGGCCAGGACAGATCATTACAAATAGGCCCTTTATTACAAATTGGAAGAATTTGACTAATGAAAATATTGATTTGGTCAACCTGCCAAATCTGTAGTAAAACTCTAGCTACAATATGTTAGGGATAGAGTGGTGTGTCACAGCAGATCATCTAGCTATTAACTTCATAGCAATCTCTGAATGTAAAGTCAGGAGCATAATTCAATACTTAAAGGAATTATTAATACCATACTTGAGTTATGATCTTTCGTTTCTTAGATAATTTATTTTAACTTTTACACTATGGTCAACGTAGAACACAATATACTGAACATAAAAGAATTTCAGCAAGCTGAAATCAAATGAATGATAGGTGTTTAAGCATACAAATTATACTCCATTCAAGAGAGGCTAAAAATTTGGTTCTAGATGCCACTGTTCAATATGTGCAGAAAGTATATTAGGGATAGATGCTAATTTTCAGATATATCAATGAATTGAATAGTAGCCGGGCGGGCGCAGGCGACCCCGTGGCCGGAGCAAGGTCTATCAAAAGATATTTTCATGATATGCAGTATTACCTATATATGTGACATGCACTAATATTTACATATATACTCACCATATGTACAGGATGATATAGAGATACAACAAAACTTATTTTAGATTTATTGGTGCAAGAAAGAAATAAATATCGGAGATTTCTTTCAGACGATGTAAACATTATTTTAGCCACATCATGGAAAGGTCTATAGAATAGAGTTTGTGAACCCGTGATGTCGTGCTTTCTGTGACTATGTTAATTTCCTGAACTTTGCTTTTGGATTAAATATCACCTTAATATAGATATTTAATTTTATAATATTATTATCTTATTATACGATTTGTGTAAATTAGCATAAAAATTTAGTCATCTCGTAGCAACGCACGGACACACTACCTAGTTGAACAAAAGAAAAGAGCAGGTTGGGATGTTAGTTGCAATCATACTATAACCCGGTTATAGCCTTCTAAGGTAGGATGCCACTATTTTTTTTATTCATATACAATTTGGTCGGTACAGCTCCGCTATTAGCTGATTTAGAGGCATGCTGCTAAATATCTTTGTACGTTATTTAAAACATCACATTTTCTATATTTCAGGCACTTGAAGAGTTTTGACTTTATCCTCTTATATATAAAAAAAATGATATTTATTTATTATGATTTGTGTTAATATATATATTTGGATTATTGGATGAAGATCTAAAGGTTGTTATCCTGAAAAGATGTTATATTTCATCAGACCTGGAAATCTTAAAACATTGGTTGCAATTAGGCTAGCTAGTCAATCATGTCGGTGTCGTGGTCTCGCTCAGCAGTCGCGTCGCGTGCGAAGCCAACTCGCTGTGAAAATGAACACAAGACACTAAGCAGGCAATTGGTCGTTGTTTCTTTCTCCGGTTCCCACGTCACCTCACTAGGGCCGCGTCGTGTCGTGTCGTGTCCTTGCAATACACCCACCGCCGCGCCGGCCCATTACCACCTTAGCTTTGCCTGCCTGCCCTTGCGTGGTTGTTTTCTTTCTAATCGATGTTCGATGGTGATCGAGCTTGATTGCTTAGCTGCTTACTTACTGGTGCCGGTGGTGGTGGTGGTGGTGGTGGACGGAGTAGTCCGTCTCGCTCTCATCACTGATCCATCCGTACTTTCGTCTCTATCCACCGCTTAATTGCTCTTGCTGAATTGGAGTTGGAGGAGCTAGCTATATATACAACTTACAGTAGCGATCGATCAATCAGTTGATCAGTGGAAGCAAATGCAAGCAGCGGCAGCCCACAGCCACATCACAAACCACAGGTCTCGGTGCGGTGCGCTAGCTACCACGTTTACGTTGGGACTTTCAAGGCTAGCTTGGGCTGCTTGCCTTATTATACAGTAGAGTACAGTACATTTTTTCGATTCCATCTCAGATTCTCAACTTTCTTTTGGGCTGCTCCACCTCCACTTTGCCGATGGCAGATGACGGCGGCCTTTCCATGCTGGAACATGGCGGCACCGGCACATTATCATCTGTAGCTGTAGATGTAGATGATCGGGGGCAGGGGCAGGGGCAGGGGCAGGGCCAGGGCCATCAAGAAGACGACGACAACAACAACAATAAGCAGACGAGCTGCCTTCTTCCAGCACGCAGCCTGAGATCAACAGATCATGAAGCAAGTCGTAGCCAGCAAGCAGACGGCGGGGGCGGCCGGTCGCTGTCCTTCTCCAAGATCTTCAGCTTCAGAATGTGGGCATTCCTGTCCAGCTCCACCTCCAACACCTTGGAGGATTACATTAGTGATCAGCACCAACTCCAGCATGACGATGCTGCCGGTGCCGCCAAGGATAAAAAGGAGGAGGAGCTGATGAAGCAGGTGTGCCGCTCGCAGTCCGTGCCAGCGACGAGCGTCGCCAGGCGATTAGACGACGGCACCGCGAAAGGAAAAGGAGGGTCCACGAGAGTGGCAGACTCCAGCTCCCTCAGCCGGGTGCGGCTCAGAGTGGTGCCGGTGCCGCTGCGTCGTCGTCGTCGTCGTCGTCCTCCTCCTCCTCCTCTAGATCAAGAGGAAGAAGAAGAAGAAGATCCAGAAGAAGAAGAAGAAGAAGAAGAACAACAACAGGACATCGCGGCCGAGGAGGCGGTGTGCCGCATCTGCATGGTAGCCCTGTCGGAGGAGGCGGTGCTGAAGCTGCAGTGCTCCTGCAAGGGCGAGCTGGCCCTGGCTCACAGGGCATGCGCCATCAAGTGGTTCAGCATCAAGGGCAACGGCACCTGCGACGTGTGCAGCCAGGAGGTGCGCAACCTGCCAGTCACCCTGCGACGCCTCCACCCGGACCACCCTGCCGTCGTTGAGGCGGCGGTGGCGGCTCTGGCACAGCTGCAGCAGCTGCAGGGCACTCAAGCTGCAGCAGCGGCTGATGGTGATCCCCTTCCTAATCCTACGGCAACCACCACCAGCAGCAGATACAGCAGCTACAGGCGGGTGATGTGGCACGGCACGCCAATCCTCGTCATCGTCAGCATGCTCGCCTACTTCTGCTTCCTGGAACAGCTGCTGGTAAGTAATCAATACTGGATGTCTGGATGGAAGGAAGGAACATCATATCAGCTGCTGCCTGCATGCTGGTCAGAATGCAAATGCAAATGCAAATGAACAATATAATGCAAACGCAAACGCAGGTCGGCGACCATGGCACGGCGGCTCTGGCCATCTCCTTGCCCTTCGCCTGCGTCCTTGGCCTCTTCTCCTCCCTGACCACAACAAAGATGGTGTCCAGAAGATACGTATGGATCTACTCTGCGGTGCAGTTCCTCTTCATTGTGCTCTTCACGCACATCTTCTACAGATACGTACGTATCCATCATCTTTAGACTGTCCACGCATCGCATTTGATGCATGCCATGTCATCATCCTGCTGTGTGCTGTGAACAAATCCAATCCAATCCGATCCAAGCAGGTGCGGTTGCAAGCCGTGATCGCCATCATCCTCTCCACCTTCGCGGGCTTCAGCGTCGCCATCTGCACCAACTCCGCCCTTCTCCAGATCCTCAGGTGGAGGTGGAGGTGGAGGGCCAGGCACGCTGACGCTGTGGCATCGCCTTCTTCCAGTTCCAGGAGGGAGCCACCAGTGGCAGTGGCAGTGGCGGTGGCGGAGCCGGACCTTGAGATCGCTCTGCCTCCTGCCCGTGCCCGTGCCCGTGCCCCTGCCCCTGCATAGAGCGCTCCCCTTCTCTCTCTATATAGTACCAGAAAGATAAGCGCGCTTCGCTACGCTGGTTTTAAATTATCATGTATTCTTGTTGTTTTTTTTATGGACCTGTCTAGCTGAAACTCGTGTGTTTTTAGGGCCAGCAACACATGGGTGTTTTCTACTTAAAAAACACACGAATTTGAGGAGACAAAAATCTGTGTGTTTTTTTAGTACTTAACACCCAAATCTGGGCAGACTAGGAAGCAACATAGAAAACGAAAATCCATGTGTTTTTTTCTTAACTAGCACAAAAATTTGACCCAGGCACGCAAATAACAGAATACAATTTCTTTTTAGAGAAGGACAATTAACAATATTTTTCAACTAGAACAACACAATCACAAATATGAGATCGGGCTAACATAGATAATAGAATATAATTTCTATCTACATATGGACAATTAACAATATTTTTTCACTAGAACGACACAATCACAAACGACACAATCACAAACATGAGGTCCGATTAACATAGAAAAAAATCTCTCTGAACATCAGCAATGAACAAACTGAAACTTATATACAAGAAAAGCATGAAAAATGTATGATTACAAAAAAAATATAACCAGAAATAAACTTTTTCTATGAAAATACAAGAACAAAAACTAAAGTCATCCTAAAACACAATCAACAACTACCTAGAACTAGCCATCTTAGATACACTGATTACAGCATAAGTAGTGAAATGGAGGAAAAATGAGCAGGGATAGATCTGCCAGCAGTAGAGCAAAGCAAATCACCAGCAATAGTGATGCCAAGCCCACCTCCCAAAATTCCTAGTGACCTCTTGTGCCTGCGTGAATCATATATAGAACTGATGAATGAATGGATCTTTATTGTCACTTGCTAAAATTCAAGTGCATCTTTTCTTTCAGGTGGCGGTTATTACAGATATTTTATATCAAAATTATAGATTTCACTCATTGTAATTTTAGTAGATGCAATCTAAAATTTTAGATACTAAGAATAAAAAACTTGTTAGACAAAACCACAAACTCAACAAAATATTATTTCTGTTGGCACAAAAACATTCTGCAATTTACACTAGCCAAGCACGAATATCACATCAAACATGTATCATTCCAATCTACCAAAACCAATTGAAGAACCTGCAGGCACATGTACAATTTACAAAGGAATAAATTTGAGCTGGCTGATTGGGAAAGGCTCTCCTCTGCTCACACAGAGCAGGGGAAAGAAACAAAATCAAATTCCAAAGAAGAACATGAAAACTTGTGGAAAACCAAGAGTTGGATACTTACTGAAGTAACTTGCATGAGAATCATTTTCCCATACACTTCATCAGTTTCTGGATTAACCAATGGAAGACCCGGAACAAATCCTTTTAGTGTAAAAAAATAAATGATCAAACAGAAGATAATTAAAATAGGACCACATCGGAATCTTACATGTAAAGTGACATTATGCATAAGGCAAATCAACTTTGACAGAAGATTTGAGTAGCTTGGAACATGTCATCACCAACCTTTTGCATAGAACCTTTGGCACAAATCATAATTAATAAAAAAACAAGTGAGTTTCCAAAAATCACAACAAACATTTTTTTCCTATACACAGACAAGGATAAAAATTTGGTTTGTGCTGACACAAATCACAAACAATATAAATGCCAATTATAATCATGAGGTATGAGGTAAATCAAAATTCCACTTATTGCATATTATGACACCTACAATTGCGGTGTTGAATATCTGCAATATACACTATTCCTGAATGCAACTAATAACTTAGTGTTTTATTTTTTTCCTTATTACAACCAGCAGGATTTCTGAACCAACCAGCACAACACCAACTAATGCAAATAAGAATAGTTTCAAGGAAATGATCAGTTAGAAGCAGTAACACACAGTTTGGCAATGATATGGAGTTTGACAAGAGAAATGTTTAAGTTTATAGACCTCTCATCTTTCAACTATAGGCTTCAATGTTTCTTATTTAGTAAATAAGAGAATTTTTTCATTACTGAGAAACACAACAGTTGGTTGTGCAGTTCTATTGTCACTAGAGCACCACAATTATGATTGAGATAAAGACATATAATATCTGGAATCATATAACTTAATCAATTAATCATATGAAGGTTAGAACATAAATGATTATTTCTCTAGTACAGAGAGCACAGCGAGAACTGACAGAGAAAGACAAGGGACCCTTCCCTCCCCCCCACCCAAAAAATATCAGAGTAGACTTTATATGTAAGAAGAAATAATAATTTAAATATCAGACAACCAGAATAAACAATTGCATATAATGTGAACAACAATTGCAGTACCAATTAGCTGCAATTTACATTGTTGGTGATTGTAATTATGTAATTGAATTTTAAATTTGTTTGGTTTTCTCAACAACCGACAAGTATTAATAGAAACAAGATAATAAAAAATAACAAGGTATATCATATTATAATACTGAGGTGCAATTATAAGTATATATTCCTATATACTTAGACAAAAACTAAGAAAAATTCTAAAGATACAAATGTCTCATAGCTCAAATGAATTATTAAACTCCAACTTATTAACCTATCATGAATGTATCTACACTGACTCCCTAACAGTAACGAGTATCCAAAGTCTTTCCCTCAACCTTACTTAGTATACTCGAATTAGGATGGAATGGAAGTCACCTGCTTAGAGTAAGAAAACAGCTAGCTTACTCAGTATACTCGAATTAGGATGGAATGGAAGTCACCTGCTTAGAGTAAGAAAACAGCTAGGACAAATGAATCAGTATTTTCTTCTTGTGTAGACTCAGAGTTAAGATAATGTCACAATAATGAGTATTTTCAAATTGTGTCACCCCTACATAGGAGCAACACAGTCACCAAACAAAGCAAACTGAAATACGTGTTTGCTAGCTATGTGCATATGGACAATAGTATTGAATTATAGAAAGACAAATGAAAAGGAAAAAACCTTTCAAACAGATTATCAAAAATAATGATGTCTTCCCAACCATGCCTGAGGAAGTGATATGCTATTAAAATCACCCCTCTATCTAACGAAAATAGGCAAAAAGACACAAACTAATTATGAGTTCAGTGCTGCTGGCACAGAAGTTTAGTTAATAATTATAGAACTAACTCAGCAAGAAGGGCACATGCCGTTAGAAAGGTAATCAACACTCAAAAGAGAATGGGTGGACATTGGGATAACCAGTACGTATCAGTTTTAGGCCCGGTAACAGACTCCTAGGTTCTTCTAGTTGCCCAAACAACTAGGATGGGTGGACGTTAATCAGGAGCATAATGCTAGCCGGTCATGCGATTGCCCATCCGTCCTACTAAAGCTAGCAAGCAGAAGCAGTCTGCCGCTGCATATCATTGTGCTAGAATTGGAGAAGAGAAGAGTTCAAACTAGTCAATAATTACTGGATGCAGCTACCATGCCAATTTTCTTCATCTCATTTAGACAGAAGCGCTGACTATCACCTAAACAGAAAAATTCAAAGAAATGACAAACAATTTCTTTTCAGGAAACATATGACCGACAAGCTAACAAGGCCATGGAAAAATGTTATCCCCATTCCACCCATGGGAACATGGGGACAAAATAGATGCCTTTCCTAGCCCTTGTCTGTGAAGGATCCAGATTTGGCCACAAATGATACAACCGATATTTCATATGAACTCAAAGTTGTTTAGATTTACACAACAAGACAAAGGAATAACAGATGAGCCAAATGAATTGCTGACAGATTAGTGCTTAAATGTTGCTGCGTATGACAAGACAATAATCGAAATAAGACTAGTACTCCCACAATCCTAATAGCAGCATTCGCTCGGGTTGAGCATTTCAAGACAGCACAAAAGCATTCGTGGAAGCACAACATGGATTGGTTCCCCTCAGACTCAACAGATTGAAAGCACAACATGGAGGCAGAGATCTACAACAATCCAAAGAAATGAGATTCTATGACACCGCGAGAAGAACGAAAAAGCAGAAAATCCCATAAACAAACGAGATCTACAGAGAGCACCAAAATTATCTCGAATAAGCAAAACACGGGGCCGCGAAAATGCCCTACCGGTTGTGTCCATGGCGCTGCCGGCCGCATCCACACTCGCCCCTGCAAGAAACCACATGGTAGCTAGAAGCACAGCAGCAGCGCTACCGGTCTCAACACCGCTCCGACTAGCACCTGGTCGCTCTCCTCGTCTCTCGTGGCCGCGAAGAAGCGGCGACTCCCACGGCACGTGCAGGCGTCGCCAATTCGAACAAGGGTGTAGCGGCGTCTTCGTCGGTGCTGATACTCCCCTCTCCTACCCAATAGATCCCGGATGCCCACTTATATTCCAAATCCCACATCTAAATCTCCATGTCTTTGTCATGAACACAGTACAGATTCACGAAATCTACTCAACAGTATGAAACGGGGTCGTGGAGTAGAGGAGAGTAGGAAGAGTAGAAGCAACAACGAAGAGGAGGAAGCAGAAGCAACGTACCTCGCCATACCCTAGAAATCGCCAATCGCCACGGTGAGGAACGATGAGTCGTCTGGAGGAAGACGAAATGAGAATGGGAAAAGAGGAAATAGATGCACAACTTTGGGCGCGACTCCCAAAAATTGAACAGTAATGCGGACCCACACAAGACAGAGACACGTAGAAGCCAGACTACATGGAGAAATATCGGACAGCTGAACGGCCAACACGTATGAAAGTGCATTTGCCCCCAACATGGGTTTTGGCTAATTAATGATAATCAAATTAAGGACTAACCAGTTTATAAAAGCATGTATGCACGTGTTAGTCCTTTGAAAGATTTGAAACGTTGAAATCTCGTGAACAAAGCACGTAGGATATTTTTGGACATAAAGATGCCTAGCTCAAGTGGTAGTTTAAAATTTCAGTTATAGGTAAGCCGGACTATGAAGAGGGTCACAAAGTAAGTTGGCTAGATGTGGAGAAAAGTGCTCAAATCGACTAACCTTAGTTCGCTTGAGAGACACCGCACAATCACGAACACGTAGAGGGTAATTTCATATGGTCGGTGGTACCGACCATGGGTGGTCGGTGGTACCGACCACGGCTTCTCTGCGCAGCGCTCAAACACCCTCCTGTGTTGGTCAAAAATGACCTGGCGGTAGTACCGCCATAACCTCGGTACTACCGCCCGCGGTGGTACCGACGCAAGGTCGGTAGTAACCTGGTTTTGCAACCCTCTGTGTGTAGAGTTGTATTTGACCTAGCGGTGGTACCGCCATATCCTTGGTACTACCGCCCGCGGTGGTACCGGCCCATGGCCGGTAGTTTCCAAGTTTGCAAGGCTCTCTGTCCGCGCTGAATTTGGCCTGGCGGTAGTACCGCCATTACCTCGGTAGTACCGCCCCCGGTGCTACCGACCCAAGGCCGGTGGTAACCAAGTTTGCAGAGCTCCCTGTGTAGAATTGAAAATGGCCTGGCGGTAGTACCGCCATAACCTCGGTAGTACCGCCCGCGGTGGTACCGACCGAGGTCAGTAGTATCTTGGTTTCGCGAAGCTCTCTGTGTTGAGTTGAAAATGGTCTGGCGGTGGTACCGCCATAACCTCGGTACCACCGACCTCGGAGGTACCGACCTTTGGGCGGTAGTTTCCGAGGGACCAAGTCCCTTTGTGAGATGCTCTCTGTTCGCGGCCAATTTGGCCTGGCGGTAGTACCGCCATAACCTCGGTACTACCGCCCGCGGTGGTACCGACGTGAGGACGGTGGTTGCTTGTTTGGTCAGATCTGGACTCTTTTGACCGTTGTGAACTGGTCGGTGGTACCGGCCAGGGGTGGTCGGTGGTACCGACCAGCCTCGGGACTGAGGGAGTATAAATGCCTCCCCTCTTCTCTTTCCACGGTAACCCACTCACTCGATACACTTATTGCTGACCTAACTCGTGACAAACACTCTCCAAGCATTGACTCACCCCTCTCTCTCCCCCTTTGCTCCTAGATTCATTCCCTTGCGAGATTTGAGCTAGGGAAGTGAGATTCGAGAGTGGGAAGCATCAATCTTCGACTTGAGCACTTGGTTTCCATCTTGCCGGCTTGCTTTGTGTCTTTTACTCTTGAGCTCTTTGAGCTCTAGCCGGTTAGGTGTTCTTCGTGGTAGCCCGTATTGATTTACTTGTGAGGGCTCCCCAAAGCGTTTGTATTACCCTGAGATTTCTAGTAGAGATACTCTCGTAGCCTTTGTGGTTGCTTGAGTGAGGCGAGGAGGTGAAATAGACTCCGACCTTTGTGGTCACCTCAACAACGAGGAAGTAGGCACTCCTTAGTGGATTGGTCGAACCTCGGGATAAAATCGCGTGTCCCGTGTGCTTGTTGTTGTTGTCCCTATTTTCTCTACTTCACTTGTTATTGTGTTCTTCATATTCTTCCTATCTCTATCTCTTTCTTAGGTTGGGAAGGCTCGATTTACATCAAGGGGAGCAACCAATGTTTGGTGAGAGTAGATTTACCATATATCATTCTTAGAAAAGTGGGCTAGAAACTTGTATTATCTTCATAGCTTACATTCATCGGATTTGTAGTTTCTTTTAGGATCCCGGTTGTGCCGTTTGTTTGTGTTGGCAGTACCGGTGTTTCACACCCGGTAGTACCTACCCAAACAAACCGGCCTCTCCGGCTGCTATCTAACTACATCTTATAGTTTGTGAAGTTTCAGATAGTCAAAAATCACCTATTCACCCCCCCTCTAGGCTGATTCGGTCCTTTCAACATATTAAATCTGATGGTCCAGAATTCGTGTGTCATCAGGAAATAAAACACACGAGTACAATATAGCAATTCTGTTTTTTATTGGTAAAAAATGGTTTGAAAACCTCAATGACTCCTCTGGTTTATTACCATTGTAAAGACTTTAGACATAATATCCACGCTGTCAGTCAGCTCTTGGAGGATAAATATTAGGATAATCCTAGTGTGTGACCCAATTAGAGATGCAAAGAAGAAAGAGTAAAGTAGAATCGGTGCAATACATTGGACCAAAAGTATAACCTAACATTTCTAAGAACTTGTAGCTTAAAAATATCTGACTTCTCGAAAAATAAAAATGACATTTTGTATGAGATAGAAGGAGTAGCTAATAGTAAATAATATTTTATTTTCAGACACCCGTTTAGTGAAATTTTTGTTAGCTAAAATATTGGTCTAAAGAAATAACTTACGATATGGTTAGTCCTACACTTATGAAAATATTTAATACACTAAAGTTGTCATTAGGCTTTGTTAGGGCTACATAATCCTATTATTACCACTGTAAAGACTTTAGACGTAATATGCATGCTGCCAGTCAGCTCTTAGAGGATAACTATTAGGACAATCCCAGTGTGTGACCTAATTAGAGGTGCAAAGAAGAGAGAGTAAAGTAGAATCGGTGCAATACATTGGACCAAGAGTGCAACCTCTGACTTCTCAAAAAATAAAAATGACATTTCGTATGAGATAGAAGGAGTAGCTAATAGTAAATAATATTTTATTTTCAGAGACCAGTTTATTTATTTTTTTGTTAGCTAAAATATATTGGTCTAAAGAAATAACTTACGATATGGTTAGTCCTGCCCTTATAAAAATATTTAATACACTAAAGTTATCATTAGGCTTTGTTAGGGCCACATAATCCTGAAGAAGCCATCCTGATGAGATAGGCTAGGAGGCCTCCGAATAAACCGCGCTTATAGATTTTACTATAACTCTCTCTGTACATATAATATTCCAATCCAATCCATTCCAGGGGAGTTCACAAACTCCAGCTGCAACTAGCATTTGTTTGTTTGTGTACTATATATTAATAATAATATACATAGCTCCACCTTTTGTTTTCCGTGACCCCCATCTCAGATTAAAGAGGATGAGTGTCAAATACTCCTATTTATTCAAATTATTTCTGATATATATATCATAAAAAGGGAAGATACAAAAGACGGATTCAAACTTCTTGCAGAGTAGAACAATGCAGTACCAAACACTGAGAGATATATCTTTCAAAGAAGCAGCCTTTTTTTTCCCAAATAAGTCGATTGATTTGGGACCTTCGGTAAAGGGAAAATACTTAATTTTATTTTACTACTATATGCCGATCTGTTCCAATTCCACTCCTCTCTCTCTACTAGAGCACTCACTGTTTCTGCTCCTCCCTTATCATCCACCAAGGGAAGGGAAGAGGAAGATCGTAGAGGAGGATCCACATCCACCTCACTCAATCAAAACTATATGATACTCCAACGCCCTACAGTTCGTCCTTCAGGTTCGTACCAGACCTCTTTGCACCCTCCGTCTCGGTTCTTGACTCCTGGCGCTTCAACTTGAAAGGGATGCTAGCATGTTTCTTGATGAACTTGTACATATCTACCACTGTCCGCTCCCCCTCAAAAGTGACCTGAAAAGGTATAGCAAAAACAAACCAACACATTGAATCAATCAATGTTCACAAATCTTATTCTTAGGAGATGCATGCAACCCTGGTCAACTAATACCTGGCTGAGGAGAGCTAAGCTTCTCCTAAAACCACAAGCTGGTTTTATCAGAGAAGCTCGAGACTATGTGACATAAAATCTTTTACTGGCTATGGGCCATGGTGTTTCGTGGCCATTTCTGCTCCTCTTTTCATCTACTGGATCTGCCATTCCTCACGTCACTAAATACTAACAGTGAACTGAATTTTTGACCACAGAGAGTGAGCTACACTATAGGACATAAATAAGCATACCCCCCATGAAAATTCACGAAATGTTTAAAGGTATGGAGGATTGTCAATGCAAGAATCATGTTAGTCAGGAACAAGCTAGCTTCATATTGCACCTAAGATAGGCGCTTCTGTTTTAGCTGCAGTCCCAACAAAGCATAAAGATAGCACTGCTGAGAATAATGTGATTAATGCCTAACAGATACTACACCCATCAACAAGTAAAACGAGTTATAAGCACTTACAGGCTCAAAGCTTTTCTTCCCAGCTGGATAGAAGAGAATCGTTGGGTATCCGTCAGACTGTATCAGGAACCCAAGTATCAGTTTTGTATCATGCAAATATGGTAGTAAAATTGAACATGGTAATGTATATAGGCAAACAGCTAATCAAATTTCCCATGCATTGATATTTAAGAAGACAACCTAAGGAGACTACCAAATTATGTCGACAATAAGGGTCACGCTTAAAGCCGTTGGAAATAATCATGTGTCCAGGTTCAGCTAGTATCTAAGCTCATTGCTATTAATGCTAGTCAGATTTCAGCTTGTAGTTAAACCCAATAATGAAACAGATCATACAAGCCATTGGCTGCATTAGTTAGGAGGACATCATGGGCAGGTAATAACTCTGCAACAGCTATATATATGCAAAAAAGATGAGGGCAGGTGTGGTGCATCGCCCAAAAACAAGGAAGCAAAACATTTTCAAGAAAATGGATGGCCAGCCAAAACCAACCATCGAAGGCGGTAATACAAACCTTTGCACGCGGATGCTCATTGGTAGTACCATCCATTTTGGCTATCACAAGGGAGTCAACACCACGTAGATGCTTGGCTAGTTTGTTGTAAGTAGGCTCCAGCGATTGACAATGGCCACACCATGGTGCATATATCTACATCCAAAACGGCATGTCATTATTAACAACAAATAAGTCCTATTTTCATAAGAGATAAATGCATGACTGCCAACGCCCCCCCCCCCCAACACACACACACAAAAGGCCTTGCCCCTGCTGTTCCTGAAATTTTGCACCATTGCCCCTAGTTTGTAAGCAAAGTAGAGGCAATGGTGAAAACATATTGGGAACAGCTTGGGCAATGGTGCAAGGTGAAAG
The DNA here is from genome assembly GCA_009763385.1 of Coix lacryma-jobi var. lacryma-jobi. Lineage (NCBI taxonomy): Eukaryota > Viridiplantae > Streptophyta > Magnoliopsida > Poales > Poaceae > Coix > Coix lacryma-jobi. The sequence continues at coordinate 189,460,479 of CM019822.1, read as the reverse complement.
AAAAAAAAGGAGAGCAAATTCGCCCCGTGGGGGTAACCATGCCGATGTCCTTTCTTAAATGTCTGCCAAAGTGCCAAGAACATACCTCAAGAAGTACATCTTTTGATTCATCCAAAACTATTAGATCCAGATTCTTCCCAACAACAATTTTGACATCCCCATCATTCTGTGTGGAAACACAAGTACAATGTCTCAGTAATGCAAATTGAGTGAAGATTGAAGAATGGGGATATATCAGATAAATTTCATGAGTTGAGCTCACAGATTCAGGTACTGGTTCAGACTTGTAGAAGGGTGTAAGCTTGTCTTCCAAGAAACCTTCAGCAAAGTCCTGTCAAGAGCCACAATATTGTATCGGTATTAAACAGATGGGGTTTTGTAAAGAAATATCACCAGCTTCCTAGTCCCTCCTCCCTAGCACTAGCAGAATCACACATCAGCAGTGACAAAATAATGAAATGTCGCCAGTACACTAAATAAAGTCTAGTGCTAATTTTGATAAAAGTAGACAGTAGAGCATTGCAATCTGTTCATGAGAGTATTCACAAGTTAGTGTACCTATCTATGAGAGAGAGGATCACACTGGTTTGCCACATAAGCAAGTGCATATTTATTAAGAGCCCTCTAACAGTGTAGATAGTTACTAACTATAAGATTGTCCATGTAAGAAATAGAGAGCACAGTACATTAGCACTCCAATGGACTACCTATAGCACACTCTTCAAAATTAATATGGGTCTACATATAATAGGGGTATTAATTGCTGCATTCTTATTTAAGTGTGTTAGCGTGTCTGAACCGTGACTAGGGGCTCATGTTGGGTTTCAACTCTAGCCTACCCCAACTTGCTTGGGAGTTGGGACTAAAAGGCTGTTGTTGTTGTTTAAGTGTGTTATAGACTACCATATGCAAAATGATAACAAGGACCCTATATGACCAGCTGAGGTGGCTGGTGGCATTGTTGGGGGCGCTCTAAGAAGATTTGCACTTGAGTGGCACATATCACACTTAACAAGTTATGGGATCAAATCTGCATTTACGGTGCTTAGGGGGCCTGGACTTGACACTGTTGATGCATTTTACTCAACATAAAAACATATGGACAGAAAGCCTAAGTCAAGTAACGGTTGGTGAAACACACAAAACAGCTTCAAACTAGTAAAATGATGAACACTCACTGTTAACCATTAGCAATAGTCCACTAGTTTGTATTTTTCATACGGTGCATAATATCAGCAATTACCTTGATGGCTTCAAGTGACACCTCACTATCAAGAAAAAATTTCCTGGCATCTTCATTACCAGTGTAAGCAAGAACCTGCAGAGGAATGCAATTGGAATTTAAAAAAGGATAATACGAAACCAGGTTAATGATGTAAGAAAAAAAAGGTATTACTGTGGTCTCTTGGCCAGTAATACCAAAGTAGTCAGCAACTGGTTCACCAACTTCCTCGTTGTCTCGCTCCACAAAGACAAATAATAACTGCATATACGTGAACAAACCTCATCAATGACTAGCAAAACACTCAATCACCAAGAAGTATTAAGAACAAAAATAATTGTACAAGGAAAAACAATCAATGGGTTGGAAATTAACTTGAACATGGAACAAAGCAAAGGATAGAAGTTCAAACAAAATCAGTGGGTCAACAATGTAAGCAAGGTTAATCGCATGAGATTAGATTGATTGAGCCTCTCAGGCAGTATATAGAGAGTACAGAGGCAATTTACCTCCCCAGACAATATGGCAATACCAGATTACAATCCTAATTGTCAAACATACTTTAACATCCCCTCACCCCACCCCACAAGACATACAAACATAGCGGGAGCATCGTAAATGGTCAGACTGAGGTTAGCAGCGTGGGATTAGATTGATTGAGCCTCTCAGGCGGTATATATAGAGTACAGGAACTTAGGGGGCAAGTTGCATCCCTAGATACATATGACAATACCAGATTACAATCCTAATTATCAAATATACTCTAACAAACAGAAATAATTACCTTTCCCTTAAATGGCTTTGCTGCTTCCTTAAAGATGGGCAGAAATTTGGAGGACTCGCTTGCAACAGCAAATAGTAAAATCTGACTTGCAAAACAAAGACAGTATCTCAATGAAGGAACAATATATGGACAAAACAATGTTAGAATGCAGAAAAGAGATCCGATTGTAAGCAGCATGACATGCCTGCTTCTTGATTGGATTGCCAAAAATAGAAGGGGAAGTTTCTTGAGTTAGTGTGGTCACCAAAGGAAGCTTGTTAGCCGACACAAAATCAGCAATGGCTGATGCTTTAAACTCCCCATCTGCATCATCCACATTGGATTATATCTGTTATAGGTGGACAAAAAATTGAAAATAAGGCTGGTACTGAAATCTAGAATAACTTAGAGATGAAGGCACCTACACCTACCATAGAAGGTCAACTTCTCCTCATCTTTCTTCAGAAGTACTACGGATGGACGCTTTGCTGCTGCGTTGATATGGAAATGCTTAGCAACATCAGGAGTCGAAGTCTGATAAAAGTTGATGCTATCTTCCAGCCTTGAAGCAGCAGCAAGCTCGTCACTGTGAGCACCCTATATAGCATTTGAAAAGTAAGTTCCCGTAATAATGAAGAAAAAGGGTCCAAGGTCTCAACATACAAGTCATCATCTACTAATCATTTTTTTTTTCTGTTGCGAGCTATTTTCAGCCATTAGCATTGGTCCTCAAGACATGTAAGTAGAGCATTTAACCTTACTTGAAGGATATATTATTGAAGCATGAAAAAAAAAACTAGTATATATAAGAAGCAGGTCTGGTTTCTTCCTGAGAAAAATTCTACAGTAACTGGTGTGCCTTCCATGTTTAAGATGTGTTGTACAGACACTTGTCAATTAAACAGAAGAATAATTGGATTTGAAAGGTGGCTAGTGCCTGTCAAAGTGTAGGAACTAAAACGAAGTGACCAGAAAATATATAGTCCATCCATCCATAAATAAAGAATTCAGAAGGGTAATGGTTCGTTCGTACGAATAGAGTGTCGAGGAAGGCAAGGACGGCTTTGTCATCCCCGGTGAGTATCCTCTCGGCCTCGTCAACGCTGGTGACATTTTGAACGGCCGGGCCGAGCTTCTTGTTGATCCAGTCGACGATGGCGTCCTTGGTCCTGGCGCCGTTGTAGTCCTTGGGGACGAGGTCGATGAAGAAGAGGATGGTGGGGAAGCCCTGGACGTCGTACCTCTGGGCGAGGTCGGTGTCCTCGGTGGCATCGACCTTGGCGAGGGCGAGGTCGGCCTGGTGAGGGTGGGCGGCGAGATGAGCGGCGGCGGCGGCATATTCCGGGGCGAGCTCCTGGCAGTGGCCACACCAGGGGGCGTAGAACTCAACCATGACATGGCGGGTGGCGGCGAGGAAGGAGGAGAAGTTGGCGGCGGTGAGGACCACGACGTGGGTCTCGTCGATCTGCAGCTGGTGGCCTGGGAAATCCTGGTCCTGATCTTGGAAGAGAAGGTCGTCGTCGTCGTCGTCGCCCTCAGGCCACCCGTCGGGGTCGCTGGCGGGGATGTCGTCGGAGTTGTCAATAAGGTACTGGAGGTCGTCCACCTCCTCAGCCTTGCTGCTTCCGGCGGCGGCGGTGGCGGTGGCGAGGAGAAGGAGCAGGAGGATGACGGGGAAAGATGGAGGAGACATTGTTGTTGATCCCATCCCCTCTCACCTGATGCTGCTTCTGGTGTGCTCCAGCGAGAGGAATTGGATGCGCAGGCAGGCAGCTGGTGAGATGAGATCCGTGCTGTGCTGGGCGGTGGGGATGGGGATTGGGGACTGAGTCCTCATGCCTGTCACTCAGTCTGGACGTTAGATTAACCGAAATCGTTCGGTTCGGTCAAACAAAGTAACCATCGGTTATTTTCAAAACGTGGAACCGAGGTAATTCGGTTTCGGTTTAGTCGGTTCGGTTTTGGTTATAACCGAAAGGAACCGAAATTTTCAGAAATTAATAATATACTATTAAATTGCAAATTTGGACAACATTTTCACTAATTTTTTTGTAGTCAACAGTACAACACATATATAATTTAGAAAGCAATTCAAGGAATACAAGCAACAATTCACCAACAATCCAATACTCCACGTCTCCACTATCCAAGTCTAAATGTCCAACAACAACATGTAACAATAATAAAACATGCAAACACAACTTCAGACGTCCAAGTCTAGCAGTCCAACATACCAGTACACATAATAAAGCATAGAGCAATTAAAAAACAAGAGATTCTTGTCAAACACCAACAGCAAGTGAAATTGAAACACTGCAGCATAGCACAGTAGCAGCACGACACAGGAACAGGAAGTCAGGAAGACAGGAACCACCGAACCATCCATTCCACACTGCAGTACTGCACAGTGCACAACCACTCCTTACTCCTTAGCTTTTTAGCAAGCCTAAAACAATATTTGCAAACTAAAACAAGTAAGAAAAAATATACTTATGATGACTTGATGAGTGTATGAGTATGACTACAAGAAAGGATAATATATAACTATGATATATATATTTAAATCACCTCCTATTTTTGTTTTTGCTTTCATTCGAGGATTTGGTTAGATTAGAGGATTTGCTTGGCTGTGAGCTTATGTTGGTGGATGTAACCATCTTCCTTTTGCTTCCTTGAATTTGGGACTTTGCAGCATGAGCATCAACAATTGCTTTGTCCTTGAATTCTTGAATAAGTTCTGAAAATAGAAAACAACATAGAAAGGAAACATTAATTATTTTAGTCATTGTTGAAAACAGTAACGAAATGGTAAGCTGATGCTCACCTTCTTGCATTTTGCTAATTTCTTCAATATTCTCAACTAAGTTGACGGGAGTTGCTCTTCTAAGCCAATCTTGAGTGCAAACAATAGCCTCAATCATAAATGGGGTGAGTGAACTCCTAAAATCATGAATACGCCCACCTGTGCTAAAAGCCGATTCACTAGCAACTGTGGAGATTGGAATAGCGAGCACATCTCTAGCCAATGTAGACAAGATGGGGAATCTACTGGACTTCCCCTTCCACCAAGCAAGAATATCAAACTTTTTATGATCTTCTTCACACTCTTCAGCTAAGTACTTGTCCAGTTCAGTCCTGCCCCTAGGCCTGCTGCAACTGCTTGCTCCACTATTCAATCTAATCTTCTTATTCAATTTAGCCCTAAACTTTCCACCATCCTCCTCACTTCGCTTAGATTGGGATGATTCACTTTGTTGCTGCTGCACATCAGGTGCCAAACTATTGAGCCTGTATTCTTCAAAAAGGTCTTGCAAGCACTTGGTAATTGCAGACCAAACCTTTTGTCCAACACCTTCACCATACATCTCTTCAATTGCCATTTCTGTATATTGTGAAAGCTTGTATCTAGGATCAAGTACGGCAGCAACAAATATGAGTAAGTTTATATTTTCCTTCCCCTTCTCCTTCCCCTTCCCCTTTCTCTTTCCCTTCTCCTTCTCAGTTTGAACTTCTAAATTTTCATGCCACTTCCCCCAATATTTGTCATACTTCTCTTTCATTCTTCTTCCCATTTCTTGTTGGACAAAATCTGTACTACTCATCCATTCCTTCACCAACTCATTGATCTCTCCTATCTCATGAAAGTAAGTGTGACTGCTCACACTTAATGATGCTGACACCCTTTTTGTTATTGCAGCAAAATGTCCTAAAAACTCAGCTAGTTTTCTGGCATTTTCCCAATCAAGCTCCTTAGGAACTCCTGGACCAAGAGCACCTGACTTAATGTCACTAAGCAAGTCAATTGTATAGTATGGATCTTCATCTAGATATCTTGCAAAAACCTTTTCATATGTGCAAGCTGCTTGTAGCATTTCATAGGTTGAGTTCCACCTAGTTGGACAATCAAGGTTCAAGAATGCCTTGCTATCCACTTTCTCCCATCTTGCAATTTCTTTAAGTTTGGTCATTCTTTGTCTAACAAATCTAATAGCAGCCCGTACGCGTTTGATAGACTAGTCTACTTCTTTCAAACCATCTTGGACAATTAAATTAAGTATGTGTGCATCACATCTCATGTGAATATATTTGCCCTCTGCTATGCTAGTTTTCAAGTTGTTCATTTGTCTTCTCAAATAAGTAACTCCACTATCATTTGCACTAGCATTATCTACCGTTACTGTCATTACTTTGTCCAGCCCCCAATTAAGCAAGACTTTGTGCAAGTGTTTTCCAATATCATCACCTTTTTTTACCTTTGACCATGAAAAAACTAATGATTTTTTTATGCAGGCACCAATCTTTGTCTATAAAGTGAGCTGTCACGGTCATGTAACTATCTTGTTGTTGTGAGGTCCAACCATCAGTTGTGAGACAAACTCTATTGCAATTTTCTTGAAAGAACATTTTAAGTTTTGCTTTCTGCTCAAAGTACAATTGTACTATGTCCCTAGTACATGTCCTTCTAGAAGGGATAATGAACCTAGGGCAAGCAACAGACATGAACTTTCTAAAACCAGGCTTCTCACCTAGTCGAAAAGGCTCCTCATCCTCTATGATCATTTCAGCAAAAGCAGACCTAATCAATTCCTGATCAAACTTCCAAGTACCTACACTAGTGTCTTGCCCTTGACCTACTGACAACACACCTTGTTTTGCATCATCATGAGCTCTATGAGGATTTCTTTTGCAAGTGCTAAAATGTTTACGCATAGCAGATGTACCATTAAACACAGGATGAGCAGCAATTTCATTACCACAATAATTGCATTTTCCCTTGACCAACTTGCCTTTGTCCAAGATTTTGGTGAAGTGCTCCCACATGCAAGATCTGGCTGTCATCGGCTTCCTCTTCTTTTCCTCAGCTTCTTCTTCTACATCGATGACCTTCTTCCCCTTCTCTACATCACCAGCACCATCCTTCTCTGCCTCGCCATGACCTTTAGTAGCAGCACCATCCTTCTCTTCATCAGTAGAAACCTTGAGATTCCCATCACTATCAGCATGGGTCTCTTCCCAATCCCTTATCTCCCTGTCCATGTCCTCGTCATTCATCTGAACAAAGATCAGAGAAGAGACACAACTGCTGTTACTAAAGATTTCCCAATTTTTGCCCACAAGCCCACACCACACACTCTTCCGATCAAGCACTTACGTTGTGGGAAGCAACTGATGTAGCAGCCGTCGTTGCAGCCTGTGCAGAGGATATGGCCGGTGCCCGGTGTGCCGTGTGCGGCTGTGCGCTGCGGCCCTGCGGGAGGACGGACGCCCGGACTAGCGGAGCGAGGAGGGGCAAGGCGACGGGCGATGGCTCGCGCTCACGGAGTCGGTGTCGAGGCACGGGGGCGGCGCGAGACGAGCAGAGCAGACAACAGAGGGCAGAGCGCAGAGGGCGAAGAGGAGACGATGGAGGGCGGACCGACGGGCGGCGGAGCCGCGGAGGGGGGTCGCGCGACCGCGAGGCGAGGGCCACGGCGCTCGGCGCAGTCGCCTGGAGGAGGAGGAGCCTTCGAGTCGGGTCGATGATGGATGGGGATTGGGGGCGGCGCACTACGCAGAATTAGGTTAGGGATTGGGCTGGTAGGCGCCGCGACACAGTGAATGGGCTGGGCTGTATACATTGATTCAATGGGCTGCCATATAGTTCGGTTAGTTTAGGTTATTTCGATTAACCGAGGCATGGAACCGAAATAATCGTACTAAATTCGGTTCTTGAGATGCTGGAACCGAACAGGAACCGAAATCGATCGGTTCGGTTACTTCGGTTTCGGTTCTCGGGTATTTTGGTTCGGTTTTCGGTTTTTCATGCCTAGAGTGACCTGTCACGTGACTTCCCTTCCCTTTCGTGGGCCTGGCTTCCCTTTCATGGGTCTGGCCTTCATCAAGCCATTCTCAGCCCATGCCACCCACCTATGAGCAGCGACCCATGCTGGTGTGTCGCTCACTAACAGTGGGCGAGGGGGCTGTGTAGAAGGCACTTCTATAGTCTAGTAAAAAGAAGAAGGAAAGGACGGAGCAGCCGCCAGCTGAATCGATCACCTCCCTGGCTAAACCCTAGCGAAGGGAAGGGAACCAAGACCATGGATGCATCCAAGCTCCGCGAGCTCCGCGACTTCGTGGAGGCGTGCAAGAAGGACCCTTCGCTCCTCGCCGACCCCAGCCTCGCCTTCTTCCGGGATTACCTCTAGAGGTCCATCTCCCATCCCTCCCCCCACGCTCTATTTCTTTCGATTCGCCCCCATCATCTTCATTCCTTCTGACCGGAGGACCTTTTTTGCATTTGGGTGCCAAAATTCCCGCCGCCGCCGCCACCTCCTTCGACAAGCCCAAGGTAACATTACCGATCCATCTTCTCCTCTATCCACCACGGAGTACCTGCTCGGATTCTTCTGTTTTTTTTTCAAAAAAAGAGAGTAAATAAGGCCTGCGGTCAAAGAATCTTCTTCATTGCAAAGCATATGATATTTTTTATGGCACTTTGAGTGAAATTACTAGGGCGCAGAGAAAAAAATACTGAATTGCTTTTCTTATTGCTTCCTTGTCGTTTGTTGCCCGTCCAAAGGTCCTTTCTTGAGTCCTTGTCTGTTCATACGCAATTATGCACTACAGAGATCTTCCATGGATGACATTGATGACGATGACGATGACAACGACGATCTGGATATGAGGGATCCCACTCCTGAGCCAAACGAGCTCGATGAAGAGATTGTTGAGTCTGATCTTGAGCTTGAAGGAGACATTGTACAGTCTAACCATGATGACCCACCACAGAAGGTAGCCTCTACTCCATTCTCTTGACACCAACATGTTCCCTTTCCCTTCTGTGGGGATCCTAGCGACAAGGAAGATGTGCTGCTAAGTCTGTCTTTTGCCATGGCAGATGGGAGATCCTTCGGTGGAGGTGACTGAGGAAAATCGTGATGCCTCTCAAGAAGCAAAAGGTAAGGCTATGGAAGCAATATCTGAAGGTACTCTCCTTCCGGCCCTTGGCTTATTGCCATCTCGATCATGTATACGACTCTTCAATCCATGTCATTGTTGATCTTGTCATCTCAGGAAAACTCAAAGATGCTATTGAACACCTTACCAACGCAATAGTGTCGAATCCGCTCTCAGCAATCATGTATGGTACTAGAGGTATGTGGTAGCCACTACATGCCAAATGCCACCACCTATGCATGGTGAATCACTCGTCACATACACTAATCATGTTGCGGAATTCTTATGTTTATACAACATCTGTGTTTATAGAAATGAAGAAACCAGCTGCTGCCATTCGTGATGCCAATGCTGCTCTAGAGGTGATAGTTTCGTGTTATCTTGTATTTCTTGCATTTTCCTTGAGCAAAATGTTATGTTACACATTCTTAGAAGATGCCAGCATGCATACTTGGGACCTAAAATGCTGGACATGATGCACCTAATCTGTCATTTTGTTTGTTTCTGCCACCCAGATCAACCCAGACTCTGCAAAAGGCTATAAAACTCGTGGAATGGCATATGCCATGCTTGGAAAATGGGAGGAAGCTGCTCATGATCTGCACACAGCATCTAACATGGATTATGATGAGGAGATCAATGCTGTGCTCAAGAAGGTGCATTTCTTGAGGACTAGTTATATAATTTGCATGACAAGCAGCAAGTTTATTAGCTCATTATCCTGTATTTGGTAATCTTGCAGGTGGAGCCTAATGCTCACAAGATAGTGGAACATCGCAGGAAGTATGAGAAGCCGAGGAAAGAGAGGGAGGAAAAGAGAGCAGAGCGTGATCGGCTTCGTCGGCGTGCAGAGGCACAGGTAATTCACACTAAGGCAGGCCTTCATGCATTTCCCTCTGGAGGATGCTACTCAGGGTTACGTCTGAACCAAATGCCTTGTTTTATTTTACCAGGCTTCTTATGACAAGGCCAAGAGGAAGGAGCAATCATCAAGTCACTCATCAGAAGGTGCATCTCCTAGAGGCTTTCCTGGAGGAATGCCCGGTGGAGGTTTCTCTGGAGGAATGCCCGGTGGAGGTTTCTCTGGAGGGATGCCCGGTGGGGGTTTCCCTGGAGGGATGCCTGGGGGCTTCCCTGGGGGTGGCATGCCTGGAGGTTTCCCTGGGGGTGGTCCCGGTAATGTTGATATGAGTAAAATCCTGAATGTAAGTGATTAATGGGTTGATGCCTGCCTTGGTTATGTTCATTTTTTATGCACTTTCGATACACATAAATCTTCCTTTTGTACAATGATCTGCTTTCCTTGTTTACCAGGACCCTGACCTGATGGCAGCATTCAGTGACCCAGAGGTCATGGCAGCGCTACAAGATGGTATGTTTCCGTTTTCCCACAGAAATCTTGTGATGATAGTTTACTTTCAAGTTTGGCTTCCTATTTGCTGTGGTATCTGAACAATGTCTTTGTTAATTCTTGTAGCCTTCAATTCTAGTTCTTACTTGTTATTTGATTCCCTTAAAATTAATGTTATATATATACTAGTTTTATATTTAGGTATCAGAATGAAATATTGCTTGTGAGGATTGTTATCAGTGTGATTAAAATTGTTTAATTGTGACTTAAAGAAGAGTCTACTTGTAAACAGTATTAGTTAGCGACAACAACCTGCATGTGCAATCAATGGTAATTCTTTATAGTCCATGGTGGTTTCTGGTTTGAATGATTCATGTACTAGGGTAAGAGTACTATTCGAGCACACGTAGATATAGTTAACATAGCATTTCCACACGAGACCCTAGCTAACAGTATTATGTTAAGACCCCTGAAACTGCGTTGTGCAACCTGTTTTTCTTATGCTATAGAATTTTACATGCAAATTCAATGATTTTATGTTAAGATGTGAAGCTGTGCTTTGTTATTGTTACCTATTTTTCTTGGTTATGGAATTTGCGTATAGATTCAGTGACAGTGATTTGAACGAACCAGTATGTTAAGACAGTTGCATCATTTCACCTGCCTAACATTACTTGGCTATATAGAATTAATGTACACATCTATTGATTTGACCCATTTTTTCAATGCCTGATTCCAGTGATGAACAATTCTGCCAACTTTGCTAAGCACCAAGCGAATCCCAAGGTGGGCCTTATAATCGCAAAGATGATGGGCAAGTTCAGTGGGTCCCAGTGATGGTTGTGTGGCAGTCAGGTTTTGTGAGCATAAGCAAAGGCTCGTTGGACAGTGAACAAGTGTTTTCTTTTTGTGCCTCCGGGGGTGCGTTTAGCTTGTGATATAGAACACGAGTGAATGCTTGTTTTTTTTGGTTCATCTCAAGGTGTGTTGAGCATGTGATGATTAGCTCGATGGAGATGTATGCAGAAAGTTGCTTTTGAACTCTGTCCATGGGGATATTTACTCACTATTCTGTATTCACACAGATGCTATGATGATTTCTTGTACCTGTGTTTTGTGCTGAATTATAAAATGCTTGCGTGCTAGTCTTCAAATTCTTTTGTGCTAGTCCTCCTACCTGTTGTGTTGTATCATGGGGAAGTTTGATGCTGATGGTGGTGGCAGTGACGGGTGATTAGGAGTTTGCATGTGGTGATCAGGCCATTCTGGTGCATTTATATGCTTGGAGAGAACAAGGTTGCCGATGCTATTAATTGTGGTTGTTTAGGTAACTCAGGAGTCAGGAGTTGATGCTGAGAAGCATGCATCTCACCTCATCTCGTCCCCCAGATTCTAAGAGCTGGCGAAAAGTGCAAAGCGTCAATGATTTTTGCCATCCTTTTCGTTTGGCATAGAAATGAAAAGATGAGAAACCTTGGGCTCATCTCTGCCAATGCGGTGGAGCATATTATCAACTGAACTGACGTGGTAGAATTGCATATTCATTGAGAAACATACTTTTTAGTTTTACCAGTAGTATCGGGCAACGAGGAAATCAATTATAGTCTGATGAATATTACTTTTCTATCTATATAAGTGCAGCGGTTAGCCCCGCTCCTTTTTTTGGGACTCGTTGTGCTGTTGTTATGTGTATTGTGAGTGTGCTTTGCCTTTATGATCTTGTTTGGCATGGCATGAATCATGATTCACCACCAGCACTGCACACCCATGGAAATGGAATCCTGCAGGGGCTTTTGGGAAAGGGAGACAGCGACTACTTGCATACCCTTTGTTCTTGTTAGGCTGTCTACACGGCTAACGCAACACCATCCGCTATTGAAATTTAGGGGCTGATTGGTTGGCCGTATCTGGCCTGGCCAAGTCCATGGGATGCAAAAATCATTTGTTTGGATGCCTGGCCTAGTACCTGGGCCTGACCCGGCAGATGCAAAAAGGGTCCGCGAGCCTGGCTCCCGGGATACGCCCAAATCGGCCGTTTCCCACGGGCCTGGCTCGCTCGGTGCCGCGCGCACGTACGACGTCCAGCTTTTGTACTATGTGAAGCGCATGTACGAGCAACCAATCACCAGCTGTATTCAACCTGGCTCGTGTGATGATGCAAACCAAACAGAGGCTGCTTGCGTCGAGCAAGCCTGGCCACGCTTAGCCTGGCTCCGCAGGGCAGCCTGGTCCATCCACGTACGCCATCCAATCACGCCCTACCGAATGAAAACGTTTGCATCGGATACTTTAAACTGGTACGCTATCCACGCTGTTGGTCGGACATCCGCTATATGTGGCGCGCGCGAGTTCGTCCTGCATGCTGCGCTCATTGGGGCTAGTGAGGGAGAGCGTGAGAGAGAGGAGAGAGGGAGATGTGGGTCCCACTTTTTCAACTCGCTAAAAAATATTGTAACTCACAAACCAAAAATCTAAATTAAATTCCGATTACACCATTAAATTCGTTATAATAAATTCTTCAAAATAAGAACTCACATGGATATATTTAAATAAAATTTATTTACAGACATATGGGTCCCACTATGGATAGAGGGTGATATAGAGAAAGTGATATAGAGGAGAGAATCTCGATGATTATCATACATAGAGGATGAATTTAGAGTATAAAGAGTTCCATGCATACAGCTAAAGATTGATGTGACGGGGAATGTAGAAATATTTGGGGAAAGTTGGCGAAACTAAACAAGGCCTTATGTGCTTCTTATGTGATATAACAGTGATATATTTTTTTTCCCGACCAAGACACAGCCTAACTACTACCTTGTCTATATATGTGTTGATGATTTTCGGATGTATGGAGCCTACGCTGCATTGTGCTTCAGCTTTACGCCATGCAGGAGTGTAGCTTCTTTATCTCCGATCCACGTCTCGGCCAACTTTTTTTACATACAACTTTTATTTTAGCATCTCCTGATGGCCCTGAATCGCCCAATCCATATCCATCACCATCAAGAGCAACTGAGCAAGAGCAAGAGCAAAGCAGCATCGAGATGTCTCTGATCACGGGTGATCCTGACGATTCCCCAAGGGACTGCTCCAGGTCCTCCTCCCGGCCGCACAAGCACCATCACCACCACCACCACCACCACGGCAATCGACGCCGTCGGGCTCTCGTCGCCGCCGCCTCGACCGTGGCGTCGCTGCTGTCGCTGGCCCTCATCCTGTGGCTCACCCTCCGCCCTTCCAGCCCAAGCTTCTCCCTGCTCGCCGCCACCGCCACCGCCACGGTAGCCAACGCCTCCGCCGCCACTACAGTAATAATCACCGTCGACGCCGCACTCACCGCTCACAACCCCAACGCCCACGCCACCGCCCTCTACGACCAGCTCCAGGCCACCGCCTCCTACGCCGGCGTGCCCCTCGGCGGCGGCGCCGCGCCGCTGATGCCCACGCCCTTAGAGCAGCCCGAGGGCGACGTGGTTCTGTCGGCCATGCTCACGTCCAGGTCGCCGTCGCCGCCTGAGCGCGCGCTGCTCAGGGTGCGCATCCGGGGGCAGCTCCGCTGGAAGGTGGCCGCCTGGGTGTCCGCCACGCACGGCCTCACCGTGGACTGCATCGCCGCCGTGCTGCTGCAGGGGCAGGGGCCGGCGGTGCCACTGCCGACAGGACAGTCGTCGTCCCAGTCCCAGTGCCCCACCCACGTCCAATGAAGAATCAAGACTCGAAGATCCATCGCATCTTCTTCTTCATCCATCAATATTCAATAATGATGATGATGGTGTGCGGTGCAGTGCGCAATCCGTTACATACGTCATCATCCATGACTAATGATGGATCACACAGTCGTCCCTACCTAGCCGAGTAGCCGAGCCTACAGCGGCCGTAGTTGATTAACATCGCCAATCATATATTGCAATAATCAATACTATATAATCCAAGTATGTATGCATGTACGTATGTATCTCATTTTTCATCTACTAATACTATATACTTCCTCCGTATCCTATTTAGAAGTCGTTTTGGAAAAGGGTTCGGTCAAACATTGAGAATATAAATTATGAATAACTTTTAATTTTTTGAGTTTAGAGATGTAAAAATCATATAGATAAATTTATCTTGAAAAATACTTTCATAAAAAATATATATACACCACTTTACAATAAATATTTTTTAAAAAAACAAGTGGTCAAAGTTATGCTTTGAAGACCGTGTCGCTGTCCTAAACGACTTCTATTTGCGATACGGAGTAGTATATACTTATCTATAGGTACCTCAGTTTTGGGCGGATATGTGTAGTTAACAACCAAATTTTTGTTCACATACTTACACTGTGTCATATAGCTATATTTACACCACCTTGTTACTATATTTACAATGATTTTGTAAGTGTAATTTATTGAACAGAATGATGTAATTTAGAGATAACACAAATATATGCTGTTTTTTTAAAAAATACAAATTATTTCTATGTATTTCAGATATAAAATATATATCGAATTATTCACAAATATCATCAAATTATCCATAAATTTCAGAAAAAAAAAATCAAATTACTCATAAATTACGGCGAGACCCACCGTTCCTAGTCTTATCCCTTTCTAACCCTCTCTCTTCCCTGAGGCGCATAGCCCGCCACCGGCGAAGCCGCACAGGCTCGACGTTCGCTTGGCTACCTAGCAAGCCCCTGACGTGGCCGGCACCGGAGCAGACCAGCCCGTCCCAGACGTGACACGGTCCACTTTGGAAGCCCCAGACATGTCTGGCGCCGGAGCAGACCAGCCCGTCCCAGAGGTGACACGGTCCACTTTGGAAGCCCCAGACGTGTCCGGCGCCGGAGCAGACCAGCCCCGTCCCAGAGGTGACACGGTCCACTTTGGAAGCCCCAGACGTGTCCGGCGCCGGAGCAGACCAGCCCCGTCCTAGACGTGACACGGTCCACTTTGCATGTGCGACGATGGCGTCATTCACGGGCGGAGCTACGTAGGGCCAAGCTGGGCTCCGCCCCCCTGCTCTGTGATTTCTACAAGTATCTGCTACTCTGCTACGTATTTTGTTGTCTGCTCCCTGTCCCTATGGTCTGCGCCTGTATCTACGACTCGTTGAGCTGTGAGTAACCAATGACTACCGCCCAGGCCGGCCAGCAGCCGCACCCACAGCAATAGTTGTGTTCGCACCGCTCAACCACTATTAGCCTATTACATTTGCACTTTGCTAACGTTGTTATGCGTCGTTTGAGTCCTGGTTGATTCATTATCTTTTTTTCTTCCTTTCTGATTTTTTAATGTACTCCCTCCGTATCACGAGTTCGTTTTGGAAAAGCTTTCGGTCAAACATTGGAAATATAAATCATGAATAACTTTTAAATTATTGAGTTTAGAAATGTAAAAATCATATAAATAAATTTATCTTGAAAAGTACTTTCATAAAAGTATATATATACCACTTTATAACAAATATTTTTAAAGAAATAAGTGGTCAAAGTTATGCTTTGGAGACCGTGTCGCTGTCCAAAACGAACTCTATTTGTGATACGGAGGGGGTATATAAATATAAAATCCATAGATTATGCGTGCTAGAAGTGGCTTAATAAGTACTTCCTCTACTAGGAGTAATTGATTAAGTACTTCCTCTAACTAAAAAAGATATTTTTTTACTTTTAGACATCTTGTTTGATTGTTTGACTTATTCAAAGCTTTTGTACAATATTATTTATTTTGTTCATTTATTTTATCATTAGACACATTTTAATAGTGACTTGTTTATTTTTATTTGCATAAAAAACTCAATAAGATAAATAGTCGAACTAAAATTTAAAATGTTATCTATTTTGGAACAGTGGAGTAACAATTTGCAAGATCTTATTTGCTTTTTTTAGATTTTTTTCATGCTCGACTATTTTGTTATCAATTGTATATATTGTGACCTAATTATAAGTACTAAAATTAATTAAATTAATTTCTCTGTCACCTATATACATAGAGTTCAATTCACAAATGCCCCCCCCCCTATATTTTACTCTGAGCTCCGCCACTGGCGTCACTCTCTTCCTGAAGGCGGCACATTTGTATTATATCATTGCCGCTTCAATGCGAGGTGAGGGCTCGTGATTGGAAGTCAGAGCCGCTCCACGTTCTGAGCTTGACAACGATGACCGATGGTGGTCATATCATTTTGAGCTTGGGCTTGGCAACGATGACCGACGGTGGCCATATCGTTTTGAGCTTGGCAACGATGACCGGCGGTGGCCGTTAGCTTCAGACTCATGGAGTGACTAGTGGGTGATCTGCCCTGGAAAGGAGGAGTTGTTGGCTGCTTGGTTTCTATTCTCGGCAACGTGTGTCGTGTTTGCACTCAGCCGCATTGCGTGGTACAGTTAGCCCCTCAGATGCTTTTAGATTCATTCGTGTTAATCGAGCTGCAGAGCTCTAGAAAACAGATGTTCAAAAAAAAAACAAAACACAGAACAACAACACAAGTGTGATAGGTGCGGCTGTGATGGGCCAGGTCATCCCGGACCGTCGGATTGGGTGGCACGTGTTCTGGTGGTAGCTGGCACCACCTCCATCCAATTGTTGTGAGGTGCCGCTCGCAGTCGGAGGCTCGGCAACCACCAAACACTCCACCAGACCAATAGTCTGTAGTCGCAACTCGCAATCGCAACCGCAACCACCAGTCAAAACTCAAACGAGTGTCGATCGTCTGCAGAATTGCAGCTAACAACAACAGGCATGCATGCAGTTCCGTTCAGGAAAGCAGAGCGATACACGCGATGCGCCAGCCACACTGCATTGCATTGCAGTTTGCAGCTACTACAGCAAGCAAAGCAAGTGTGCACTATATACAAATCTCAGGAATTGAATTGAATGAAGCAGAGATATGAATTGCATGCAGTGAACCGCAGGGCATCGACGATCCATCCATCCGTCAATCTCAAACAAAAGCACCTCGGTCGGCATGGAGTCGTCGTCGCCGTCGCCGCTGCTGCCGGCGCGCGTGGAGGCTCTGAGCCTCAGCGGCCTCTCCGCCATCCCGCCCGAGTACGTCCGCCCCGCCGACGAGCGAGCCGGCCTCGGGGACGCCTTCGACCTGGCGCGCACCCATGCCAACGACAGCACCGCGCCGCGGATCCCCGTCGTCGACATCTCCCCCTTCCTCGCCGCCACCAGCAGCCAGCAGCAGCGGGACGCGTGCGTGGAGGCCGTGCGCGCCGCCGCCGCCGACTGGGGCGTCATGCACGTCGCCGGCCACGGCATCCCCGCCGAGCTCATGGACCGCATCCGCGCCGCCGGAGCCGCCTTCTTCGTGCTCCCGATACAGGACAAGGAGGCCTACGCCAACGACCCCGCCGCCGGCCGCCTGCAGGGCTACGGCAGCCGCCTCGCCACCAACGCCAGCGGCCAGCGCGAGTGGGAGGACTACCTCTTCCACCTGCTGCACCCGGACGGGCTCGCCGACCACGCGCTCTGGCCCGCGCACCCGACCGACTACGTCCCCGCCACACGCGACTTCGGCCGCCGAGCACGCCACCTCGCCTCCACGCTGCTCGCCATCCTCTCTATGGGGCTCCCCCTCGGCGGCACAGACGACCGCGGCGACGCGCTAGAGAAGGCGCTCGTCACCGCCACCGTCACAGACGACGACGACGAGCAGAACCCCGGCCTGGACCTCGACCTCCTCCTGCAGTTCAAGATCAACTACTACCCGAGGTGCCCGCAGCCCGAGCTGGCCGTCGGCGTCGAGGCCCACACCGACGTCAGCGCCCTCTCCTTCATCCTCCACAACGGCGTGCCGGGCCTGCAGGTGCTCCACGGCGGCCGCTGGGTCACGGCGCGCGACGAGCCGGGCACCATCATCGTGCACGTGGGCGACGCCCTGGAGATCCTCAGCAACGGCCGCTACACCAGCGTCCTCCACCGCGGCCTCGTCAACAGGGAGGCCGTGCGCATCTCCTGGGTCGTCTTCTGCGAGCCGCCGCCGGACGCCGTGCTGCTGCGCCCGCTGCCGGAGCTCGTCACGGCAGACCAGCCCGCGAGGTTCACGCCGCGCACATTCAAGCAGCACCTGGATCGCAAGCTTTTCAAGAAGCAGCAGCAGCTTATTCAGCAGAATGGAGACAAGGAGGAGGAGGATGGCAATGGCAATGGTGATCACCACCACGACGAGCTGCCGCTGCCGCCGCCGCCGCCTAAGACTCAGACCAAATGATCTCCCTCTCGTCGATCCATCGATAATACGACAATCTATCTATGCATCCGCCCACGCATATCCTCGCTCGCAAATACGCTAGTAATTAATAAGGAATTCATCATTCAGCATTTTCATATATTTGTGTGGATCATATCGATCACACTGTGCTACCTTCAACCATTCATTCTGTCCGTTCCATTCACTCAATTTACTACCTTCGACTTTTGAAACTGGATTAAGGGTATGTTCGCTTGAACTGATTTCAGCTGTTTCAATAGTGTTCTGTGGGAGAGAATAAGCCATACTAGCATGGCTAAACAGCTAAAATCATCACTTAGTTATATTTGTCCCCTTTTCTTGTCCCTCGTCATAAATTTGTGTTTTCGTTTTGAATTTGTGGTGGTGGTGTGTGTGTGGGGTGGGTGGAGTGGTGGGGGGGGGGGGAAGAAACATAAACAAAGGACAGAAGCTCTAGAGGAGACATGAGAGTAAGGAGTTGTGTGGCTCATGATCATGGAACATGCCCGCCCGGCTATAGCTGGGCATGCAGTCCGAGCCCGTGAGCCTGACCCGAAGCCCGATATTTTGGTCTGGCCCGACCACGGCCCGGTCCGGTGGCTAGCGGGCCCGACCCGTCCCTAGAGTCGTGTCTGGGCCAGGCCAGACCCTCGGCACGACCCGATATATATACATGAGTATATATAAATATATATAAATAAACATAAATACATGTGGTCTAAATGTAATATTAATTGTATATAATTAATTGTAATAATTCATAGCTGCAGTTTTTGTAGTCTAAATGTGGTCGAATTTTTATGGTGAGCTAATTATTGTATGATTGAATTGTATTAAAAAAATTAATACTCATTGGATCATGTATAATTTAGTTATAATTTTTTTAGTTACAGAAAAGCATATATCTAAAGCTACATCAAAAACTTTGTACTAAAGTATATCATATTATATATTCACTGTATAGATCTACTCATGTGAAGTCCAACAAAATTAGAGTTTCTATATTTTATGATTTTTCTGTGAATTATTATGATTTTTTAAAAATTCATAAAAAATTTAAAATACAAAATCACGATTACGGTAGCAAAACCACTGTTACTATAACAAAACCACTCTCCAAAACCGGTCAGGGAGGTAAAATGCACGGTTTTAAAAGTTGAGGGAGATTGTTTGTCCGGTTTTAAAGTTGAAGGAGAAAACGGACTTCCTTGAAAGTTGAGGGAGAAAACCAGACTTTTCCTTAAAAGTTGAGGAAGGAAACTAGAGTTTTTCTAAATTAGATAGGTTTACTTAGATTGTGAAAGAAGCATAAGCATAATCCATTACCACCGCAGTAGAGTACTTCTATAGATTTATTTAGGACTTTGTGATGTTTGCCGGCTTCTTCAGACAGCCCAATCGTACTATAAAGAAGATAGGCTAGCAGTCTCTGAAATGGGCTGGGCTTCCAAAGGCTGAGTTATTAGGCAATGTATCCTATGAAAACCAGCTATGCTATGTAAACTATAGAAACTTCAATCAAGATCACAGGATGCACATCTGATGGCTCGCTTTAGAGATGAGTGTGTAAGGAAAATGGACCTCGGACCATTTAACTTCGGATTTTGGTGTTTGATGAACAATATAACCAAATTGGACTAATGCGTTTGCAAGTGTTTGTTTTGTAGTCCAATAGGGTGCAAATGTGACTTGGACTAAGGCGACGTGGTGATCCGACGATCAACACCTCAAGCAAGACTCTAGAAGCTCAGTTGAAGACCCTAAAGATCAAGCAAAGTCCAAGGCACAAGAATGGAACCAAGTCGGGCACAAAGAACGAGAGAAAGGCGGGAAGAACAAGTGACCGGACGCTGCTTCGCAGTGACCGGACGCTGGCCTGGATGCGTCCGGTCAGTTCCCTAAGCCAGCAGCGCCACGTCAAAGCGACCGGACGCTGTGACAGTAGCGACCGGACGCTCCGATGCTACTGTTCCTCAGCGCGACCTCGTGACCGGACGCTACGACGACGATCGGACGCTGGAGCTCAGCAGAGTCCGATCGAACACAGAGAGGTTCCAGAGGCACAAAATCGTGACCGGACGCGTCCGGTCATCTGTGACCGGACTCATGCCAGAGTCCGATCAGTGCCTGTGCTGGCGGCCAACTAGCCGTTGTGAGAGACCGGACGCGTCCGGTCAGGACGTGACGAGCGTTCGGTCGATGGCAGAAAAACCCATCTCTTTGCCCAACGGCTCTATTTGGTTGGGGCTCTATAAATACCCCCATGGCCGACCAAAAACAGATGGTTGGAGCTCAAGGAAGTGATCATAGTGCATAGACACATATTTAGTCGCTCTAGCCACCAAAGTGCTTAGTGAATATACTAGGTGATTAGTGTAGGTGCTTTGCGAAGTGCTTAGGCTAGTTAGACCACCGCTTTGCGCTTGCTCTAGGTGTTAGGCCTAGTGTTTAGTGAGGTTTGAACACCTCTTATCTACCGGTGCTTGCGCGCACCGTGATTGTACATCAGCGGGGCTTGTAGTCTTGCGAGATCACACCAACCGAGTTTGTGGTGTGGCCGCCTCCGTGTACCGAAGGGAACAAGGCCCGCGGCGTTTCGGTCGGAAGCTTGATAGTGAAGACAGCGGAGAGCATCCGGGAGAGGCTTTGCCACGAGTGGCTTAACCGGAGACCCACTTGCGTGTGGGGAAGGTCCGGAGCTATCCACGGAGTTACCCGACCGGGAGCTTGGCCCTTGCGAGGGATTCCTTGCGAGGGGCTCCAACGAGGACTAGGGGGAAGCTTGCGCGCTTCTCGATACCTCGGTAAAAATACCGGAGTCGTCGACGAGAGTTTGCATCTCTATCACTCTTTAGCTTCCGCATTTACATTGCTACCTTGTTTGTGTGCTTTACCTTTCCTAGCTTTCTCTTGCTAGTTGATAGGTTTGGAAACTAGGTTGCATAACTCCTTTTGCGGTAGAGATAGCAAACACACATAGCAAAACCGTAGTTTCACATTAGGTAGTTTACTTTCTTGCATAGGTTTTGTCTAGGTGGAAATTAGAGGCCATAGTTTAGAGTAGAAGTTTTAAGTTGCCTAATTCACCCCCCCTCTTAGGCGTCACGGTCCTTTCAATTGGTATCGGAGCCAGGTTGGCTCTCTTGTGGACTCTTGGCTTAATCGCCTTCGAGCCGACGCCCCTAAGAGAGGTTGAGATGGATACCTCTAGGCCTCCACACTTTGACGGCACTAACTTCCCCTACTATAGTGCTAGAATGGCTTGCTTTTTAGAAGCCGTTGATCTAGGTGTTTGGAGAGTCACCCGCGACGGGATGAAACCCATTAAGAATCCCGAGAAGCCTACCGCGGGTGATGAAAAAGAAATTCATCTTAATGCTTGAGCTAAAAATTGCTTGTTTGAATCTATTAGCATGGATGTCTTTAACCAAGTTTTTACTTTACAAACATCTCATGAAATTTGGTTAAAGCTACATGAGCTCCATGATGGTACAAGTAATGTACGTGAGCAAAAACATCACCTAACTAAAACAAGCTATGATTCCTTTAAAATGAATGATAATGAGCTTGTTCGTGATATGTATTCTCGTTTGAATCTAATTATCAATGAGCTCCATTCTATAGGAATTACAAAGCTAGGTGATGCGGATATTGTGAGGAAGATCATCTCCGTGCTTCCAAAGAGCAAATATGCAACCATCATCACCATCCTCCACAACATGGAGGACTTGAGCACCATGACCCCGGCCATTGTCATTGGCAAATTGGTGGCATTTGAGATGTCACGCAAAATGGGTCAAGAAGAAGCCACTTCATCAAGCAAAGATATTGCTCTCTCATGTGAGCACAAAAAGATGAAGGGCAAAAAGCAAGTTAAGACAAGCTCAAGCTCCTCAAGTGAAGAAGAGGATGATGAATATGAAGAATCAAGTGATGATGATCAAGCCTCCACCTCATCCGACTCCTCCTTAGATGAAGAAGAAACAATTAAGCTCATGAAAGGAGTGAAGAGGATGATCCGCAAGCTCAATGTCAAGGGTGTGCCCATCACAATTGAAGATTGCCTCTTCACCAATCAAAGAAGAGAGCAAAGAAAAAAGGGATGCTATGGATGCGGCAAAAGAGGGCACTTTGTGGGAGATTGCCCAAAACAAAAGCCCACACCCAAGGACAAGAAAAAGAAGGGATGCAAGGCCAAAGCTCTCACCACCATCAAGACTTGGGATGATTCATCAAGCGATGATGAAGTCCAAAACAAGAGGCATGGCCGCAAGCACTCATCATCAAGTTCCTCACGAATGTGCCTTATGGCACGAGGTAACACAAGCCCTATCTCTAGTGATAGTGATAGAGATAGTGATAGTTATGATGAGCTACCTTCTTACAATCAACTTGTGCAAGATAATCTTAAATATGCTAAAGCTTGTACTAGCCAACAAAAGAAGATTAATATCTTAAAAGAAAAATTAGATAGTTCTCAACAAGCCTACAATGCTATGCTAGATCAATATGAAACCTTTTCAAATTTGAATGTTGAGCTATCTAACAAAATTGAGAAACTTGAGGCTAGTACAAGCACATGTGATTGCACAAGTAATGATGAGCAACTTGCTAAGAAAAATGAAAAATTAAAAGCAAAGTTAGCTAGCACACAAGATGCTTACAAAAGTTTGCTTGCCAAAATGGAAATTATGTGCAAGCATTGTGATGAGCTAACTAACAAAGTTGCTAATCTTGAAACCATCGGAGCAAACCCCACCGAGACACCTAAAATTGAAAAATCAATCTTTAATATGCCTAAAAAGGATGCCTCTACTTCTTGCATTGATTTACTTGATTTAGACTCACCCATATGCAAACAAGCTTGTGTTGAGAATGTCATTGTAGAAACATGTACACAAGAAGTTGCAATAGAGAATGAGCTACTAAAGCAAGAAGTGGCACGCCTCACCAAGGACTTGACCCAAGCAAAAGGCAAGGGGAAGCAAACCCGAACTCATCAAGATAACACCAACAAGGGAGTGAAGAAGCTTGATGAGGAGCAAACCGTGGTTTGTTACCTTTGCCACAAGGAAGGCCACAAGTCCTATGAGTGCAAGGTAAAGCATGGGGGAGAAAAGAAGAAAGAGAAAAACAAAAAGCAAACAAGCAAGCTCTCCAACACCTACACCAACAAGGTGAACAAGAAGGCTTCCACACCTTATCTTTTGAAGAAGAAAAAGAATGACAAGGTGGTGGCCATCAAGGTGAACAAGCAAGCCAACAATGGGGCCAAACGCATTTGGGTGCCTAAGGACATCATCTCAACCATGAAGAGCACCAAAAAGGTTTGGGTCCCGAAAGGGAAGTAAGCAGTCAAGTGGACTACGGGGAATTTGGAGACTTGGCAAAGTTTTGGGTGCACATCATGGGGTGCATCACGTTGGATCATGTCATTGCCAAGTATGTTAGTGGGTACTATGGACCCAAGTTCCCCCTCCCATGTTAGGTAACTAGATTTAAATTCTTGCAATTGCTTTCATTTGATATAATGCCTTGCAATTACATTTAAAACATCTAGTTCCTTTCTTTGCCTATGTTTGCATTAGTATATTCATATTCTTTGTCATGCAAATTAGGCTTATCATATGGTAGTTTTGCTCGGTATCACTCATATTCTTAGAGCAAATCTACATGTTTTTAAATGGTTAGAAGCAAGGCACATAGCTTCTTTTACTTTGTATTTATCCTATATGTGCCAAAGTCCAAGTTATAGATAAACTACCCCGATTACCATTTCTCAATTTGTATCACACTTCTTGTGGTGTCAATATGGATAATGGTAGTTCTGACCTTACAAGTCAATGTGCATGTCTCCCACAAGTATTTCAACTTGTATGCACACTTTTAGGGGGAGTTTATTCTACAATTTGGAAGCTTTGAGACTAACACTTCTTTCAAGATTATCATGTGTGTAGTAGTCTCATTGCAAGGAAAATGGAGTTCTCGGAGTCAAGCATCATGTATGGTGATAATCCAATTGGCATCTACATGTGGTATTCCTAACGATATCATTATGTTGATTTCAATTTGATATTCTTATATGCTCTCTCCATGCATTATATAGTTTAAACTCCTTTATGCTTTAATTTGTCGGTTATGCATATGCTTTTGACTTACATCATATGTATGCATATGCTTAGGGGGAGTTTTAGCTTATATAATGTTTCCTCTCTTGAGCTTTAATGTCTTCCTTTTCGGTGTTTGATTCCAAAGGGGGAGAAATGTGTAGGGACTAAAATCAAGCCCAAACTACCAAAATCAAATTTTCAAAAATTCTATGGTTATTTTTATGGGAATGGTTCCAACAAAGGGAGGAAGTGGATCATGGAGTTAGTGGGAGATCTAATCCATCAAGCCACTAAAAGGAACTCAATGGCATGGGCAAGATATGTTAGATTAGATTTGTTTCAATTTGGTATCTTTTAAAACATCATATGATCTTGCCTTTGCATTGCATCCTAGCAAGTAAATTGCATTTTAAATTATGTATCTATTATTTGCTTGTTTTGGTCGTGTTGTCATCAATCACCAAAAAGGGGGAGATTGTAAGGAAAATGGACCTCGGACCATTTAACTTCGGATTTTGGTGTTTGATGAACAACATAACCAAATTGGACTAATGCGTTTGCAAGTGTTTGTTTTGTAGTCCAATAAGGTGCAAATGTGACTTGGACTAAGGCGACGTGGTGATCCGACGATCAACACCTCAAGCAAGATTCTTGAAGCTCAGTTGAAGACCCTAAAGATCAAGCAAAGTCCAAGGCACAAGAATGGAACCAAGTCGGGCGCAAAGAACGAGAGAAAGGCGGGAAGAACAAGTGACCGGACGCTGCTTCGCAGTGACCGGACGCTGGCCTGGATGCGTCCGGTCAGTTCCCCAAGCCAGCAGCGCCACATCAAAGCGACCGGACGCTGTGACAGTAGCGACCGGACGCTCCGATGCTACTGTTCCTCAGCGCGACCTCGTGACCGGACGCTACGACGACGATCGGACGCTGGAGCTCAGCAGAGTCCGATCAAACACAGAGAGGTTCTAGAGGCACAAAATCGTGACCGGACGCGTCCGGTCATCTGTGACCGGACTCATGCCAGAGTCCGATCAGTGCCTGTGCTGGCGGCCAACTAGCCGTTGTGAGAGACCGGACGCGTCCGGTCAGGACGTGACGAGCGTCCGGTCGATGGCCGAAAAGCCCATCTCTTTGCCCAACGGCTCTATTTGGTTGGGGCTCTATAAATACCCCCATGGCTGGCCAAAAACAGATGGTTGGAGCTCAAGGAAGTGATCATAGTGCATAGACACATATTTAATCGCTCTAGCCACCAAAGTGCTTAGTGAATATACTAGGTGATTAGTGTAGGTGCTTTGCGAAGTGCTTAGGCTAGTTAGACCACCGCTTTGCGCTTGCTCTAGGTGTTAGGCCTAGTGTTTAGTGAGGTTTGAACACCTCTTATCTACCGGTGCTTGCGCGCACCGTGATTGTACATCGGCGGGGCTTGTAGTCTTGCGAGATCACACCAACCGAGTTTGTGGTGTGGCCGCCTCCGTGTACCGAAGGGAACAAGGCCCGCGGTGTTTTGGCCGGAAGCTTGATAGTGAAGACGGCGGAGAGCATCCGGGAGAGGCTTTGCCACGAGTGGCTTAACCGGAGACCCACTTGCGTGTGGGGAAGGCCGGGAGCTATCCACGGAGTTACCCGACCGGGAGCTTGGCCCTTGCGAGGGATTCCTTGCGAGGGGCTCCAACGAGGACTAGGGGGAAGCTTGCGCGCTTCTCGATACCTCGGTAAAAATACCGGAGTCGTCGACGGGAGTTTGCATCTCTATCACTCTTTAGCTTCCGCATTTACATTGCTACCTTGTTTGTGTGCTTTAACTTTCCTAGCTTTCTCTTGCTAGTTGATAGGTTTGGAAACTAGGTTGCATAACTCGTTTTGCGGTAGAGATAGCAAACACACATAGCAAAACCGTAGTTGCACATTAGGTAGTTTACTTTCTTGCATAGGTTTTGTCTAGGTGGAAATTAGAGGCCATAGTTTAGAGTAGAAGTTTTAAGTTGCCTAATTCACCCCCCTCTTAGGCGTCACGGTCCTTTCAGAGTGGATTTAGCACCTAACCCCTCCCACCATTAGCTTTGGTAATCACAGTTTTCTGAAAACCCCCATCCCCAAACCCGCCCCCCATCCCTCGTAGTTTTGTTTCCTACCGCCGGTTCTGTAGCATGTCTGCCACCGGCACTATGGAGATCGACGCCGCCGCCGGTGGCACGGCCACTGACTCCATCGCCGACACCATGGAGATCATCGTTGACTGTATATCCATTGAGGCCATCGACGCCGGAGTTCGAGCCCAGCTTGAACACCCATGCACGCCACTACCCGTAAGTTACGAAGAACATCTCAATCAACATGGGATATGCCTCGTTTGTTGAACTCTTCTGCTCGTCAGTTTCTGGGACAGGTTCATGTCCTTCAAGACTGATCCACGCAGCCTGGTTGCAAGCAGGTTAGGATGCAAGAACAGAGGCACCGAACTTCTCTAGAGTACAATCAACATAATTGCAGAGAAAAAGATCAAGAAAATTAAACAGGTAGGACTGCAGAAATGGTTGAGGCATTGTGCCGAACAGGTTGAGAGCGTGGTACACTGTCACCATGGATGAACTCTATGGAGGATGGGTGGACGCCGTTCCAGCGAGCGTACAATGGAGAGCACAGAGAGAAGACGCTGAACGGGAAACACAGGCGAGCTCGAAGAAGTAGCCCCGACAACAGCGATAGTCGTAGCTCGGACCGGCAACGACGTCGAGCCGCCTAGGCGGGGACGCGTCCACGACGGTGAACTGCGACGGCGAGAGGCGCAGCTCCACGGGCCGGCAACGACATAGGGGCGGCTGCGCAGGTAGTGGCGAGGCGGAAGGCAGGGAGTGGCCGGCAGCATAGGCCGCGACAAACCGCGTCGTCCAGGCGGAGTTCTGGCCCTGCGAGACGAAACGCCAGTCGGGTCGTCCATGTGGATGTGATTAGGGGGGTGATCTACAAAAACACCACATGTAATGGCAGACGTTTAAATGAAAAATGACCCACCTCCATCTACAACCATCGGATGTCCATCCAGACGTCAGGATCGATAGTTTCCGAAGTTTGCAGAGCAGTCTAGTTTCCACCTGATACGTTGTCGAGTTATTATCAATACATGGGTGACTTGGGCTCTTTCTCTCTGAAAAAGGACTAAGATTCCCCTCACACAAAATAATGAAAAAGGGCTATCAATACATGATGTAGAGCGCACAAACTTCAAGGTTCTACTATTTGCATATGACAACAATGGCAAACCTCAATTTTGTCAGACTACGCCAAGAGAACCAAAATGTCGAAATCACACAGCTTGCTGAATAACAAATATAAAAGGGTCTCAAAACTCAAAACTGGTAATGCAATGAGCTAGAGCATTGTCACTTGTCAGTCAGTAGTACCACAGCTCATGCAACAAGGCCTGGTTCACATTACAAACTTCCAACTTTTTTCACTCTCTCCATCACATCACTATCGCATCAATATTTGAACACTCTCTCCATCACATCACTATCGCATCAATATTTGAACACATGCATTACAAACTTCCAACTTTTTTCACTCTCTCCATCACATCACTATCGCATCAATATTTGAACACATGCATGAAGTATTAAATATTGGTAAAATAAATAACTAATTGCACAGATTAATTGGAGACGAATCTTTTAAGCCTAGTTAGCACATGATTAAACAATATTTGTCAAATACAAACGAAAGTGCTACAGTTCTGAATTGCAAAAAGTTGCAATCTAAACAAGGCCCAAGAGTGCAAAGATTGTGGATTGCTCAAACTTTCATATAATCAAATAAAAAGAAAACAAACTTTCCTGAATACTGAAATTTGATCCAGCCCATAAAACTGAAGCATAGTGGATTGCTGGTGGCACACATGTTCATAATGCCAAAGACCCAGAAAATAACACGTTAACATGGAAAGCCATCAATCAATATATTCAGAAGCACTAGAAAAGAGTAATTTCCAAGCTCAAAACTAAAGCAGCAGCCAACAAATAGCTACAGGTTGCAAGTTGCAAGAAAATCCTGCCACAACCAAAATCACACAGCCAGTCGGTAGAATCTATACAGATTCATGGTTTACCTGTACACTACATGTTCATATAGCAAAAAAAAAACTCAAGGACATCCAAATAAATTACCTGGGTTGCAACATACTACATATCAACCTGAAAAGTTCATTGACAGTCAGTTTCAAGCAGCCGAGTATGAAATCAATCGCTTGGTATTAATTGGCCAACCACAGCACAGAGTTTGCTCATTAGCCATAACAGATAGGGAGAGGTGGGAATGAATGTGGCAATATTTGACTCCAGCGATTTGTTCCATGTTCAACATATATATAGAACAAAGAATGAGGGAGAATTATCAGCCCTACCCTATCGGCTTATTACCATGCTAGTTTACAATTTGAGGTAGTTTATAATTACTGATTCTACAACAAATTGTGTAGCCAAGCAGTCAGAAGCTATAGTATGGCTGGCAGGTCCTAAGAATCATCAGCGTTGATATCTTTGTGTAGCAAAGAAGCCAGCAGGAAACCTTCGTAGGTTCTTGTGTGCGGTGGTGCTCCTGGTGCTGCTGCTTCTGCTTCTGAAAGGAGTAAGACCGGCATCCACAGTGCTGGTAGGCGAAGAATAGTGAACGCTGCGGCTGCGGCGGAGCCAGTGGAGCCTGTCCATGAGGCGAGGTCGGCAATGGTGGACATGTGCATGTCCAATAGAATCACCGCCGGGAAGTGATATTTCAGAAGAGTCCATACCATTCCCAGCTGAAGACACGGAGTGGCTGCCGTTGAGGCGGATACCTTGCGACTGGGACGAAGAGGATCTTGCAATGGCGGCGCTCCCGGGGTGGAGGGCGTACCTTGACCTGGAGGACTCGGAGAAGGACCTGTTGAGCAGATGGCCTGCGGGCTTGGCGAGGAAGCCCTTGATTGGCCACAGTTGGTTCCACCTCAGGCTCCCCGTCCTCCTCTCGACCAAAGCAACGCAATTGCTTCCCGCAGAAACAGCGGCGTTGTTTGGGTGTGGATTATTAGGCGCCAGCGCCACACCAGCAGCTGCGACGGAGGTGGTGGAGGAGGAGGCGTCGAGGGACTGACGAGAGGGTAGGCAGGAGGAATGGTTGGCGGCGGCGGCGGCGGCGTCGCAGCAGGCGATCCATTCGCTGCAGGAGTGACGAAGGGAGCGCTTGCGCTGGAGGTGAGGCGGCGGATCTTGGGCGTCGCCGCCACTGGTGGAGACGGCGGCGTCGGTGCCGGTGCCGGTGCCGGTGCCGGTGCCGGTGTCGGTGTCGGTGCCCTGCTCGCGCTCCTCTCCTTGGTCCTCTAGCTGGAAGAGGCGAAGGAGCGTGGTCCTCCCTGCCCCTATCCTCGTCCCCACCGCTGGCGGTTCCCCTGCTGTCCCTGTGGAACAAGGAGGCGGGAACTCTTCCTCCAGGTCCTGGTGGAAGGGAGGTGAAGGCGGACGAGGCGGCGGTGGCGGCCGGGAAGGGGAGGCGAGAACCACACCAATTAGATTGGTAGCGTGGAGCCTGTCGAGAAGGCAGGCGGAGCAGAAGCCCGTGAAGGGCGGCTCCGACGGGTGCTTGGGGCACCTCCTCCCCGTCCCCGACGCAGCATCGCCATAGCCCATCCGGATGGGATGGGATGGGGGATTCCGCTTCGAATCAAGTGCTTGGATTGGATCCTTGGACTGGTGAGGAGGTGAATTGAAGGCTGGATTGGATTCCGGCGATCAAACGGCAAGGTTTGACTAGGGTTTTGACCAGCGATCTGGTCAGGTCGGGTGGGTGTGGAGTAAAGTGGGGAACGGCCAGGGCCAGCTACAGCTACAGCTAGAGGAAGAAGACGAATACACTCCGAGAGGAGGAGAGAGCCGTTGGCCCGTTGCGTCGTTGCGTGGCGTCGCGCTCCTCCTTCCTCTCCTCCTCCTCCGCCGCCGTTGGATCTCGAGGATGGATGGATATGGATGGACGACCAGCATAAGGATCAAGTTACGCTGCCATGTGGGGCCCGTTACTAGGATAGAATTCGCCTACTCCATTCCCATCGAAAGATATTTTTTAAGCCTTTCCCAAATTTTAGGTACCTAAATTTTAAGAGAATTTCAAGCAACACTCTTATACAACTATCTTGTATAACTAAGTTATTATTTTATAATTTGTTATTTGTTTCTGTGTTATAACATATTAACTTTTATCGTTGTCTACCTACAAAAAATAATTATTAATTGTCTTTGTGCCATCACAAACCAGAATTTTCGTATTTGTAGTTTTGTCTAATGGGGTTTTATTCTTGATACCAAAAATTATAGATTGCGTCTATAGAAATTGTAATTAATGAATAAAATCTTCAATTTTAGTGTAAAATATGTGCAATAACCGTGGTTCGAAAGAAACCAAAATCCAAGCACTTGAAATTTAACAAGCCCCTTTTTTCTTATTTAAGGACCAAATCTGGTTTCATCCTCTAAGGATGTGTTTGGTGTGAGAGACGAGGTAGTCTATCATCTTCTCGCTCTTCACTTTTTTTTATTTTGTTGGTGGAATTAAATGAGTTGATGCATGATCACCTCATTCCTCATAAACCAATAATTATTAGTATATGTATGAATAGGTTGGTTTCATCAAAATTCATAAAATGTACCCATGATGCATCACCTTATTTTTTTTCTCGAAAACGCGGAAGAGCTGCACATCATTATATTTAAAAAGGGGGACAAGAGCCCAAACAAAACGAAACCTGGAACACACACTGCTACTAGGAATAGACGTGTCTGAAACTACAGACGACCAACAACCATAACAAAGGGAGCTAACCATTCGGAACAATGACAGCTACGAGGGATAAACTACGAGCCCATGCCAACAACCATGTCTTTCCCTCTTCTTCAGCAACAGCTAGTGCGCCTGCAACATTTGGAGTTACTCTGTCGTCAAAAACACACTTGTTGCGGTGTGTCCATAGAGTCCAGGCTCCAAAGATAACGAGGGAGTTGATTCCTTTCCTTGATAAGTCCCCAACAGTACTGCTCACCATTTCCCACCACATATATAAAAAAGAAGTTTTTGTGGGTTGCGCGCCGGAACCAGAACTCTCTTGCAAATACGCACATGATTAAGATGTGATCAATAGTCTCTTCATCCTGGTCACATAGAGGGCACCGCTCACGGTGAGGGAGCTCGCGACGTACAAGACGATCTGTTGTTGTGAAATTAAACATGAGTTAATTTCAGAATCCAAACACCTTATAAAACATGAGTTAATTTCACAAACCAAACACCTCATTGAACATGATTTAATTTCAAAAACCAAACACCTTATAAAACTAAAGAAATAAGACCACTTATTATAGAATAATAAACTAACATAAAACAAGTTTAATTTAAAATTCAATTCTAACATTATTTAGCCATTCGAAGAAAGCAAAAAATACATAATTGTCGTCAGGGCCGAATCCAACGGTGAGGCAGGTGGGGCTCTAGCCCCCCTATGATCGTTGGACCCATGGAACCCCTTTAGCCTCCTAGAATTTTTTTTTATCATGGATACATATTGAGGGGAGGCTAAAATTGTCGGTTGAAGAAGCCCCTCCTAATATTTATCCTCGATCCGTCACTAGCTGCCATTTTTTGCTTCTGGCATACTTGGTGAATATGTTCTTTGTTGTCCTAACATAGTTTGTACCTGCGGCCAATTGTTCAACGTCGTAACAGGTAATCAATACTTGTATAAAAGTTTTAGGTTGGCCAAAATATTCAAATTTGGTCCAACTTGCCTATACCCGATGTTTTCTCTCCATTCAATTTGTGTTTTGGGTTTAAACACCGGTGAGGCGATGCATGACACCCACCTACATTAAAATTCTAATATCTCAGGTGACATAAAATGCTAACCGATCTAAATAACCACAATACTCACCTACATTGTAATCTATTTTTTCAACACATGACATACAAATTCACAAATGGTTTACATCAAACTTTATGTTTTGCTGTATGACACAAAAAAAAAGAAATTTTCAATAGGAGGTGAATTGGACCGATTCAAACTATGGAAGTGTTTGGTTCGTTGTTTTGTAACACTATTTAATTATGAATGGTAAAAACTCCCGTTACACATGTTTGCTTGTGAGTCGTCGGTAATTCGCTACTGCTGCACCCGTCCTCCTCCCCACCTCTTGCACGTTGGCCATGGAGAGGAGGGGGAGGAGAGAGAGGATATATCCATTAGAAGATGAAGGTCGGCCTCATAGGTGGGTTGAGAGGGAGAGGGAGAGGGAGAGAGAGAGGAGAGCAAATATGAAGCAGAAGTGATACATTTGTCGCTTATGAACCGATAATAGTTTATTAGTGAGAGTCAATATTTCATAGTTAGGTATTCCTTGTTTGTCAAAAAAATTGAAAAAAAAAATTCAGTCCAAAAGCACAAAAATGTTTTAGTACTAATGATTAAATTTTGAAGTGATCAAGTTCTAAATATCCATAAAATAAAACTACAGAATATTTAAAGAATTGAAGCTACGATTTAACATTGGCTTTGTGCTCGGGAAGCTACTCAACATGCAAAAGGGACTCACACTTAATAAATGCAAGCAATGACTCTCCATCGTACATATTGATTCTCGTTCTTTCACAAATTATTTTTCGCATAGTTTATCGAGGAAGGGACTCTCTCGGTAGTACTAGTAGTTAGGCAATTGGAGGTATACTAGCACCACTTTGAGAAACTTATAAACAACAACATTTTAAGCTGTTGCTTTACTTAACAAAAATAATGAAAAATTAAAGGTGCACCCTTAGTTAGCGTCGACTATATGGCCTTAGGTGAATGAGACACGCGTCCTAGATATCGTCACCCATTCAAAATAAAGACATCTTAAGACGAGGCAGTAGGGGCCGACCCGTTGATGTCCCCAAGAATAGAGACGTAGTCGAGATTAGGACCTCTTGTAAGTCAGGAGTCACAACTAAGGACTCTGCGAGTCAGGACTCTACTGCTAAAATTTTACATATCTACTACTACTATAAGGAGTACATATTATGTCATGTTGTGCAGTGGTATCCCTGAAAGAAGCACGTCATTTTAAAGTTGGTCTCCACATACTACTACGATAGACTTAACTGAGACACGCAAAAAGGGTTTATTGAGACGGACAACCCGTTTGCCTCGCCGTAAATGTCACGGTAAATCATTGATTTACCAAGGCGAACTATTTGAACACCTTGGTTAATGAAAAAAAAAAACGATGAGCCCTAATACAAGCCCATCCAGGGCTCAATGTCAAGCCTCTCCACGCGCCATCGTCGCCTGCTGGTGCTACATCCTTGTTGTAACACCCTAAATTTCATTTTTCCTAATTTAGTAATAAATTTGAGCTTTTATTTAATTTTCTGAGCATTTAATCTAGGTCAAATAATAATTTTCAAATTATTAAAATAAACCCTAGGGCTTAGAAACATTTTTGTTGCATTCATGCAGGTGCATAATATTTTGGTTGAGTGTAGGGTTAGGTTACTTGTGGTCAAATTCAAATTTTGTTTGAATTTGATCTAGGTTTGAGGCTTTAGAAAATAAAAAGCTTTTCCTTTTTCATCCTCACTCTCTCCCTCCTTTCAGGCCAACTCCAGAAACCGGCTTGACCCGTCCTCCCTTCCTTTTTCCTCTCTCTCCCGCCCTTGCACTTGGCCCTGCTCGGCGTCGAGGCCCGCCAGCGGCCCACTCCTCTCTCCCCCCGCATGCAAGCCACGACCTGCCCCGCAGCCCGCCTCCGCTCCCTCCCATTGCTCGTGCGCAAGCCCGCTCTGCGGCCCAATGCGCGCCCTGCTCGCTCGCCCGCTCTGCGGCCCAACGCGCACCCTGCTCGCTCCCCCGCACTCCCTCCCCTTCTTTCACTGCGCTGCGGGACCTGCCCGTCAGATGCAAAGTGCAGCGCGTGCGCTCCCTTCCTTCTCTCTCTGATCCGCGGGACCCGCATGCCAGTGACCCACCCTTTCTTTCCCACCGAGATGTCGTCCCCGGCCTCACCATTACGCCGACGCCATCAATCGCCCGAGTGAAGAGGGCCATCAAGCGGGTCTTTAAGTCGTGCCTTGACGCCTGGATAGTAACCGCCGCCGCCGTCCCCTCCTCTACCGCGTCGATGCCCTATAAAGCCGGGATAAGCCCTCCTTTCTCCTTTTCCCGAGCATCAAACATTTCCTCCCTCACCTTCGCTCGGCGACAGCCCCACAGAGCCCTCTCTAGCGTCGTGAGCCCCCCATCGAGTTTGTAGTAACCTTCTCTCCCTCCCCATCCCTTTTATTCCGAGTTTAGTGCTCTGTAGCGTCCTATCCCCGAGCTTCGAGATCTTGCCCATGGTGCCGCCGCTCGGGAGTGCTACTCTGGTAACCTCCGACTCCGATAGACCCATCTCGTGCTCGCAAGGCCTCAACGACCCCTCTAGTGTCTTCGGTTAGGTCTAGGGCGGTCCGCCGTGGGGAGCGTCGTCTCATCGACGAACTTCTCCCTCGAGCCCTCCCAGCCGTTGATCTGATCACGAACAGCTGAAAATAGAAGATACCCCTTCGGGTATGTAACCGGTCCACCGGGTGGCCGTGGACTCGGTCCACACCAACCCGCACAACGCGTCCACATCCAGCATGGCGAACCAGCCACTCGCGTAGCGCCACGTGGCCGCCAGCTCAGCCAACAGCCCGGCCAGACTACCACACCAGCGCTATTGTGCAGAAAAGTCCCCGACTTTTCTTGTATTAAACTCGCAGTCCACTTCAATTATGAAAGCGTTGCTTTTATTCATTTTAGACCCTGCAGAATCCGATAATAGGACCCACAATCTAGATTGCCCAAAATTGTGAAACTCATTTGTTTTAATTTGAAAACGAGTTCAGTTTAATTACAAAAGTGTCACTGAACCTTATTTTGAGCATAACTTTTGATTTAAAACTCTGATTAGAGTGATTCTTGCGCTCATGTGTTCATAGAAATGCGTAGAATAGTTTTATAAGCTTTTTATCTGGTTTTAGTACTGTTTGGTGTACTGTTCTAATAGAATATTAATTGTTTGCTTGTAGTGATTGATTTGGAAGCTTGTATGGTGTTTATGTCCACGTTTAGGGTGTAATCTCTCCGTGTTCATCAAGAAGCAAATATCTGGACTTTGAGATCAGCAGTAAGCTAAGGATTTGAAATAGACAAGTGTAACAAAGGAAATCCTTGTACCTATACAATATGTAATAATTTATTTATGCATGTGTCTAGTATTGAAAGCCTATAGGGACTTTACCTAGATTACTTTGTTCCATATATCCTTGTAATCCTAAGGGTTGGTGTGCATGTCTGAATAGATGCTTCCGCGCATAACCAAGATTTATTAATTATTTGACTAATGATTTATGCAATGTGGATAAAATGATGCTTTTTAGCAACATGGTTTGGAGGACTCTATCCTAAAGCGGCAACCCAGGAAATACCGTACAACCATGAGGATCACATGGCTCTGATCTTAGCTGATTACTTAGATTAGTTCTAGCTCGTCTGTAGCTTACCAAAAGGGCAAGAGTGAAAGGTCCTAGTTTGGTTTTGGTAATTGAGTAACAACTTTAGGTGGACTAATTATGTTTATGTGAGATACACAGGAGATTAGTCCACAGGTACACATGTGATGAAGGAGCTTATTTCATATGTGACATGACATGAAGTCATGTGGCTAAGATGGTGAAGATCAAGGCAAGACTTGGCTTGATGGACCGGTTGTGAAGGTGAATTGCAAGTTGGAGGCTTTGAAGTCGTTGGTACCGAGTGTCGGGAGGCTTGAGAAAAGACTTGGCACCAAAGGACCGAAGCAATGGTGAAGAGCAAGTGAGGTCAAGATCGATGGACCATGCATGGAGGCCATGTGAGGATATGAAGTGGATCATATCATTTGATCTAGGTTGGTGCATGTGTTGCATCAACAATGGAGGAGATGGAATGGAATGCGCAAAGCAAAGGTATATTTCTAGGGCATTTCATTTCACCGGTCATAGGTGTGTAGAGAAGATTATGACCAGGTTTAGGATAGATGGCCGTACTATCAAGAGGAGCAAACTTGTTTGCATATCGGTCATCTAGTGCCACTTGAGTGATCTAGCTTTGTGATGTTGCTAGGATCGAGTGGCATGGTGAGTGCAAGTGAAAATCCTTTGAAAATGATTGTGGAAATGCTAACACACATACACATACACATGATGATGTTCACTTGGTGGTGTTGGCACATTTGCAAAGGAGAAGTTGTTGGAGAAGAAGTTGTTTTGAAAGGAGGTGAAAAAGTGTTGAGGAGAAGTGGGAGAAACTAGTGGATAGTCCCTCTCCCTCCTGCCGAGCTCGCAAGGCAGGATTCAGTGCTTTTTGGAGATGAAGTATGTGCTCTGGGGAGCATTGGACGCTAGTCCGAGGGGCATCGGACGCTGGGCCGAGCGTCCGATGGCAAACCCTAACTTCTGACAGTTGCTAAAGGAGCATCGTACGCTGGCAATGGATGCTGGGAAAACATGGTTGCAGAGTCCAATGGAGGTGACGTGGCGCGAGCTAGCTTTCCAGGGAGCATCGGACGATGGCCTGCGTCTGATGTGGAACCATTTGATGCGTCCGATGTGTTTGGGAGCGTTCTGGAACCTCTCTGCATGGTCACCAGACGCAGGGGTTGAGCGTCCGATGTGAGGGGTCCGCCACATCCGATGTGGCATGTGGCTGTGCTGAAATGAGCAACGGCATCGACGCGTCCGATGCCACTTTAACTGGCGTGGGAAATGAAGTAGCGGTTGGAATCTAACGGATCTATTTCATAGCAGGGGGACACGTGCTGCTCATCAGAGCATCCGATGGCCCTGACATCGGTGCGTCCGATGCTAGCGCAGAATGCCCAGTGAAGGGGCATAACGGCTAGTTAGCCCTTGGGGCTATATATATCGTTGGTAACCGGCCTTGGGCTGCTGGCTGAGCACTCTAGAACCTTTGTGGCTTGTGTGGATGTGCTTGGGAGCCCTCTAACTCGCTTGTGCTTGCTAGTGTGCGAATCTATTGCGAGTGAGTGATCGCTAGTGCGTTGCTTTGAGAGATTGCATCGAGTGGCACTAGGTGATCGAGTTGCAAGCCGGTGGTGCTTATTACTCTTGGTGGTTGCCACCTCCTAGATGGTTTGGTGATCGAGTCTCTGTCGTGAAGCCCGCGTGAAGATTGTGCGTGGCTCCAGAGAATGTTTGTGAGGGGCATTGTGCTCGCCCCACGAGAGATAGCGAAGAGCAACTCTAGTGGAGAGAGGTGCGAAGATCGCCAAGTGGTCCGGCCGGATCGAGGGCTAGAGCTCTTGGTGAGCACTCCATCGTGAAGAGTGTGACTTAGGGTCATCACTAGCAAGAGGATCGGCGGCAACCTTGGGCTTGCCTCAACGGGGACTAGCTTGGTGGCAACCAAGTGAACCTCGGGATAAAATCACCGTGTCAACCTTGTTCATCCCATTGGTTTGCATTCCCCTTACACAAGCTTGTATTTACTTCCAT
The DNA here is from genome assembly GCA_009763385.1 of Coix lacryma-jobi var. lacryma-jobi. Lineage (NCBI taxonomy): Eukaryota > Viridiplantae > Streptophyta > Magnoliopsida > Poales > Poaceae > Coix > Coix lacryma-jobi. The sequence continues at coordinate 189,422,329 of CM019822.1, read as the reverse complement.
ATATATTGTGCTTGTGTAGTTGCTCTAGTAATTAGTTAGCTTGTGTATCTTGCTAGTTATCTTCCTTGCTTGTGTAGCATAGAAGTTGATCCCGTGAGTGACTAGTTGACTTGTAGTCTTGCTAGTCAAATTGCTTAGTTTGTGTAGCTAAGTTGAGCTCTCTAATTTGGCTTGTGTAGCCTTGTTATTGAGCATTGCTAGTGAGCTTAGGCTTTGTGCTTTTTCTTAGTGGCATGTGTAGGAGCTCCCCGGTTGATTGAGTACTAGTTGCTCAGGTTTGTGTAACCTTGCAAGCTAGAATTGTTTAGGTGAGCTCTAGCTAGCCCGACACCTTATTTGCATTGTTTAGGATCTTTTGTAAGGTGTCATAGAGTATAAGTAGAGGAGTGTAGTCTTGGCTAGATCGATAGTTTTTAATTCCGCATTTGTTTCAGTTAGACGATGCGATTAATTTTAGAAAAGACTATTCACCCCCCTCTAGTCCACCCTGTCCTGCTAGGGTGAGCACTATGTTGGGATCTGGAGTGTCACCTTAGGAGAAGGTGTCTATAACTCTTGGGAGACTGAAACCTCAACGACTATGACTTGTTAGGGTGTCTTTGAAAAGGCTTCGTAGTGAGACCCTGTTGTACATCCTTGGAAGATGTGATATGGGAGTAATTAACCCTGACATTTGGGAATCACGACTCACAGGTAAAGTTGTACATACTCTGCAGAGTTTGATCAAACTATTATAACAGTCGTGCTCACGGACACGAGCGACCTGGATCCTTTATGATCGAGAACTACCTGGAATCTTTTGGGAATGATCTTAATCTTGCTTAATGATACTTCACACTTGGGATGGTTTATCACTAAAGTAGTGATTCAGGTATAATAAAATATGACCAACTAAAATTGCTAACTGTAGTCAAACCAATTCAAGCCTTTTGAGCCTTCATAAACCCTTGAGTTATACTTGCTAAGCATGGTGCGCTTACGCTTGTTTTGCTATCAATAAAAATCCCGGATGGGTACCAGATCAAAGAAGACTAGAAAGAGGACCATGGAGAGTTTCTAGAAGCTAAAGGTTGAGGTTCCCCAGTCAATGTCCCTGTGGAATTTGTGGAGTTCTTTAGAAGAGTAGTTTACCATTTCTGTTGTGTACCTGTTCAATACTAGTAAGTCTTGTTGTAATGTTTGTTTGTCGACATGTAAAAAAACATGACTTTTGGTATCTACCTCGTTTTGTCACTGTATGTGTGATTTGACGTCCTGGGCACACATATGGTTAGCATTCAATTTTATCCTTAAAATCGGGTGTGACATTGCTGGATTGCCGGATCTGCACCTCCAGGCGTGAGGCCAGGGAGGAGTTCTAGCCGACGGATATATGTCTCTGGCCACCATGCCACGTGGGAAGGTGCTCCTACCGTTGGATCTGCACCTCCAGCTATCGTGCCACGAGGGGAGGAGTTCTAGCCGTCGGATTCAGCCTTCCCATGCGCCAGCTGTTGACGGTCCTTACCATCAATATTATACCATCAACTAATGCATATAATGATATTAAATGAATCATAAAGCATTATTGTAGGGGTTTGATTCTAACAAGTTCCACGAGTTACGTTGTTCTCACTTGTTTTGCAGGGTTATCAATATTTCACCATATAAAAGTATCTCAAGACGAGCGAAACAGACATATATATGGTTTGCTACATTTGGAGTCCCGACGAGAGAGTCTTTATTGGATACGACTTGGAAGCTTCTAGAACAACGTGGAGTGATCACCAAGCAACATAATCCAGGGGCTAAACTGACAGATCCAACAGCTATGGTGAATTGCTATTCTCTAGGGTGTTTTCTAGCAGATGGAAAGAGGTGGAGTCCTACTCCAACACGATGAATCGCGCAAACACATGGAAAGTCGTGTTAGGGCAACAAGGGAGGTTCCAGAAGACACCACATCGAAGGAGGGGCAAAGTGGCTGATAGGTGGGGCCGACCGGCCCCACCCTCAGCTCGGCCCGCCTGGGCCAGGAAGCCCCTCGGCCCATCTCCGTGTAGCATGCCCTAATCGACCTCCTCGACGCATCTCAACCCTTGTTCAAGGTCGGTTTGATCCAAGGGCTACGGTTCATCCCACCGGGCTATATAAGAAGCCCCAGACCCCCCTCCCTAGGGCATCCATCATTATCTCTATTCATCATCCACCTTCAGAGCAAAAGCTAGGGTTTCTAGATGAGAGGAGTCCCTCGAATAGAAAACCTCTCTCTAGAATTAGTTTAGATCTAGTCTTCTAGATAGTAGAGAGATGGAGAGCGAGGGGGGAGTTTGGAGGAGATGCCGGCCTGTCGGTGCTTCTTCCTCTGGTTGTACTTCGGTGGGATCAAGCTCTGCCCGAGCTTGCTCCTGAGATGCTTCGGGTGATCAACTTCTGATTCAAGTAAGATTCTTGTTTATATTATTCTGCTGGTCACGAGTCTCTTTTGAGTATTTTAATCTAATGCATTAGGTTAGAATATAATTCGTTGTGTAAGCGTGGTGCTTAGGCTCGAGTTACTCGTAGATGTACCCTATAGGCCGAGCTTATTTAGGTGGTAGCTCGCGGGTGTGACTCTTATAGGCCCGTTGAATCCTCTGTAGTCCACCTCCCCGTTTATAGGCCGAGCAGTACCGTAGTTACCTAGTTGGGATGTACTCTGGATGCAGCCCTTCTATCCGTAATGTCCCCACTTGAATCATATAAAACATAATCTCTTGCCTAGATCAGAACTAGAAGAATCCCAAGTTATCCTCTCTATACTCCTGCTATCGACCTAATACTAGATTGCTACTTCCCCTACACTTTAATCTTGTTTTTACTTTATCTTGTTTCTACTTTAGTTTCTGCTACTACTCATTTATCTTCTGGTTAAGTTAGAACGTAGTTGATCTCACACATTTCTCTGTGGATACGATATTAAAACCTCTGGGTGAAAGCTACAACGGTATCCGTGCGCTTGCGGATCTTTTTCCGTGTGCTCATATATACCAACCAACCACTTCTATGTGTTGCCACTAGTGGTGACAGCCTAGCAATAGTGTAACGCTAAGAAGTGCCAACACCAGCTGAGCTCGAGGGAGAGGTATGTGTCGCCTCTGCTCGCCTGCGTTGACGCTAGATCCAGCCTCCGCTTGTGTTGTCCGAGCTCGAGGAATAGGGATGCACCACTGTTGCCAGATACACCCACACCGAGGCCGAATCCGACCTCCCCGTGCGTCGGATCCGTATCTGGCCTCCTTGTGCGCCAGTGGAGCTCCATGGAGAGGGAGAGGCATCCGCTTTGTCGCCATGGCTCGAAAGAGGGAGAAGCATGGTCGAGGAGAGAGAGAGAGAGAGGAAGGGAGGCATCGCCGTCGTGGCTTGTGAGAGGGAGAAGCGACGGGGGAGAGTGTTTCCTGGAGAGGAGCGATGGGGGAGAGGGCGTCGTGCGAGCTCAACTCTATAGAGTGTATGAGCGCGACGACGCTGGGGAGAGGAGTGGCTGGGAGAATGACTGAAATCCTAACCCCCGTGCTTATAAATTTGAGATGGTAGTGGGTAGGTGTTGGAATGTGGGATAGCGGGTTGATCCTGATTTACCGAGGCGGTTTGGTTAGAATGTCTGCCTCGGCTAATGATTTACCGAGATAGTTGCGTTAGGATGCCCGTCTCAGTTAGGGATTAACCAAGGCGGTTGCTGGGTCGGCTGCCCGACCACATATAATCGAGGCGGGCAACCTGCCCAACCGCCTCAGAGGCCAATTCGAAAACCCCTCGCAAAAGATTTTGTGTAGTAGTGACGCCGAAGCTTGTAGAGACGAGTAACGTATATAGCAATTACAGTGGGTTTGATCCTCGTATATATGTGTTGATTGACTCCACAATGCAAACATGTAAATAGTTTTCTACAAAGATTTGAACCATATACTTAGTGCTAAACTTTGTCAGTTCAACCCTTATGTTGACTAATTAGTTTTTATCATTAAACGCCTCTGTAAATCTATCATATTGTTGGTTTGCAGTGACCTTGCTACATAGTACGTATTGCAAATGGATCTATTGAAGTTATGTTCCTCAAATTAAACTACCTGATGTCCGGTCCAGTTTTTTAAAAGACATTTTCTATGCTGACAAGGTCTTCTAAATTATACTTTGACCATTGTAAATGGTTTTAATAAATTACTATCCTAAAAACGTCGTAGCATCGAGCGGATAATTCAATTAGTTTATATATAGTTAACAACAAATATATACATAGAGGCCGGGGATAGAGATGTGAAGCCAATAATAAGCCACAACATTTTAATTTCCTATTAATATTGAAGTTAGTACATCGACGATCAAGCAACTAGCTATGTAACTGAATCAAAGAGAGACATGCATACAAATATGGCTAATTGATCCTAGCCATGCATCTTCTTCTTCTTCTACTACTACTAGAGTACTAGCTATAGGTAGAGAATTAATTAAGAATAGATCGAGATATAGACTGGTGTCTTCATCTCTATCATCTTATGGCAGGGCATCAGGCACAGCATGAGTCACATATCATGCACCCGGTGGCATACGTGTATGTGTGTGATGGAAGGATGATGAAGAAGAGACACCCAGCCTGAGCTCAAGATCGAGGTCGCCGTCATCCTCCGGGCCACCACCTGCTGGAGCATGCGCATGGACGACGGGCGTTGCTGCAGCAGTAGTGTCGTTGCAGTTGCTGCACACCACTCCAACCCCCAGCTGATCCAGCTCCATGGACGACGACGGGCGCTGCTTCTTGCTGCTGCTGGGGCGATGGCGATGGTACTGTGGCGGCGGATAGTTGAGGTTGGGGATCATCATCATCATCGCCGGCTGTGCCGTGGCCGGAGGAGGAGGAGGAGGAGCAGGCGGTGAGCCGTGCCTGAGCCTTGCCCTGTCCCTCCTGTGGACATTCATGTGTCCCCCGAGTGCCTGCGCGGACCTGAACTCCCTCTTGCAGAAGCTGCAGGGGTAGGATCGCGGTGGCCAAGTGAAGCTGCAGCAGGTGGTGGTGTAGCTCCATGACGACGGCGATGGTGCCGCCTGCTGCTCTCTGCTTGATGTGCCCTGCTGCTTCTTCATGCTCGGATCCCTCTCATCCATCATATGCTAACTGCTACTGCTACTGCTACTGCTACTGCTAGCTCGATCGATCGATCTCTTTTGCTTGCAATGGAACCGGCCAGAAGGTAGATGATACTACTATATATGCATGGTGGAATGCTGCTTCGCTAGCTACTAGTATGTAGGTGGTTTATGGGTATTGCTGGCTAGCTAGGACTAGGGTGATGAAACGGTACGTGGTAGCTAGCTACTCCGTATCTGTGCACCGATAGATATATAGATCTTGCCCCGCGCCCTACCTCCATCTATCACTAGCTAGTGCAGTAGGTGTAGTGACTATTAGCTAGTGAGTGCTGCCTCTCTGTCTGTCTCACACTACTCACTAGGCCGGGCCGGGGTCATGCCATATGGATCATACATACTGTATATCATATCGGCCGGATTGATCGTCGTCGATCGTCCTAAGCTAGCTAGCTAGCTAGCTAGCTTTATCATGCATGCAGATGCACTGCACGCACGACTCGCACCCGGCCGGTACCCTCTCTGATCTCTCTTTCTCTACTGAACATATTTGTGCATGCTATCATGGCGCCCGTTGGACTTGACTGGGCAACCTCTCTCTCTCTCTCTCTCTCTCTGTCTGCACACACAGCCACACACACACAGACATAGACAGACAGAAAAAGATGGAGGAGGATTGCTGCGAGGGAGTCCGGGCCGGGCCATGAGGATTGATCGAGCATGCAGAGACTAGCTAGGAGACGAGCGACGGCACTGTAGACGATCGTGCATTCATGTAGCAGTAGTTGCATTTCACTGTTGTGTGATGGACGACGACTACAGGATGTGAGCTAGCTAGCGATCAGGCCGGTGGTGTGGATCGGAGGAGGAGGAACCCGAAATAGCTTCCTCGGTATCCCCATCTCTCCTTTGTCAAAGGTGAGCAGTGAAAATCTTTCCTTGCACAACAAACTGAAACTGGCAGGCTTGGCCGGCCTGGCCACCCTCACTCACCACGCACCAATGACCAGTCCGTCGTCCTCTTTGACCAATGACCACAGCCGCACACGTAGCTCCATCTGCTTGCAACCAAGACGATCCATCCATCAGCTGTACGTGTGGCCTTCTTCGGTTCATAGCAAGTCCTCTTATACTAACTAGAGTATAACCAATACGCTCCATGCTCCGCTCCATCCAATGGCGGAGCTTGGCTAAATAAGTAGGGGGGATCTATGTAATTAAGCTCTAAATAGTAATGAACAGTGCTAAATTACTATTCACTTAGTGAAGATTAAGGTGGCCAGGGGGGCATGGCCCACCATCACTACAGCAGAATCATTCTTTGCCGAGTGTTGGCAGCACTCGGCAAAGAGCCTTTTGCACTCGGCGAAGGCTTTTCCAAACTAGGCAGCGTCCACCCGTCTCCCTCGAAATCGCAAGTCCTGGTATTTTTCACGCAATTTTCTCTTACGCAATCAGCAGGATTCGAACTCAGGACCTCTCGTTCGCGCGGAGCCTCCTCTACCACTGCACTACACACACATATAGGTTCCATATCTGTTTCGGTTACCCATATATTATACTAAATCGAGAGTAACTTGCTTATTTGAGACCCTAAACGAATTCAAATAAAAAAGTTGTCAACTATAAAGTTTTCTAACTTTTTGAGATCTACAACTTTTATTTTGGTAGTTTTTCCATCTGAGGTCGTTTATAAAAATTTGAATTTCAAATTTGATAATTTGAAACGTAGTTTTCGTTGACAAGATGATTTCAAATCAAAAGGTTGTCAACACCAAAGTTTCATAACTTTTCGAGATCTACAACTTCCATTTTGGTCATCTCTCCATCCGAGATATTTTAAAAAATTCGAATTTTAAATTTTTCAAATTCGAACGCAGTTTTGCATAACTAGATGACTTCAAATTAAAAAATTATCAACTACAAACTTTCATAACTTGTCAAGATCTACAAAGTTTATTTTGGTTGTTTGACCATTTGTGCATCCGACATTGTGGTTCTAATATTATTCACAAACATTATATATCACTCTTGTAGTTTTATAAACTACCAGAGAGATATATAAGATTTGTGAACGAATTTATTTTAAGTTTGTCAAATGAAAAAATCACCAAAACAAAAATTGTTCATCTTGATAAGTTAACCAACTTTGTAGTTAAAAACTTTTTCATTTGGATTAATTTACTGCTTCAAAATGTAATTTAAAAACTGGCTTTGCCGAGTGTCAAAAAAAACACTAGGCAAAGAGCTCTTTGTCGAGTGCCACGTGGCTGACACTCGACAAAGGCACCTCTTTGCCGAGTGCCAGCCACATGACACTCGGCAAAGACCCGACCACGTGGCACAGTTCGGGGCCACATTCTTTGTCGAGTGCCACGTGGCTGGCACTCGACAAAGGCACCTCTTTGCCGAGTGCCAGCCACGTGGCACTCGGCAAAGACCCGACCACGTGGCACAGTTCGGGGCCACATTCTTTGCCGAGTGCCACGTGGCTGGCACTCGGCAAAGAGGTGCCTTTGCCCAGTGCCTTTCTTGGCCGAGTGTCGGACACTCGACAAAGCATCCTTTGCCTTGTGTTTGCTCTTTGCCGAGTGCCACGTGGCCGGCACTCGGCAAAGAGGCTCTTTGCCCAGTGCCCGAAATTTGGCACTCGACAAAGCTCCAGGCACTCGACAAAGCCTAGATTTCCTGTAGTGCATGGCCTCCACTAAACTCCGCCAGTGGCTCCATCTGAAGCATGCATATCACAAGTCCTTATACTAACTAGAGTTAAAACATTTAAGGCCTTCTTCAGTTCCGTCCAGATTGATCTCACCCAGTTTTGAATCCGGTCTATAGCAATATAGTCGTTCGGTTGAGGTTTGATTTCGGATGAATTGATATAACTCGGTTTGAATTTAGCTCATTTTTTATGCTCTAAGAAGAGTGCAGAGGCCAAACAAGCAAACAATGGAGAAAGACACCAAAGTACAATATAGAAACCGGTCTGGCCTATTTCTTTTAAAACAACTTGAGTATGTTTTCAAGGAAAAAGCAAAAAAAAACCCAACCAAATAGTCTCCAAAAAAATCTGAAATTTGAACACAACATCATGATGAATCAAACCCAAAAGGTCTACTCCAAAGGAGAAAGTCGCAAAAAGTAGCACAATCGGTTTCATAGAATCCCCTGTTTCTAAAAGGGGGGGGGGGGGGTGAGGGCTAGCTCCAAAAATTTAAAAACCACGACGAATCATCTCAAAAAATAATGGAACTTGGTCCATACCTTGATGAATTCATGGTGGTAATCCCATGTGATCTTTCCAGAAAGGTCCATGCTTAATGTTGAATTGGAAATTTTCTCTTTGAAATCGAGGTTTTTTCAAGAAAGCACAAAAGAGGGAATTGAAGGTACTCATGGAAAATCTATTCAATGGAAAGCCTAGATATGTTCCTAAGACGTCGTAGCACCTAAAACTAGTCAAGAACACCCCAAAAGCTCTAGCTCATTTTTTTTCATGAAATCCCACCAAAAGAGGCAAGAAAAGAAAGTTTTTGGAGGGAGGAACTTAAGAGAGGAGAGTTGACTTCTAAGCCATGATATGACCAAATTCCACGGACCCAAAAATACTCAAACTTTTTTTTTCACCACAAACTCAACCAAAACAACGTTTAAAAATTCCATTAATGCCCCCTCTCCACCACCACCACAAAAAAAGAGAAATCTTGGATTATACAGGATAGAGAACTATGGGGGCACAAATTGGAGGCAAGAAACTTCAATAGATTCGCAAGGAATGTCTACCACTACTACATAAATTATTTTGCATGACACCCTGCAATAATTAACCGTGACGGACCTTTGATCCGGCCGTCACGGTTATTGGGTGGCCGGCCTGGCCACCCGGTCGCTCAGGCGCCCGTCACGGTTAATGGATTAACCGTGACGGGCGACCTAAGGTTGTCCGTCACGGCTAATGGTCCATTAACCGTGACGGGCACCCTAGGTTGTCCGTCACAGTTAATGGTCTATTAACCGTGACGGGCACCTTAGGTTGCTCGTCAGAGTTAAGTGTTTCCATATAAATACGAAGACTTAGGGTTTTGCGTGCACCCTCTCCTCTTCTGCATCTCTCCCTCAGCCGCACGCTTCTCACACTCCTCTCACCCTCCCCTCTCAGTCTGCCATGGATCCGGTGGAGGTGAACCCTCTCCCTCTCACCCTCACTCTCTCTCGAGCGTTGGAGGCAAATCCGCCTTCCCCATCAGCGGCGGCGCGTGGCCTGGCGGAGGTGGCGCGCGGCCACGGCGAACGTCGTGCGAGGCCCTCGACGGAGGAGGCGAACCTCCCTCAGTGCCGCGTGAGGCCCCGATGGAGGAGGCGAACGCCGCGCGAGGCCCCGGTGGAGGAGGGGACCTCCCTCAGCGTCGTGCGAGGCCCTGGTGGAGGAGGCGGACGCCGCGTGCGTGCTGGATGCGGATCCGGTGGTGGCGCGCGTGCTGGACTCGGATCCGTCGGCGACGCGCGTCGTGGAGGCAGATCCGGCGGCGGCGCTCGTCGAGGAGGCGGATTCGGCGGCGGTGCACGTGCTGGAAGCAGATCCGGTTGGTGTCAGCGCGGGGAGGGTGGATCGGGCTGGTGGCTCCCTCTCCTTCTCCTCCCATGGCGGTAGGCGGCGCGCTCCCCGGCTACGGATCCGACCGGAGCAGGGTGGCTGCACACGGTGGCCGCCGGATCTAGCCGGTGGCGGCGCGTGGTGCAGACGGGCTCGACGTCGGGCCTGGATGGGCTAGGGTTGGGCTTGCTGTATTTTTTTTAAAAAAACTGAAAATATTAACAGTGACGGGCAACATAAGGCGTCTGTCATGGTTAAAATAATTAACCGTGACGGGCCACTTAATTTGCTCGTCACGAATAATACTATTAACCGTGACGGGCTTTTGAGCCCGTCGCGGTTAGCCTCGATTAATTGTGACGAGGCAGCCGCGACGGGATCAAATGTCCATCACGGTTAAAGAAAAACGCCTGTCACACAAAAGATTTATGTAGTAGTGTATACTCCCTCCGTTCCTAAAAGAATCAATTTCTAGAGTTGTCTTAAGTCAAACTTTTTGAACTTTAACTGAATTTCTAGAAAAAACTATCAAGATTGATGGTACCAAATTCATATCATTAGATATATCATAGAATATATTTTCATAATATGTCTATTTTATAAAATGGATATTAGGTTTGACCGGCACGGATTCTAGGAATTGCTTCTTTCAGGGACAGAGGGAGTACATATTAGGTTTATGCTCCTCCCATCCTCATTGCACTACAAACTAAAAAAAACTACATCAAGAAGCTAGCTACTCAAAGGTCTCAGTCTCGGTGACCAGACCCTCAAGACCTTAGGAGCTAGAAAATAGAGTTCTTGATGCCAAAAGAGCAGTATGCACGTAATAAATCACCTTCAATGTGGTTGATAATGAACCAAGTATTCCTACATTGCCATCTTACATTGTTGTATGCTCAAACGCTTTAGAGCCATACTTGACCACATTACAATCTAAGAAAATTAAAATGAGGTCTGCACTTCGAGTATATAGCCCAACATGTTCCCCAACATCGATGGCAATCTCACGCGAGAACATTAGAGCCCGAGGGCTCGGAAGGCTGAAGTGCAGGGAGGCTTCAAGACCTTCATCATCGATGAAGACCAACACAAAATATATGTCTTCCAGATAGGAATATATTAAACTACTTCTGAAGACAAAGGCCCAAATATTTAACATATTTGAAGCTAATAACCTCGATGCCTTTGTTTGGTCCTCTTCTGGCCTCCTAGCTAGGAGCCCACCTAGGAATCATTAAACACCACCTCTACATTGAGCCGATAACTAAGAGCAACTCCAACGGTTTTGTATTTTTTATTTGGCAAAACATGAAATTTGCCAACTCTCAAATCAATATGGGGAAGAGAAAAAAGGTTATCTCCAACGGTTTGGCAAAATTGACTTGCCAAAATCTAAAAAAAGAAACCCGACGACGCGGGAGGGAAGAGCGCGCGAGAGAGTAGTACACGAGACGGAACGCCAAGCCGATCACAAGCTTGCATATATGCCAATCCATCTCAGGATTTTGTCAAGTTAATAAAAATGCAAAGCCTATTTGGCAAACCGCTGGATAAGAGCTCTGTAGACTTTTTTGCAAAAATAAGAATGTAAAGTCCATTTGCAAAACCGTTGGAGTTGCTCTAAGCCCATATGCCAAGAGCTCTGCAAGATGTCCACAGAGCATGTTGAAGATGCCAAGGAAGAATTCCAAAAGCTTCTAGACTAGCATGATAAGAGATGTGTGTTGCAGGTGATATCTATCACATGTACACATTCCTGGTTCCATCTACATGGTGCTTATAAATCGAATAAGACATATGTTTTCTTCGCGGATCATATGCATTTGTGACGTTGTTTTGGTGTGATGAGGCGGTCTTGCCACATAACCGACCGACATCAGTGATGACATTTATTTCGTTATAAGTTACCTAAGCCACTAAGTCAAAGCTCAGGTGTCTAGTCTAGGTGACCGACCCCATATGTCGGTAATGACCTAGTGAAAAGATGTGGAGCCAAGAGTGTATATGGACGTGTCAAAGGAACAGCATGAACCTATTTGTGTTAGCTTTATATTTCTGAAGGGCATATGTGTAAAAAAGAAATATGAACCCAAGCAGATCACACGAGCTCAACTACGCCATCCAATTGTGGAAATCTCGTTCTCCATCACCATCCAATTTGAGATTGAAACTTCATATAAAGATGATGATTAATTAAGTTGGTCTTTCATTTGATGGCTCTATGCATCTGTAGGGCACAAATTAAATTAAAAAATACTACTAACATTTTGTGAACATAGATGAGTGTTGTTGTAGCTAGTTATAATTTGTCATCATGGCCAGCGAGGGCAGGCTTGGATTTGGGATGGATTCCTCTATATATCTACAAGTTGTCAATCGATTAATTAAGGTAGCCATTGACTACATACCAAGAATAGTAGACAGCTAAAAAACAGGTTTGGAAATGTAGCCAAATTTGAAAGGAAAAAAGAAAAAAAAACAGGTTTGGAAACGTAGCCAAATCGAGGCTCGAGCTTGGCTCTTCCTTGGCCTAATCCTTCCTCCTACATGTCCGTGCCTTGACAGACAGACTAAGGGGGTGTTTGATTCCACCCAACTAAACTTTAGTCACTAAACTTTAGTCATTTTTAGTGGCTAAAATACCAAACACCCCACTAAAAGGGACTAAAATGCCAAAAATAGCATGTTTAGTCCCTTTTAGTGGGGGTGTTTGGCATTTTAGCCACTAAAAGTGACTAAATTTTAGTGACTAAAGTTTAGTGGGGTGGAACCAAACACCCCCTAAGTTTTGTCCACCGCTTGAACCTGGGCTTCTATCTCCCCCCCTCCCCCAGTAGTCTAATTTGTCTCGTTGCAGACTATTACCGTGTGTTTGGTTTGAGAGTTGAGGTGGGTTGGAATGGGTTCGACCTAAATGAACCGTGAAACGAGGACGACCCGGGTCGGTATATTCCCTTTAGATGCGGGTTGTCACAATTCCTGCAATTTGGGCGGACCAACTCAACCCAAATCGACGGTGTCACTCTCCGTCTCGCAGACAACACGGTGCGGGGAGCCAGAGCGAGATCGACGGCGTCGCTCTCCGTCTCACAGACAACACGGTGCGGGGAGCCAGAGCGAGGTGCAGGTCGTCGGCGTGGTGTGGGGCGCCATGGCCGCCGGGGCGAGGTGCCATGGTGGGGAGGCAGTGGATGCCATGGCCAAGGCAAGGCGAGCCGGAGAAGGGAGAGGGGGCGGTGGCCGCCAGCGTGGGGCGCCATGGCCACCAAGACGGGGAGGCGGGGGTCATCGAGGCAGTGACCTTCGTGGGCGAGCTCGGGCTCGGGGAGACGACGACCATGGCGTGCGAGCTCGGTCGGACCCAGAGAGACGGTGGCCATGGTGATCTCGTGCTACGCGAGGGAGTGAGGCTCCTCATGGCCGGTGCCCGGTGAGTTGGTCTGCTCGGGTGGCGGCCATGCAAACCAGAGCGGGCGAGGTGGGGAGAGCGGGGGAGCGGCTCAAGCGAGCAGCCACAGGGGCAAGCGGTGGTGGGCGGTGCGGTGCGGTGCGGATTTGGTGCGATGCGGATTCAGGAGAGCGGAGGAAGAAGATAAGGTAGGAATAAGGTGGGTGACAGGTGGGCCCCACTAATGGCTACTGTTAACGGTGTTAAAATGTTATCATCACATCCCTCTCCATCCTTCTATCCAAACAAAAAACTGGGTTCAACACAACCTCACCAAACACAAGTTGGGTTCATCTCATTCCAGAAAACTAGGTTGAACCTAACCCAACCCGCTTGGTCCCCAAACCAAACACACGGTTAGTTTTTTCTCTTGGGACCTACTCCCTCCGTATAGGAAATAGATGATGTTTTAGATATCGATACAGTCTCCAAAGTATAACTTTGACTCTGTTTATATAGAAAAATATTTATCAAAAAGTGATATATGTATATTTTTATGAAAGTATATTTTTCAAGACAAATCCATTCATATGGTTTTTATATTTTTAAACTCAATAATTTAAAAATTATTCATGATTTATATTCTCAATGTTTAATCGAAACCTTGTCCAAAACATCATCTATTTCCTATACGAAGGAAGTATTTAAAACTGTTTCACAAACTCCACTGCAGAACAACTCCACAAAAGGCTAGGGCAATAGCTTGTAAAAAAAAAGGCTGGAGCATATCGAGCACTCATTTAGGTGCTCTCACAACCCACTTTTTTTTTCCTACAGAGTTTGTCAAGATGGGCGAAGTAATCCCAAACAGGCCCTTATTTTCATTTTCCTCTCCACTTGCTTTGAAAAGAATCTTTCCACAAGAAACATATCGACAGCATCAGCATAAAAATGAATCTGATCTTTTGTGGGGGCAATTCACAAATATTGTCTTGTTATATATATGCATGACACAACCTCAAATCCTTGCTGCAAACACCGTATTTGTGTTGATCCATTAACATGCAAGCATTGACATCACACAAATTTATTATACATCAGCTTCGACTAATTTGCTGGGCAAAATTGTCTTGTACTCCCTCCGTCCCTAAATAAGTGTCGCCGTTGGTGTGCGTGCCACGTGTTTGACTCAATTTGTAGAAAATATGTGCAATATTTATATCTCCAAATAATTTTGTTAAAAAACTAGAGGTAAAGATCTTTCCGATGATACTAATTACTTAGCATAAATATTAACATATTTTAATATATAATTGCCGGCAACTTTTTCTCGGGAAGCGAGAACGACACTTATTTAGGAGTATATGTTTGGCTCGTGGCGTGAGCGCATGGGTAATGAATGGGTGGTTGCGTTACTGTGTATATATGTAGGACTGTAGGAGTAATTAAATTTGGATTGCAGGAATAACTGTATCATGCGCGCTCATGTGTAGTTCTGGATTATCTTGGACAGAGATGAGTATGTCCCCACACACGCGCAGCAAACCCCGACCACCATGATGAACGAGCATGCTGCTACCTGTGAATAAAAATTGATCCCATTAGCGTTCGTTTCTTTTTTCTCGACACAAGGTGAGGGACTCAGATTACAGAGCCTTAGTTCTACCAGTTTCAAAGCAAACCATATTCATTTCTTCTTCACCATCTTTATGCTATTTGCCCATTTTACTTTAGGATACTGACATTTCTGCTCATTTGTTCAGGAAACAATACAAAGCTAGTAAATATTATTTACTGTACTTATCTTCATACCTGGTGCCAGCTCACTTTTCTCCTCAGGATTGCTAAAAAGCACGCACAGGGTAGAATATAGGTCTACAATGAAAATGCTTTAGCCTCACAGATTGATAAGCATTGAATATCTCATGAGTTGAACACAGATCCTTACCACAAGCATCGTGAGTAAAGAACCAACCAAGGCCATCACAAGTCCTGTCAAATATCAAAAACAGATTGGTGGATCGTGTCATAATTGGGCCTTATGATACTAGTACCAAATATGCTCATGAACTTACCAAAGAAGGGTACAGACAGAGCAATGAGGAGGGTTGACACCACCAAGGCTGATCTAAGCATGACTACATTTGAGTACTTCTGTTGATTTGGTGGCAGCAATTCTTCCAAACTCATAGCCAGTGGGGTTATGGTTAATGCATATGTGATTATTTGTTAAGGGCATATCAAATTTGAGAATGTCATAAGTATTAAAAAATAAAGAATTATCTAGTCAAACATAGCTACATAAAAGAATGCTCTAAAACCTATTGAGCAAATAGCTACAGAAACACACTTCCTCTGCTCCATTTTGAGATTAGACCACTTTCAAGAAAAATAATGCCATCCGTTCCAAAAAAAAACAGAGACAATATTAGCACACCAAGGATATTTGGTTATTGGATTTGCCACCTGCAAGAAAAAAAAATGAGAGGTGATATTATTGACGGGGTTCAGCAAGAAGGAATCAAAATAACTGTAGATGAGAACTGCTCATCAGATAGAAGGACCTAACATCCTCGCCAAAAAATAAGAGAAAATATCCTAATAATACTGGTGTCGGCAAGTTTTATTGTGGCATAAAAGAGAGAAACACACGCCCTACACCATGATATGATTATCCCGTGTACTAAACAAACCAAAAGTTCAGGCCTCTTAACTTCTTAGAAATGGAATTTCAAATGGTTTAGGCAGCAACAATTACCGTGGTCCAAACTGCAATCTTTGAAACCACTAAATTCTCTGGTAAGTTCAGTGTGAACTGAGACTGTGTGTCTTCACCAAACATTTTATATCCCATCACTGCTGCACCAGCAAATAAAATGGTAGACAACCCAATGCTGAAAAGAAAAAATAAATATGAGTGCTGCATTTCAGGGGAAAAAGGAATATGGAATGTGGATAAGCTAATTACCAAGTAAAAAGGATTGAAGGGAATTGATTACGATTCTTTAAAGAAGAGTAGATGTTTGGAAAGACCCCATGCCCTGAGTAACAATAGCCATACAATCCAATTGCAATAGGGATTCCAGGGAGGTTCAGCGCAGTTCCTTCGTTCTCAAAGCCAACATTATCAACAACACCTACCCAGAATAGACAGATGACTCCAAGGATTGATGCAATGACACCTCCAGCTACAAACACATCAACTTTGTGAGAAACCATGAGGGACACCAAGAGGGTAGAGCATACGTCTGAACTAAACACAGAGAATACACATTGACTGTGTGGCAAGGCATTGTCAAACAAAATGCAAAGCAACAGGTAAATGGAGACCTGAAAGGTAGCTCAGGCAGCTAAGGTCTCGGAGCCAAGTGGTCGGCATGACTATGATGGTAGTCAAGATTGCGAAAAGTACATGGGAGTTCACTGTCAAGCTCCCAATGGTCAGGTGTGCATTGGGGAATAATTTTGATAAATTGTCACCTTCCAATATCAGATACTCGATGCAACAGGCCTGCACAGCAGATTAGGAATGTTACTCTTCAGAAAGAAGGAAATGCTATTTTTAGTTTTATTAACCTCATAAGACCCTAAACCTGCTCTGTGTATTCTATTTTTCTGAAAGAATGACAGGTTTCAGGCGTGTGAACTGTGAAGTCCATTGTGCCCTTCAGACACTGGCCCCAACTTTATGTCACTTCTACTTTACATGGTCTTATAATTGTCTAGGAGGTTGATATTATTTCAGTTCTTGTCTAACCCTAGCAATTTCAACTTAAATTATCACGGCATAAATTATTTTGGTTGTCATACAATGATTTTGGTTCCAACTTGAATTATCCCAACTTATGATTAGCATGCAAGTGACTATCTCATCCTCATGTTCAACCAGAGGTGATATTTTTGTTTTCTTGTGAAGGGACTCCTTTCTTTATTTTTCTTTGATTGAAAAATAGTATTATAGTTGAGCTTGTTGTGTAGTAACCTTAGTGTTGATAACAATTATTTTTGTTCTTATGTTTATGTAAAGGATATGCATGTTGTTGGTGCAAATCATTTAGTTTCACTACTTGGAACGCCTAATTCTGATCGAAATAGATGGTTAGCAATAAACACTTACATACAGTTCCACATACAAGATTATCTGCAGCAGGGAAACCACAAATGAGGAAAAAAGGTAAGTTAGCACAAAAGCATTCTTCCATTCACACCATATTGAAAATGTGCAGAAATTGAATCACAGTCATTATTTACAAGATTACATACCGAGATGGCTATACGACCAGTGGTTCCGAAGGCGGCATGGCCAATATCTGGGTATGTCTGAAGGCCCTCCTTGCTGTCCAGGCAACGGCGCAGGAGCACACCAGTATACCATGCTAGAATTGCAAATAAACAGAGTATCACCAGTCCAAGCCAGCCCCCTTGTTTGATGGCATAAGGCGTTGATAGGATTCCCACACCACATAGAACATTTATTCCTGCATAAAAGCATAGTACAAGCTCAATGGGGAAACAAGAGAAAATTCTCATTAAAAGTTGTAGGACTTATCTATGGTGCAAAATCTATTACGCCATTCAGGTTAAATACATTTATTAGCAAAACTCCAAACAACAACAAAGCCTTAGAGTCCCAAGCAAGTTTTTTTGAGAGTCCCAAGCAAGTTGGGGTAGGCCAGAGATGAAGCCCAACATGAGCCATCAGAAACAAGTAGTATAAAACGACATTATTGATAACAAGCCATTCAGTATAAATCTATATGTCCAAATAAAAGTTCAGCTGCTTATAACATTTCTGATCGAACTTTAATAAAAGTTATACACGTAGTAGGTAGTAAAACATCAAAATGGTGACTCCACAGGTATAAAGGTTAAGAACTATGGTGATATATTGATGACCTACAAATTTTGATAATAGATTTATAACTCCACAGGTATAAATTTTGTGTGACCACACCACAGATGGTTGTGCTGAGTGTACCGAAGAAAACATAATTGACAATTATATTTTTTTTTCTTTCTTTTTGAGGGGAAATAATTGACAATTAAAACCATGAGCCACTTAGCTAAGTAAAGCTGATGCAAATGTTGGCTGAAGCAATGGTTTGGTTCATGCATCAATGCTTAGCCAGTATTCAACAATGGCATGCCACAAGACTAACTCTATGATACCAGTGATTGAGAGCCCTATCTATCACGCTGAGTTGAGAAGGCTAGAAAAAGAGAGAGAGGCAGACATGTATGCAGGCAAACATGTGTCATAAACATTATAAATCAGCAGTAGGTGCTTACCGTTCACAACCGCCTGGGTGTAAGAGCATTTATGATAGGAAGACACCTCATGAGCAATTGGCACTGTCTTTTGATCCTCAGGAATCTGTTGCAAAGACGGTTTTCTCGAGGGGAGAAGGTACTGAGAACTCTTTCTTTCTCCATGCTGCTGCTGCTGGTCATCACTTGTAGTGGGGCGAAGAAGTGGCTTAACAAGATTAGAGATGATTTCAGGGGTTTTCCCTCGAAAAGAGTTGGTGATGAAAGAGTTGGACAATCTGCTTAGAGTTGGGGTCCCCAAGAAGCTCAGATTTGGTGACTGCACGCTACTAAGAATGTCGATGGATTGCCTGTTCATTGAAAGAAGAGCAAGAGAAATATATGTGATTCATATGTGAGTTAAAGAGAGCTATTAAAAACATGTAAACTAGTATTTCGGTCATTATTGTGATGGATCTTGTAAAAAAATGTAGCACTAAAAGAAAAGCAGATAATAGACATAAATGAAATGTTGCCGTGCATGTTGGTGACCTAGTATGCATTATGGACACACACACACACACACGGAAGTTGAGTTCATCTGGACCTCTAATTCCGGTGGAGTAACCTCGCCCTGCCCTGCCCATGCCTCATCATTGCCATAGGCGACAGAAACTATTGTGATTGATTTCTTTTGGTACCATGAGAACACAAAAGAGGTCAAGTATTTTATTTTGTAAGAATCTGCTTCTGCTGGTTGAACACTTATTTTTCTTCTAGTTTCAGAATTTCATTTTCTTTTAAATTTTTTGAAAGCAGACAAAACTATGTATATTTTTGGTACTATATGACAGTGGATTGAGCTGATACCTGATGAGGCGTCAATGGTTGAGATATATGAAAAAGAAAAGAAATGAAATGCTGTGTGTTGCTGTATTGGGATTCATGGAGGATCAAATAAATGGAAAGCGGAATGGATGGAACTGGGCAGATCCTTGTCTCTATCTCCGTAAGGTAATGCAATAAACATACAAAGAAAGATATCTATATCTGTAATACTATAATGTAAATAAAAAACATAAGATATGCATCTCTACCGTGTGTGTTTTGTTTGAGGGGGGGGGGGGGGGGGGGGGGGGGAAAGAGAGTAGTACGGTACTGTATCCAACCGATTCCAGCCCACACGGGAAATAAGGAATGAAATGGGTCATGGCCTCATGACATGCAGAACAGAGATGGTGGTAGCCCTGGATGCGGAATTCTTTAACGACTCTGGGAATCAGGGATTGACCTGTAGCTCTGTGGCCATTGCTGGGTGTAGTAGGAGGCGGTGGCCTGACCGTCGCGCGGGGTGGCGGTGGCGCAGGAGGACGAGGAGGAACCGGAATCGGAGTCAGATCCGGAGCCGGAGCCGGAGCCCTCCCCGTGTTGGTGGTGGCGTCTTCTGCTGCGGGCGGCGGATGGCTGGGATTGGGGATGGTCGTCGTCGTCGTCGCTCTCGATGATGAGGCTGCGCTCAGACACGGAGTTCCTCATTCTACTGGCTTGGCTTGGCTTGGCTTTGCTTTGCTTTGGCAGGGGGAAGGGACTCTGCTGTCTGCTCCGTGTCCGGGGCTCCAGCTCCGAGTGAGCTACTCGCTGGCTGGTCGCTCTCGTAATAAAATGCAAGTAGTAATAGTAAGACAAGAACACAAAGGCCGCCGCCTCGCCCACTTGGCCACCCCACCACCATGTCCTTCTTGTCCTGTACTGTGCTAGTAGTAACAATTAGCATTAGCAACGAGCTGAGTGAGGGACGAGGAGGACAAAGACACGATGACTCCGGTCATCATGCATCATCTGATTCAGACGTATTCAGTACCTTATTCTGATCTGATCTGATCCCATCCCTTATTCCCTCCCACTGATGAGTCTGGATCTGAAATCTCAAGCCTGGATGGATGGATGTCAGATTCAGATTTGCTTTGCTTCTTCTAGTTCTAGCCCAGTACAAGTAGATTAGATTAGATTAACTCGTTCATAGGAGTAATTAATTATTAAACTGGTGATGACAGTGAGTGCAAATTTGGGGGCTTCCTCGATCGATGTTGATGGCTTAGCAAAATCGCAAATACCGCATACAACAACAGTGCTGCTGCTGCTGTGTCATTCATTCAATCATTGTCTCACACTCTAGACTGGGCCAAACAATGATTTGTGCTCCCGTCCGGACCGGATTTCACACCTACTGTAGGCCGCAGCCCAACATACATTAAAATTAGGTGCACAAAATCTATCTATAGACAATCAGTTAACGCATGCTTTGATCATGGCATCCACAAGGTTCGTAGGTCATTCTGGTATTCGTTTTTACAGGATGAAAGATCTGGACAAGTCCTTTCAGTTGCACATTGACTGATTAGGAGCTACAAAATTTAGAAATATATCTAGCTAGCATCATCTCCACTCGCTCCCCCTTTCCAATTAGATCTCCTATTTTGCTTGTGATGAAGCTTTGGTTTAAATTCCACATTTTTAGATCGTTTATTTAGTTGGTTTTAGTCTTTTTCTCGAAACCACACCCCCATTAGTTTTCCATATGCCGGTTTGGCGTCCTCCCGCTACCAGGCGCCATCGACGCTGCCACGCTGGGCAAAAGACTGCTGCCACCGCACAATGTTTATATGCAACGAAACGATGTATATATATATGGAAAACTAGTTTTATGGCCAAAAGGTCGGTGCAATTTTCTTGGATGAGATTGGAAACTTTTAATAATGTAATAATAATAATTGTTGTTACGTTCTATGGCTATGGTCCCCCCCCCCTTTTTTTTTGATGATCCGGTTTGGGTGGTCATCAGGTTTATTATTAGTTGCCTTAAGAAAACGGATTTAATGATTTAATAGAATAGATATATAAATATTATAATAACGGGTGAGACCTCTTCTTCCGTCATAATTAATGGTGTATATTGGTTGGCACGCCGCTATTTTGTCCATCTACCTTTGCCACGCCTCTCTTCTATCTATCTATCTATCTATCTATAGAGTTCAATGTACACAAGACCCTTGTGTCGGGGGTCCACAAAATAGGTACCCCCAATCAACGCAAAACAAATAGGTTAAACCTAAAACTCCAATTAATAACAAACCTAGCAAGTCTAACCTTCTAAAAAGCCAACCCCTCGAGGTCTACAACGCCGGCCCATCACTGGGGAGCTCGGACCCGCCAAAGCCTTACTGTCCGCCTCATGGTAGCCTACCCCTCGAACCCCGGCACGTAGGCCTCGAGCCCACCATAGCCGTGCACCGCTCCTCGGGACCCCGCGTGGGAACCTCGAGCCTCTCTGCCACGGTAAACCATCCCTCGAGACACATCACGCCTCCCTCGAGCGGCACAGACATCGGATGCCAATCTCACACTACGCATTTAATGCGTTCACCTACTCCGGTCATGTCCTCTGGAACCCGACGTGTGCCACAGTGAACCAGGGCAGAGTCAAATCTCGTTTTCACCACAAGCATGGGCAAAAGGCACAAGTACAACACTGTTGGGCCATGCTCTGCGCTGTTGCACATCCGAGCCACGTCTCGAGGCCCGGATTCCCGCTGTACGACCGGGCTTTCCGGGACTTGCCCATACCTGCGGGGACTCGAGCCCCCCGTAGGCGCCACCTCGAGGCCGGCCCGGCGCCCCTCGAGCCCTAACAGCTTTCATGCCATTGGAGGACAGGTACCCCAAGACCCGGAGGGACCCTGCCACGACTTGTACGTACCGGAATGGGCGCTGTACGGCCTCCACGTCGCCACGCCTCCACGCCCACGTCTGGGATGGAAGCCACGCTTCAAGGACGCCTCAACAGCAACCCCCACGTCAACTCCAGTGACCTCGACAAGATAGCATTCCTACCCTCCGCCGTATTGGGCGTTGTACATCCCGACTCCTGTGTAACCCTGTGTAACCCCGTGTAACCCTGGCCTCCTCTTGTTCTATAAAAGAGGACACCAGGGCCCTTCACGCGGCGGGCGAGATAGGTCCACACAGGTCTAGGCGGCCACACACACACGGTTCCACGCGAATCCACACTCACACGGGTCAGCTACAACACATACACACAAGTCCGGACTCCGGTCCACGCTCATTGAGCTTGTATTGCCCCTGTACAAGCACTTAGGTGCAAGTAATACAAGAACCTCCTCCCCCGCTGGACGTAGGGCCTTCTTTGCCCGAACCAGGATAAATCCTTGTGTCATCTTGCATCACCATCCAGGAAGAGAGCACACGATCATATTACTAGTTGGTGTCATACCCCCGGGATCGAAACACCGACAATTGGCGCGCCAGGTAGGGGCCTTCGCGTGTCGGAGTCGATTTCTCGTTGTTTCCTGGATGGCTTCTTCCACTCCTTCGTTCTCTGCTGGTGCCGTCGTCTGGTTCGGGAGCCTCGAGTTCCTAGCCACCGGCAGCGGCAACGAGCTTACCCTGCTCTCCACGGAGAGCTCGAGCGGAGGGCGTGTCACGCCACCCCGCGCGGGAGGCGTGGCGCGTCGCCCGCACCACCACGCGTCGCCACCTCGTGAGCGGCGCCGTCGTCACCATCGTCGCCAGGCACAGGCGGTGCCCGCGGCGTACACCCACTTCCCCGCGGCCGGCGCGGGGTCCCCGAGGAGGAACCTGCCCGGCGCACGGCTGGAGACTTCTAGGGCGCGCGCGCACTCTCCCAGCGAGTTCGCGTTCGTCATGCGCACGGACCGGGAGCCTGGCCAGAGGCCTCCGAGCCGCGCTCCGTCGACACCACCTGGCTTCCTCCCGCACAGGGTGTACCGCGCTCGACGCCAGCGGTACCCGTTCGGCCTCAACAACTACGCAGCTGTCTACGCCCACCACCTCGACGAGCGCCGCCAGGACCGGGCGGCGACAGAGCGGGGGGAACGTCCGGGCGCAATCCTACGAGCGACCGCCGACCTGGAGATCGTCTACCCCGCGCACGTCGACGCAGCTTCTCACAAGTCGTCGAGCCACCCCGGTGAGCCACCATCGGAGAGTGGCACCGCGAGCTGCAGTCCCAGCACAAGCCAAGGCGGCGCAACATCAACAGCTCTGACTCCGACGAATACGACTACCACGACCCTGACCTCTAGGATCCCACCAGGGAGTGCTTCCAGCTCGAGGGGGTCGTGGACGATGCCGAGGACGACGGCGACGACGACACCAGGCCGGCGCTCAACCTCGAAGAGCCCGGAGACGTGGCTGCGGCAGGCGGATCACGCGTTCAGGGGAGGAACGAACCCCCGGCACCGGCTGCACCATCTCAGCACAGCGACGACCGGGCGGCGCAGCTCGCGCAGCTGCGGGAGGCCATCGCCAAGGCTGAGGAGGACCGACAACGCCTGCTGCAGCTCGAGAAAACCCTAGTGCAGGAACAAGCCCAGCCTCAAGGCGCCGGTGTTCGTGGCCGCGCTCGAGAGGTCCACCGGCAGATCCTCGAGGACGGGGCACCAGCACGCCCCGAGGTGCGTTTCCCGCGAGCCGGGCAGAACGTGGTGGCGGCCGCAATGCTGCTCCGTGATCTACCCGCCGTCTCCAACCCTGACGCCAGGCGCATGCTCGGGGAAATGAAGAACCTCCTCGAGACAGCCAGCTGTGCAGCAGGCCGAGAGCTCAGCCTCGCGCCGCCGCGGGGCGGCCTCGGGGAAGCCAGCAGACGCGCCCCGCAACGAGCGTGAGATGTCCGTCCACCAGCCGGACGCCCCTCGAGCCAGGCCAGTCCGAGAGCGGATCGTCAACAACCGACCACCTCGAGACCCCGATGACGCGCGTGATGAGCCCCCGACACCGGGTGCATCACCTCAGCGCGACGACGACCAGGCGGCGCAGCTCGCGCGGCTGCGGGAGGCGATCACCAAGGCCGAGGAAGGAGTGCTACAATGCCGGCGCGACGCCAGCCGCCGGCGCAAGGACAAAGGGGTCGAGGAGTGTGGCAATAGTGCCCATCGAGGGGGGCGCTACGACAGTGACGAAGACCGGCAAACCCTCGAGCCCCCGGGCCCCAGGGTCTTCAGCCGGGCCATCCGCACCTCGACCCTCCCCGATCGCTTCCGACCACCGACCAACATCGTGAAGTATGACGCGGAGGTCGAGCCCAAGCTATGGCTCTCCGACTTCCGCCTGGGCTGCCAACTGGGCGGGGCGAAGAACGACGACCGCGCGATTATACGCCAGCTCCCACTCTACCTCTCGGACACCGCCCGTCGGTGGCTCGAGGGGCTCCCGCCACATCAGATCCGCGACTGGGCCGACCTAGTCAGGGTCTTCGACGGGAACTTCAAGGGGACTTGCGTGCGCCCAGGCAACCCCTGGGATCTACGACGTTGCAGGCAGACAGCGGACGAGCCCCTCCGTGACTTCGCTCGACGATTCTCGAAGCAGCGCCTCGAGCTCCCCCACGTGCCTGATGAGGATGTCATCTCGGCGTTCCTCGCAGGCACGACGTGCCAAGAGCTAGTCCACGAGCTAGGGCGCTACCGTCCCAAGACGGTCGAGGATCTGATGAACCGTGTCACCAGCTTTGCCTCAGGCGACGAGGCAGTGGGGGCCTTCTTTGGCCGCTCCACGGACAAAGGCGTGGCCGCACCGGAGGGCTCGAGCAAGGGCAACAACGTCAAGAACCGCAACAACAACAACAAAAAGAAAAAGAACAAAGGCAAAGGTCAGAAGGCAAAGCGCGACGCCGATGACGACGACGATGAAGAAACGCTCGTGGGCGCCCTCGAGCATAAGAAGCCTCGAGGCCCCCCTGACGGGGCGGTCTTCGACAAAATGCTCGAGGACCCCTGCCCTTATCACAAGGGTGCCGTGAATCACAAGTTGAAGGACTGCCGACTAATGAAGGGCTTCTACTCCAAGCTCGGCGACAAGAAGGAAGACGCGCCTAAGGGCAAGGACAACAATCGACGCGACGACGGGGACGCGGACTTCCCCCCGGTGCGCGACTGCTTCATGATCTACGGGGGCCCAACCATCGGGCTCTCGGCTCGAGAGAGAAAGAAGGAGCGCCGGGAGGTCTTTGCACTCCGCCACGACGCCCCCCGGTACCTCGACTGGTCTGATGCGCCGATCACGTTCGACCGTGACGACCATCCGGATCATGTAGTAAATCCGGGAGCATACCCTCTTGTCGTCGACCCCGTCATCGTCGATGTACGGTTCTCCAAGGTGTTGATGGATGGGGGCTCGAGCCTCAACATCATATACCTCGAGACCCTCGACCTCCTGGGGATTTCGAGGGACCAGCTCCGACCCAGCGTTGGGGGGTTCCACGGAGTCGTACCAGGGAAGAAGGCACACCCCCTTGGGCGCATCGACCTGCGTGTCTGCTTTGGCACGCCGGCCAACTTCTGCCGGGAGACGCTCACCTTCGAGGTGGTCGGGTTCCAAGGGACCTACCACGCCATCATCGGCAGGCCCGGCTACGCCAAGTTCATGGCTGGTCCCCAACTACACGTACTTGAAGCTCAAGATGCCGGGGCCGAAAGGGGTCATCATTCGTCGACACCTCCTACGAGCACGCGTACCACTGCGACGTGGAGTGCGTCGAGCGTGGGGAGGCAAACGTCCAACTCGACTCGCTCGAGGCCCTGGCTGCCCTGGCCACCGAGGAGGCCCCTGATGCAAAGCGCCACGCTGGCACCTTCGAGCCGGCGGAGCACACCAAGCAGATACCCGTCGACCCGACCTCGACCAATGGCAAGACGCTGGCCATCAGCGCCAGCCTCGAGCCTAAATAGGAAGCAGTGCTCGTCGACTTTCTCCGCGCGAACATCGACATGTTTGCGTGGAGCCCCTCGGACATGCCAGGCATACCGAGGGGAGTCGCCGAGCACGCCTTGGAAATCCAGGCCGGGTCCAGACCGGTGAGACAACGCCTGTGCCGCTTCGACGAGGAGAAGCGCAGGATCATCGGTGAAGAGGTGCACAAGCTTTTGGCAGCTGGATTCATCAAGGAGGTATTTCACCCGAAGTGGCTAGCTAACCCTATACTAGTTAGGAAAAAGAATGGAAAAATGCGGATGTGTGTAGACTACACTGGTCTGAATAAAGCATGTCCAAAAGTTCCATTTCCTTTACCTAGAATTGATCAGATTGTCGATTCCACTGCAGGGTGCGAAGTACTTTCATTTCTCGATGCGTATTCCGGCTACCACCAGATTAAAATGAAAGAATCTGATGAGCTCGCTACCTCCTTTATTACGCCTTTTGGTATGTATTGCTATGTTACAATGCCCTTCGGCCTTCGAAATGCCGAGGCAACATATCAGCGTTGTATGCAGCACGTCTTTGGCGAACACGTAGGCAAAACCGTCGAAGCCTACGTCGATGACATCGTGGTTAAGACCAAGAAAGTCGGGGACCTCATCAGCGATCTCTAGACCACGTTCGAGTGCCTCCGGGCCAAGAATGTGAAACTCAACCCCGAGAAATGTGTCTTTGGTGTGCCTCGAGGTATGCTACTTGGCTACATTGTCTCACAACGGGGGATCGAGGCCAACCCCGAAAAGATCTCAGCAGTCACGAAGATGGGCCCAATTCGAGACCTCAAGGGCGTACAAAAGTGACAGGCTGTCTAGCCGCTCTCAGCAGGTTCATCTCGAGGCTAGGGGAAAAGGCGCTACCCCTCTACCGCCTGCTGAAGAAAACGGAACGCTTTGCGTGGACCGTCGAAGCCGAGGAAGCCCTAACCAAGTTGAAGGGGTTGCTGACTTCCGCGCCAATCCTCGTGCCACCACGACCAGCCCAGGGTAACGATCCTCCCGAGCCTCTCCTCCTCTACGTAGCCGCAACCACCCAGGTGGTCAGCGCGGTCGTAGTCGTCGAGAGACACGAGGAGGGTCACGTGTTACCAGTCCAACGGCCGGTGTACTTCATCAGTGAGGTGCTCTCCGAGGCCAAGGTCCGGTACCCGCACATCCAGAAGCTGCTCTACGGCATCGTCATCACAAGGCGCAAGCTCCAGCATTATTTCCTCGCTCATCCCGTGACGGTGGTATCGTTCTTCCCCCTCGAAGAGATCATCAACAACCGGGAGGCCACAGGGCGCATCGCCAAGTGGACTGCCGAGCTGATGGGGGAGGCCATCACCTACGCTCCGCGAAAGGCCATCAAGTCGCAAGCGCTGGCGGACTTCGTTGCTGAGTGGACCGACACCCAGCTCCCGCCGGCGCAAATCCAAGCCGAGCTCTGGACTATGTACTTCGACGGGTCCCTCATGAAGACAGGGGCAGGCGCGGGCCTGCTCTTCGTCTCGCCCCTCGGAGTCCACATGCGCTACCTGCTGCGTCTGCACTTCCCCGCCTCCAACAACGTCGCTGAGTACGAGGCCCTCGTCAACGGGCTGCGTATCGCCCTCGAGCTTGGGGTCCGACGCCTCGACGTTCGAGGGGACTCGCAGCTCGTCATCAACCAGGTCATGAAGGCCTCAAGCTGCATCGATCCCAAGATGGAAGCATACTGCGGAGAAGTGCGCAAGCTAGAAGACAAGTTCTACGGCCTCGAGCTCAACCACATCGCTCGAAAGTACAACGAGGCCGCAGACGAGCTGGCTAAGTTAGCATCCACGCGCGGCACCATCCCACCAGATGTCTTCTCGAGGGACGTTTTCGAGCCATCCGTCAAAGATCGGCCCGGGGGCTGGCCCATCGACAGCCACCCCTCGAGCCGGGCACGGGGGCTCGACCTTCAACACCACACCTCGAGAACGACCCCTCGACATCTGCTGAAGCAATGCAGATCGACGCACCCGCCACTTCTTCATCACGACCCCTCGACTGGCGGACGCCCTTCCTCGACTACCTGATGCAAGGCGTGCTACCAGAAGATAAGACGGAGGCGCGACGCATCGCTTGAAGGGCCAAGACCTACGTCGTCTACGGCGACGAACGAGAGCTCTATCGTCGAAGCCCATTAGGAATCCTTCAGCGCTGCATCTCCCTCGAGGAAGGACGCAAGCTCCTCGACGACATGCACTCGGGGGCTTGCGGCCATCACGCAGCGCCAAGGACCCTGGTGGGGAACGCCTTCCGCCGAGGCTTCTACTGGCCAACCGCCATCGGAGATGCCAAGCGCCTGGTTCGAGCTTGCCAAGGGTGTCAGTTCTACGCCAAGCAAGCACACCAGCCCGCGCACGCCCTGCAGATGATCCCCATCGCCTGGCCGTTTGCCGTCTGGGGGCTCGACCTCGTGGGTCCCCTCAAGACGACAAATGGGAAGCATACGCATGTGCTCGTAGCTGTCGACAAATTCACCAAGTCGATCGAGGCTAAGCCTATAGGCAACCCCACCTCGGAGAAGGCTGTCGAGTTCATCTCCGACATCATGTATCGGTTCGGGGTGCCTAACGTCATCATCACCGACAATGGCACTCAATTCACGAGCAAAAAATTCACCAACTTCTGCGATGACAACAACATCCGCGTGAACTGGGCCTCGGTCGCATACCCTCAATGCAACGGGCAGGTCGAGCGCGCCAACGACATGATACTCCACGGGCTGAAGCCGAGGCTGTTCAAGACCCTCAAGGATTTTGGAAAGATGTGGGCTGCAGAGCTCCCCTCGGTGCTGTGGGGCCTCAGGACTACGCCGAGTCGAGCCACCGGCTTCACTCCATTCTTCCTAACCTACGGCGCCGAGGCTGTCTTGCCTACGGACCTCGAGTATGGCTCCCCTCGACTTCGAGCCTACAACGAGCAAACCAACGACGAGAGACTTGCCAACGCCAAGGACCAGCTCGAGGAGGCTCGAGACGTGGCGCTCATCAACTCCGCGCGCTGCCAGCAAACACTTCGACGCTACCACGACAAGCACGTGCGCAAGAGGGACCTGGCGGTGGGGGACCTCGTGCTTCGACGGCTGCAGGATAATCGAGGGCGCCACAAGCTCACCCCTCCATGGGAGGGCCCATACACCGTAGCTGAAGTGCTCAAGCCAGGAACGTACAAGCTCTACGACGGTCAAGGCAGGATCCTGGCGAACGCATGGAACATATCTCAGCTACGTCGCTTCTACCCTTAAGGGCCTCGAGGCCTTGTTCATTTTGTTGCTTTGTACAAACATGTTGAATATGAATGAGCCAACTCATGCACCATCTTTCATATTACTTAGCAACTTAAGGTAGCCTCGACCCTGCCTTGCTCAGGGTCGAGCCTCCCTCGGGGGCTGACAGGGGGGAACCCCCTCCCCAGACTCCGGAAAAAGCGCGTTTTCTTTTCAAAAAATTCGACCCTCGTCTCGATTCGCACCTCGAGCATACTAGCAGCGTCTAAATCCGTAAATACCCTCGAGCCTCCAAGAGTCAGGGGGCCGTCGACGTAGACGGCCACCTACGCCCCGGGGCTACGGTACCCTACCTACGCCTCCCCTCGAGGAAATCGTGACGCGTATCGAAGGAACACAGACCAAGCCGGTTGAAGCTCGAGCTAGCGACAAAGAGAAATGATCGAATAAATTTGAAAAGAAAACAACTTCTTTAAACAAATGAGTCATATACACATGCGTTGGCCTCAACGGGCCACAAGTCATGACATAAATTTTTACAAGGGCCTCGACGCCCAAATTTGGCACGCAGGCCTCACTCTTCATCGGTCTGGTACTCCTCCCCAAGGTCTTCTGCCGCGGGCTCAGCCTCGACGTCTGGGCCAGGAGGAGGGGGGCCACTTGCACCACTGTCCGCATCGGGAGGCAGCACGTCCTCCTCGAAGAGCTTCGCGAGCGCCGCCCCCGGCCTCTCCACCTTCTCCAGGATCTTGTCGACGCGGCGGTCGTTCCACTCCTCGTCCTTCCCCTCGATCTCGACGAAGCCCTTGGCAACGACGTTGACCGGGTAGCGGAAGCCGGAGCGGACGGCCGCAAGCGCCTGCTTCATGCCGTGGTGGAGAGCGCTCCTGACGCGGTCCCGCGCGGCCACGTCGAAGAAGCACAGGGCGTCGACCAGGGCGTCGCCCCGAGCCACCGCGCCCTCCGCCGGGGCCACCGGGTCGGCACCCCACACAGAGCCGAGCCTGTTGAGGGTGACGCGCGCTCGCTCCGCCACCATGGTTTCACCTTGGAGTTGCTCCACGAGAGCCTTATTCGTCTCGCGAAGCTCCCCGGAGGTCTTCTCAAGATCTGTGCAACAAACAGAAGGGGGTAAGTCCGCGACGTGGCAAGAATTTCGAAGTCAAAGCAAGACGAAGCATGAAAAATTACCTTGGCAGTGCACACCCAGAGCGACGAAGTCGCTGGTAAGGACCTCGACGCGCTGCTCGAGTGTACGCTTCTGGGATAGCGCGTCGAGTTTTTCGCCCATAAGGTCCTCGACCAGCTTGCCCGTCTGCGCGAGGGCCAGATCCTTCTGGATCACCACCTGCCGCGCTGCCTCTGCTGCAGCCCGGGCGGTGGCGGCTTCGCTCTTGGCCTTCGAGGCCTCTTTCCTCGCCGCCTCCGCTACAGACCGGGCGGTGGCGGCTTCGCTTCGGGCGTCGACGGCCTCCTTCTTCGCCGCCTCCGCTGCAGACGGGGCGGTGGCGGCTTCGCTACGGGCGTCGGCGGCCTCCTTTCTCGACGCCTCCACCGTGGCCAGAGCGGTGGTGGCCTCCCTCTTAGCTTGGGCGGCCTCGTCACGAGCCGCCTGGGTCTCCGCCTGCGCCACGTTGAGCCGGCTCGCCATCTGCGCGTTCCGACCCAGCTCGGCGCGGAGCTCCTGGAGCTCCCCCTCCGCCTTCGCAAGGGCGGCCGCCACCTGCGCGGACTTGTCCGCCTCCTCCAAGAAGGACCTCTCCGCCTCCGCCACGAGCTCGGCCACCTCCCTGAAGATCAACCGCGCCTCCCGCGGGCCCCCCTGCCGAGTCGACCGCTCGGCGAGGATAACGGCGCCGGTCGGGCTCGGCGCGTCAGGATACGGCCACACCGGTCGATCGATCTCGACGATGGGCAGGCCCTCCTCCTCCGGCTCGAGGGGCGCCAGCTGCGGCCCACCAACTGGCGGCACAGGCTGCGGCTCCCTCCGCCCCTCCGCCGTCTCCTCCTGCTGCTCTGTCCCCTCCCGAGGCGACGACGCGGCCTCGCGTGGAGGCGGGGACTCGAGCGGTAGCGGATCGCTCGAGGGGTGGCTCGTCCCCAAGCTCTCCTCCCTCGCCGGGTCTTCCGGCATCTTGTCGTCCCTGGCCGGTGCCTCGAGTGCCACCATTGAGCCCTCGACCGGGGACGGCACCCGCTCCAGCTCGTCCAGGAGCTCCTCCACCGTCGGCACCTCCTCCACCGACGCCTCTCCCTCCTTCCCCTTCTCCGGGGGCCGGCTCGCGTCGGCTGGGGTCTCGAGGGCCATTGCCCCCTCAGTCCCAGACGCCGACGGGGCCGCGCCTGTCTCGGGTATTCCCCCCGAGATGGCCGTCGTGACAGGGGGAAGAGTGGCCTGCTCGGTAGGCGCCACTGAAGGGGGAGGTGGAGGAGGAGGTGGAGCTGCGACGGACGCAGTAACGGCAGGCTCGGCGCCAGGAGTCGCGGTCCCTGCTGAAAAGGAGAACTAAGTCGTCAGAATCAGGGAAGAGCCTCGACCCCCGTGGTCGACGGCGACGGCCTCACCGAGAACCGCAGCGGCCATCTGGCTTCCTCGAGCCATGGCTGCTCGAGCCTTCACCAGCCAAGCGGCCTCTCCAGCGGAAGAAGGAGCCATACCTCGAGGTGCTTGGACCTCGGCAGAACTCGAGGTCTTGGCCCGCTTGGACACCGCGGGGTCCGCCTCCTGCCGAGGGCGCTTTTCCCTAAAAAACCAGAAATGGCACATATCGCCAAAGGTAAAAAGGTAAAGTTTCCCTACCAATGAAATTGAGGAGCACTACTTACCCAAAGCGACGACGGGGCTTCTTCCCCGAATCGCCAGACCCGCTCGGGGGCTTCGAGCCCGCCCCTTGGCTCGAGCCACGCCCCTGAGCCGTCTCCGTATGGGCCGGATGGGGGGAAGGCTCCCGATGCTTCCCGTGGCTCGACCCTGGCGGAGAGCTCTCCTTTTGTCTCTTGTCCCGGGGGGGGGGGGGGGGCGACCGCGTCTCCTTCGAGCGGTCATCTTGGCGCCTCTCCCGGTGCGGGCTCCGGGACCTACTCCGGCGCTCGTGCTGACGGTCACGCCCCCCCCCCCGCGTCTACCTCCTTCTCCCGGCGGCGGTGCGGCGACGGGCTCCGGGGTCGCTCGCGACTCCCGTCACGAGATGACCGGGGGCTCCCCCCTCGACGGTCATGGTGGCGGGGGCTCGACGCCCCCTCATGTTGCCCGCTCCTCCGCGGGCTCGATGTCGCCCTCGACGTCTTGCGACGATCGGGCCCGGAGTCCTTCTCGACGTGTTGGCCGCTTCTCGAGGACTGGCCCTTCTCGAGACCCCCCGCCTGGGTCGACGCGGTCGTGGCCTCCTTCTGCGCCGCGGCGATGGCGCTCCTAGTTCGAGGCTTCCTTGCGTCAGCGGGCACGTCCGGTACGGAGCTCGACGTGCCCTGAGCCTCGGACGAGGCTGGGCCTGACGCGGCCTTCCGCGGCTGTGTCCCGCATGATCCCTTCGCCGGGGGACCTCCAAGACATTTTCCTGCACAGAGGAACGGTCAGCCCTGATGTCGACGACCCCCGCGTGCCTCAGACGCACATCCATCCCTTCGTCATCACTCTCCTCCTCATCATCGTCCTCCTCCTCTGAGCTCGAGGAACTGAGCTCGGGGGACTCCTCTCCAGGCTACCGGTTACGACGAGCCTTCGCTAGCCTCTGCTCCCGACCTACCCATCGCAAGTTCCTCTCTTTCTCTTTCTTCTTCTTGGCATCTTTACTCTCCTTATCCTTCTGAGCAGAGAGGTGCCTCACCTGTATTTCCGCGGCGTCCTCCCTCACCGGGGGCCTCGACGCGCGACATGTGAACGCCCCCTGCCAAAAAAGAAAACTTGATAAGGAGAACCACAAGGAGAGTAAGCAAGGTTCGGAGAAAGAGAAAGGAGGGGAGGCTCGGGATAGCCTGACTCGAGGATGGCTTACCAGGTCGAGACACCCCGCGTCGGGTGCCATGGCGATCAGGTCGGCCTGCTTAGGGCGGAACGACCCGTGAACCGTGATCGTCACCCGGGAGGTACCCTCGTTTCGAGACAGCCCCTCCTCGGCCATCCTCGACTGGTTCAGCGCCTCGAGCGGGGCGTTCGGCTCCATCTCGAACATGAGAAGGGGGCGGTCCGCCAGAGGAAGGACCCTCCGCTGATGGAATGCCCAAATGACCGCCTGGACGGTCAGTTTCTTCTCCTCCACCAGCGTCCGCATCGTGTTCATCAGCGGCAACAGGTGGCGCTGCCTGTCCGCCGCGACGCCCCAGTTCCACTTCTCCGGGCGCTGGGTGATGACCCTGCCGGTGTATTGCGGAAGGAGCCCGCCCTCGTTCCGCGGGTAGAACCAGTGGTCATCCCACCCCGCCTGGTTGGTGGAAAGCTTGTAGCGGAGGTAGTCGCGGGGGACGTTGGCCGACGAGGGCCCGGTCCTCGCGGTGATGGTGAGGGAGCCCACGCGCGCGAGCCTCCTCTCGCTCAGTTTCGCGGCCTTGTTGAAGAGCTCGCCCCGGAAGAGGTGGACGAACATCTCCCAGTGCGGCTCGATCTTCAGATACCCCTCGCACACCGCGGCGTAGATGGCGGCGTGCGAGATGAAGTTGGGGGAGAAGTGCTGCAGCTCCACCTCGAAGTGGTGGGCCAGCCCCCGCATGAAGCGGCTCGGCGGGACGCCGAGCCCCATGCGGTGGTAGCGCGTGAAGCTCACCACGTACCCCTCCGGCGGGTGCGGCTCCCGGTGGTCCGCCGACGGGAGAATCCACCACGCGGGACCCTCCTGCGGGTTGGGGCGGAGAAGCCCCCGCTCCACAAGCATCTCCAGCTCTTGCTGCGTCGTCTTCGTCGGGCTCCAGTCTTCGGCCGGCAGCACCTGGGACGAAGCGGCCATGGCGGCGACGGCGCGGATCTGAGCGGTGGACGGGCGGCCGGGAAGATTCCCAATTGCTGGCTCGGGAAGAAGGCGTGTGGAAGCTACGGCGGCGGTGAAGGCAAAGGCAAAGTAAAGGGTTCCTCTCCCTTCACTCGGTATTTATAAGAGAAAACCCCGACGGACGTGGTCTCCCACGACGGAAAAAAGGTAACCGCACGCATTTAATGCGCCCACCTAACCGAATCTCGAGCCGATTGACAGGTACACGCGGCAACTCCCCATTTGCTCCACTACCTGGGCCCACCACGACCGCCACTCCAACTTCGCGTTCGTCGCCCTCCCTGACAGTTTCCGCCTAAAAAGGCGCGCCCAACGGGCAGAAGAATTCCCAGACGACGGAGGCTTCTTCACGAAGGTAAAAACGGGCCCCGACCCTTCCAAGCCTCGAAGCAGCGAAGGCTAGCCCTCGAAGAGGGTTCGACAGCCGGCTTCGAGCACCCGAGTGAGGGACACCAAGGGGCGCCACTCGCAGCATCGCTCGAGGGCCAAGCCCTCGAGGCCCCTCACGTGTATCCAAGGCAGGGCGCACGACGTGCAGTGAGATACCCTCGGAGGGAGGCATCGAGCCACCAGGTCCTATCGAATGGACCTGGCATTCATGCAGACTGTGCGCCCACGCTTTATGAGATCGCCTCCGGGCTTCAGTCGACCCTATCGAACGGGGCATGAGGTCTCACTTGGATTCCCCCGTTACCAGCTCACCGGGAACCTCGATACTCGCCCGCTCGTGGTAGTACGAGGCATTCCCCCTCGCATCCAATCGAAAGGACTCGCGGGATGACAAGCCAGGGCAACTGGCGTGCCGGACAGCTCGAAGAGCCGGCCGGCCAGTTCAGCCTGGCACCCCTCGACGAAAGAGGGTTGAAAGACTCGGGGGCTCGACACCCCCGAACCTAAAAAACGCAACTAACATTCACACTCGCAAAAAGCCCACGAGGGAGTTCTAACCACTCCCCCGCGGCCTCGGGGGCTACACCCGCGGATGTCGCTCGCGCGACACCCACGGAATCAAGGCAACCAAACCCTCGAGAACCAGTCAGCTAACCCTCAGGATCCCGGTTAGGAGCCCCTGCTCGAGTGCCAGCACTCGAACAAGGGCTCGGGGGCTACTGTCGGGGGTCCACAAAAGGGGTACCCCCAATCAACGCAAAACAAATAGGTTAAACCTAGAACACCAATTAATAACAAACCTAGCAAGTCTAACCTTCTAAAAAGCCAACCCCTCGAGGTCTACAACGCCCGGCCCATCACTGGGGAGCCCGGACCCGCCAAAGCCTTACTGTCCGCCTCATGGTAGCCTACCCCTCGAACCCCGGCACGTAGGCCTCGAGCCCACCATAGCCGTGCACCGCTCCTCGGGACCCCGCGTGGGAACCTCGAGCCTCTCTGCCACGGTAAACCATCCCTCGAGACACATCACGCCTCCCTCGAGCGGCACAGACATCGGATGCCAATCTCACACTACGCATTTAATGCGTTCACCTACTCCGGTCATGTCCTCTGGAACCCGACGTGTGCCACAGTGA
Organism: Coix lacryma-jobi var. lacryma-jobi; assembly: GCA_009763385.1. Classification (NCBI taxonomy): domain Eukaryota; kingdom Viridiplantae; phylum Streptophyta; class Magnoliopsida; order Poales; family Poaceae; genus Coix; species Coix lacryma-jobi. Next base: position 189,386,455 of record CM019822.1, on the reverse strand, counting down.
ACCAGGGCAGAGTCAAATCTCGTTTTCACCACAAGCATGGGCAAAAGGCACAAGTACAACACTGTTGGGCCATGCTCTGCGCTGTTGCACATCCGAGCCACGTCTCGAGGCCCGGATTCCCGCTGTACGACCGGGCTTTCCGGGACTTGCCCATACCTGCGGGGACTCGAGCCCCCCGTAGGCGCCACCTCGAGGCCGGCCCGGCGCCCCTCGAGCCCTAACAGCTTTCATGCCATTGGAGGACAGGTACCCCAAGACCCGGAGGGACCCTGCCACGACTTGTACGTACCGGAATGGGCGCTGTACGGCCTCCACGTCGCCACGCCTCCACGCCCACGTCTGGGATGGAAGCCACGCTTCAAGGACGCCTCAACAGCAACCCCCACGTCAACTCCAGTGACCTCGACAAGATAGCATTCCTACCCTCCGCCGTATTGGGCGTTGTACATCCCGACTCCTGTGTAACCCTGTGTAACCCCGTGTAACCCTGGCCTCCTCTTGTTCTATAAAAGAGGACACCAGGGCCCTTCACGCGGCGGGCGAGATAGGTCCACACAGGTCTAGGCGGCCACACACACGGTTCCACGCGAATCCACACTCACACGGGTCAGCTACAACACATACACACAAGTCCGGACTCCGGTCCACGCTCATTGAGCTTGTATTGCCCCTGTACAAGCACTTAGGTGCAAGTAATACAAGAACCTCCTCCCCCCGCTGGACGTAGGGCCTTCTTTGCCCGAACTAGGATAAATCTTTGTGTCATCTTGCATCACCATCCAGGAAGAGAGCACGCGATCATATTACTAGTTGGTGTCGTACCCCCGGGATCGAAACACCGACACCTTGAACTTGTAAGTATGTGTCACATAGGTCTCTGAGCTTTGAAAATGCATTTCTGACCCCCTAAACTTATTACGTGGTAAACATAAGCCCCTGAACTTTGAAAATGCATTTTTTGTGGGCTCTAAACTTGCTAAGTGGCATCCAATAAACCCATACTTGCCACACAGCTCTTTGCATGTACCTAGCTGCTATACGCCTACCATGTTCATGCATGCATATGGCCATCAAAGCGTCCATATACAAAACTGGCTTCCAAGCTGACATGAATAAAATAATAATACGTAAAAGCGGTATGATGATGATATATATGTGTAATTTTTTTAATTAGTAGTATTACTTATTATCTGATGAGATGATGATGATGATACATGCGCGCGCAGGAAGCCGGGTGAAGAACGCCCAGTTTGTACAGCAGGTGGCGTCGCTCTTGACCAGCAAATTGAGGAACCCGTCTAGTGGTATGTAACACGCCACCGTTAAGGATGGCAACGGATCGGATTTAGATCGGGTGGAGTCTCCGTGCACCCAAACCCGAAACCCAAACTCAAAACTCGAACCCGCCCTGAAAACCAATTCGGGTGAAAATCCATCACCATAACCAAACCTGCAGATACCCGAAACCCGATTGGATATCCAAAACCCGATTTGTGTTGCACTATAATAAGAGTAAAAAGTACTTTCTGTAAACATATATACGATATATATATACATATTCACATGTATAATCAAGAGACAATAAATAATAAATAATTTTATAAGTCAACTTAGAATAAATTTAATAATATAAGTAAATAATTTATTATTAGTATATTATAAAACATAAGTTTTCATTCGAAATGGATATCCATTGGATATCCACGGGTGAAAAACCAAACCTGAAACCGAACCCGATAGGTTTCGGAGCCCCGAACCCAAAAACCGTGGGTGAAAAACCGTCACCAAACCCGAACCCGCTAGACCCGAAACCCGCGGATATCCGACCCGAAACCGATCCGTTGCCATCCTTACCACGTAGTGAAACGACCCACGATTTCCTCGAAGGGAAATCCGTAGATTACATCATAATGTGATAGTCCAGAAAGTCTCAAACCATCACATTATCACTATTCTGTTGTTATCAAAGTTCATACAATGCAGAAGTACAAATTACAAGTCATTACATCACATGAGAACACCATCTAGTACAAACTATAATGGTAACACACACCTAACGACGCTAGAGTCGGCGTAGAGCGTCGACGAGTGAAGGCTCCTCCTTCACGGACATCATCAAAGTTGTTGTAGCAGCGAGCGAAGACTCAGTCTTTGTCTTCTCATCCAAACTTGCGTATGGGAACAAGACCTCCTAATCTTTCCATCTGTCACCCTCGTAGTCGTACTCGGGCTCATCACCCTGTTTAATCGTATTTCAGTAAGATTTGTACTGGCCACGAATACCCATCCTATGATTTGCATTTACTTTGTGGTAAGTGGAATGCAAGGGTAGAGCAAAAGGAATCTATTTATAGCTATAGTTTTCCTATGCAGATAATCAATATTTTATATAATTATAATCATCAAGTTTTAACCCAGATACCCGACCACATGACCTTCCATTCGATCATCGACCGAACATCCGGTCATACGACCATCCATCCATCCATCTCATCCACACATCTCACCACACTCGCACTCTCTAGGAGGCATGGACGACTCCCTCTCGTATCTTGCCTCAACGGCCAGCGCCGGACCTATCAACCCAGGGGGAGAAGAAGAAAGGACACCTCTCACAAAGTCCCGGGAGACTCTGAGCACCATAGTGTTGTCCATGACCGTAGACACGACTATACGTATAGATCGATCGACTCTGCAGAGCGTGTACGTCTGGAACCACAGGTTAGCTATCATCGACGATCCAGCTCGTCTAAGCTGATTCCAAACTTCCCCTAACCGCAACGATGTCACCCTACCACTCAGCCCTAGGGCACCTCGGAATCCACCGACACGATGAGACTTTGAGACGTGGATCCTGGCACACAAAATAAACACCACGTTGTCTTAGAAGGGTGTGGGTCTCCAGCCCTTATCTCCCTACACTTATCACCTTCCAGCCTAGCGATAATGACATCGTTTCTCCCAGGGGGTAGGAACGGTCCCTGCTCATACAGGAACAAGTGGTGTGCACGAAAGTACTATGGCCGGTGGCCCCAATGCAATCAAGCCCTAAGGACTGGACATGACATCTCCTCCTCGGGGTATCCATCACCCCCGTGTTGACACAACACCTCTATCCCGGGGACTCGTCCCACAAAGACGCTCCTCCCCAAGATCTCTTCTCAAGTTCACATGTACCCACCACAAGTACTCACCAGGGGATGCCCATGTCACATCCCCTCAGCAAGACTCGTCACCGGACTCATCGTATATCTTGTCCAGTCGACTCAAGCCTCACCACACGCACCCAAGACACACACCAAGATCTTCCCAAGTCACCATCATGTTATCACGACACCATGTGCCTTAGCCACCCATAAGCAAACATCCACCATGCATCACATCACAGATATAATGCGTAGTAGAAGTGAGTAGCAAGTATGTAAATTAAGCGGTGTCTAGCCTAACAGCGGGTGTGCAAGGGAAAGAGTTGCGTCAAGGTATAGGCTTCACAAGCAATCTAGCATGCAACCTATCACAATTCATTTGCAAAAAGTAAAGCGCTAGCAGCTACATTATTGCATGTCTAATAGGATTCTACGAAGTTGGATGGGACGTGGCACCTGTTATGTTGTTAGTTCAAGATCTCTGATGTCCTCGTAGCCGTTCTCCTTGGGTCCTGGTATTCAAATGCATATTTGGTATTGCTGATGTGGAGATAGTGAGTGTTGATGGAAGTGATTTGGTCTTCAAAGGATTTAGATATGAGAATCTCTATTTGGTGGACTTTGATGCAAGTGAAGCTCAATTGACAACATGCTTATTCACCAAATTAAGTATGGGCTGGCTATGGCATAGGCACTTGGGACATGTTGGAATGAAGCAACTAAAGAGGCTAGTAAAGCATGATATGGTTAGAGGACTAAAGGATGTTCACTTTGAAAAGGACAAGCTTTGTACTGCATGCCAAATGGGAAAACAAGTTGGAAACACCCATCCAAACAAAAGGAATGATGAGCACTACACATGCACTTGAGTTGTTGAAAGCCCTAGTTTGGTTTTGGTTAGTTGATGAAACCTATTTGGTCTAATCCTATTACTAAGCATGTATGTAGCTAATGAGAGAGGATTGTGACCAAGCCAAGTGGTGGAGCTAGCAAGGTGGCAACCATGGAGGATGGTTATGACCACATGCAACTCAAGTAATCAAGTGCTCTACTATTGGTGAATTGTGAGAAGAAAAGAAAATATGGAGCAAAGAGGCCCAAAGGCAAAGGTATAACCTATAGGGCTCTTTGTTTTGGTGATCAAGACACTTAGTGAGTGTGATCACATTTAGGATACATAGCCATACTATTAAGAGGAGATAATTCATGGCTTATGCAGTGTTCAAGTGCCACTAGGAGTTCTTTAACATATTGATGTTATAGACCTAGTGAGTGACTAACAAAACCATTGGAAAATGCTTTGCAAAATGCTAACATACGTGCACAAGTGGTGAAACACTTTGGTGTTGGCACATGGAAGTAAGGGTAGAAGTTAGATAGCGAAAGGTGCTGAGTTAGGGGCATCAGACGTTGTAGGCGGCAGCATCGGACGGTGGCCTGCGCGTCTGATGGCAAACCCTAGCTACTGACAGATGGTGAAGGAGCATCGGACGCTGGCAACGGATGCTGAGGAAATACTATTGCAGAGTCCGATGTTGATGAGATGGCACGAGCTTGCTTGTTAGGAAGCATCAGACGCTGGCATGCATCCGATGTGGTTCCATCTGACGCGTCCGATGTGTTTGGGAGCATTCCGGAACCTCTCTGCATGTTCATCGGACGCAGGGGTTTAGCGTCCGATGTGAAGGTCGCAGAGCGTCGGATGTGGCGCAAATCTGAGATGAAGAAAGCAGTGGCATCGGAGCATCTGATGCCTGGCATCAGCGCGTCCGATGTCACTTTAACAGTGACGCAGAGGAATTTGACCATTGGGATCGAGCGGCCTGAATTCATATCAGGGGGACACATGGTGCTCATCAGAGCATCGGATGCTGGGGCAGCGTCCGATGGCCCTTACACTAGCGCGTTCGATGGTCGCGTTTTCAGCCCAACGACTAGGCTGACTTGTGTGGCCTATTTTAGTGGCTTGGCCGGCTCACATGGATTCTCTCTTGCACATTTTGATCTCTAAGCGTCCTTGTGAGCATAGCCAAGCCTCCCCACTGAAAGCCCTAGTTTGATTTTGGTTAATTGATGAAACCTATTTGGTCTAATCCTATTGCTAAGCATGTGTGTAGCTGATGAGAATGGATTATGACCAAGCCTTTGATGGAGCTAGCTAAATGGCAACCATGATGGATGGTGATGGCCACCGCTATAGAGCCAGTACTACCAGTCACGATAGTACCGACCCTCAGGTCGGTAGTACCGAGGGTCCAGGGTCTTTTAACACTCTCTCTGTGTGTGATCCGAGTTAGCCTGGCGGTAGTACCGCCATAGGGTCGGTAGTACCGACCCTCGGTAGTACCGACCCTCTGGTCGGTAGTACCATCGTCCGAAGGCAGCTCGAAGTGCTCTCTGTGTAAGTCTCAGATTGGCTTGGCAGTAGTACCGCCATAAGGCCGGTACTACCGGCCCTCGATGGTAGCGACCAGTTGGTCGGTGGTTCCCTCGGGTCAATGGCTCGTGTAACGACCATTTTTAGGTAGTCGGTACTACCGGCCTAGGGGGTCGGTACTACCGATTGTGGTGCAGACGGTGACATGTACTAAATAGTCGCTCGGTCGTCTTCTAATGGTTACCTCTCCCATTCTTCAGACCTAACACAAGAAAGAGAGTTCCCAAGTGTTGACTAAGCTCCTCTCTCTCCCCCTTTGACTCTAGAGTGAATCTCTTGCAAGCTTTGAGCTAGGGAAGTGAGATTAGAGAGTGAGAAGCATCGATCTACGTCTTGAGCACTTGGATTCATCATCTTTCCGGCTTGATTTGTGTTCTTTACTCTTGGCTTCTTGGAACCCTAGCCGGTTAGGTGTTCTTCGGTTGTTGCCCGAGATTGACTCATTTGTGAGGGCACTCCAAAGTGTTTGTATTACCCTCGTGATTGTTAGTGAAGAAACTCGACTAACCTTTGTGGTTGCTTGAGTGAGGCAAGGAGGTGAAAGAGACTCCGACCTTAGTGGTCACCTCAACAACGAGGACGTAGGCACTTCTTAGTGAAGTGGCCGAACCTCGGGATAAATCTTGTGTCCCGTGTGCTTATTGGATTAGCTTCTTCGTTTATTTCGTTTGCACTCGTGTTCTTCGTGTTCTTCATCCTTCCTCTCTCATCCTTAGGTGTGGGAAGGCTCGATCTACACTTTGGGGAGGAGCCACTGCTTGGATAAGGTATAATCTTCATCTACATCTCCTAGGGAATCTTTGGTAAACACTATATCTAAATTTGCATATCTTATTTCTCGATTTCGTAGCTGCTCCTAGGTTGCCGGTAGTACCGACCCTTGGAGTCGGTAGTACCAACCCCAGTAGTACCGGCCCCTATAGTCAGTAGTACCGGTTGTGTGATCTGACATCCATTTCTGAGCTTTGAGTTTCAGATTTCTAGAATTTTGAATAGGCTATTCACCCTGCTCTAGCCATTCAGACCTTTCACCCACTCATGTCTAGAGTTGATTTGATCAAACCAGGTGAGATTGAGTGATCTAGTGCTAAGATTTGAAAGAGTTCATTCTAGTGGCACTAGTTCTTCGTATCGACTTTGAGTTTCTTGTGACTCTTGGCATTTGTCGATGCCTAGATGGCTTGGAGGCGTTGAGGTGGATTTGGCAAGATTGGTGATTGTTCTTGGCCACCACCGTTCGTGATTGTGAGAGGTTTTTGAGCCTCACCTCGCAGGAGCGGCAAGAGGCATCCTTAGTGGATTGCTCATGTCATTGAGCTACCTCACTAGTGGTAGATTCTTGTGGCGCTCTTTGTGAGTTTGGCTTGGTGCCAATTAGCCACTGGGTCACCTAGTGTTGGTCGACACAACGGGGAGTAGCGTGCCGGCAAGCACGTGAACCTCGGGGATAAATCTTTATCTCCCGCGTGCTTATTGTGATTTTGTCTCCATCGTGGTGATTTGTCTTCATACTCACATCTTTGGTGATTGGCTTAACAAGTGGTTTTCACCGGCGATTGGTTCTCCTTATAGGCATTCCCAAAGGCTTGGCGTAAAACTCCTCACTAGCTCTTGCTTCTTACATTTCATATTCATTGAGCTAGTCAATTGTATTAAATTTATTTACTATATATCTTGTGTAGATATTTATCTTGTTCATATCATTGTCTCTCATTTCTTAGTATACCTTTTGTGTAGACTATACTTGATAATCTTTCTAGTTCAATTTAGTCGTGCCATATTGTATATCTCTAGTGTAGGCTTTTCTTGATTGTGTGAAATAGAGATATTAGGTATACTTGTTGGATAGGTGGCTTGCAACACAAACATTAGGCTAGTGCAAAAAGTTTCGTCGTTTGTGTTACTAACAAAATTGTCTAAGTGATTTTGTAGAATTTTAATTAGGCTATTCACCCCCCCTCTAGCCGATTTGGACCTGTTGACACAAAAATTTGGCCAATCACGCCAACACACTCGAGCGCACGGTCCTCAGAGGGCGTACAGAGCAAGGTCCTGACCTCTTGAACCTTCAACAGGTGACGGTGCCGAATCTCGGTGAGATCGACTTTGGGCGTGCCGGTCAATTTGACCTGTAATTGACAAGGAGAAGAAAAAGTTGTCAAATTATGGAACCTGCCGGTTTGGTGCCAGACAGTTCTAAATTGTACGGCTCTGATATAGCCACTTGTTATTAGGATATTGACTACCAAGTCAACTTCCAAGAGATTGTGTGAAGGCATTAAAAAAGATAAAAGCAAAACGGCTATGATATATGTAAAGAAACATTCGGAATAGACAAATAGCCGATGAGCTTAGACATATTAGCAGAATAAAGATCTATGTGTACGTCCAAACAGCATGAAAACAACGTATCGACTAATTGTACAGGCAATTCTATCAGTTAACAGTGGGATATTTCCATGCAGCCATAATAACAAATAGATCGATAAAATAGTTTAAACATCAACAGTAGGGTGTCACCATGCAGTCATGATAATGATCAAACTAGATCACGTCCAGTGCAACATGCAGATACATTGATTCCAAGCATCTTAAAAGCACACATTATGAAGAAAGCATGACTGGATCGGCTATTTTAGCCGATACAGGGTCCATGAGGCACGAACAAGATCTATCCGTTAGAACCATGATTCGACTTAAGATCAAGCAAATCTAATCTACCATATATGTCAGTGGGGTTCGGAAATACAGCCACAACAGATATGCAAGATCAAAATCTACTTGTTCTTAGATCAAAAATCATAGTTTTATCGGATATCTCGAACGCACAACATGTAACAATCAAGATTGACAAAATAGTCGATAAGAAGCTTGAATCAACTATTTCCATCATTGTGGGCGTGTAGAACCTTAGAATAGCCGAAACTAAGCGTCTTTTAAGCTTAAGACACTTTGTCAATCTTAATTGGGCAAGATGTTGTTTAAAACATAAAGAAATAAATTAAAACATAAAACAACATCGATAACTTAATGAATCTATTAGCTTGCCAAACCAATAGAGCCGATAACTAGTCAAGATCGACTAAAGTAAGAGATTGATCAGAGTCAAGACAATCTTACAAAAGACGAATTTAGACCGATAACTAGCCATGTCATAGCTTAACAAGAGTTTGGTCGATGCCAAATACAGCCTCATTGTACAATGACACGAACCATTGGTGAAACTTACAAGCAAACCGAAGGTCGGTCGAAGCCGATGCAGCCCTGTCTGATTGAAGGTCTCGCCGAGATCTACGTTACTCCTACTCCTAGGGTTTTGGCCGGTGGCCGGTATGTTGATTGATTGGATGATGATACAAAAAATAGGGTTTCTAGCTATATATAACCCGGTTGACTCTTGTCTTAACACGACTAGGTTACATGAAAACAAAAACAAAAGACGACCCGGACTCGAACTCCTCGGCTGAACCCCATATATCTTTGAAGCTTGTTACGTCTGGTCCACATAAACTTTGGTTGCGTCCGGGTCAAAATAGGCCTCTTTTATTTTTCTAGCCGATCCTTTTATGAATAAATCAGTTGTTTGTGTTTATAAACAAATAACCCTTTTAGTCCAAAATCTGGTGTAAACAGGACCTTTTAGTTGTTGCACATGGACTTGTTTGGACCAAGAACTTATGCAAGTATTGGGGAAACAAGTACGACTTGGTGATAGTGGATGAATATACAAGATACAAATGGGTCTTCTTTCTCGTTGACAAGAGTGAAGTGTTTGGGATATTCAAAACCTTTGTCAAGAGAAGCCAAAATGAGTTTGATAGAAGAATCAAGAAAGTGAGAAGTGATAATGGAAGTGAGTTTAGAAACACAAGAGTTGATGAGCTATGTGATGAGTTTGGAATCAAGCATCAATTCTCAGCCAAATACACTCCTCAATCCAATGGGATAGTTGAAAGGAAGAATAGGACACTCATTGATATGTCAAGATCCATGCTTAGTGAATACAATGTGAGTGATTCCTTTTGGGCCAAAGCAATCAACACGACATGCTATTATAGCAACCGGCTCTATTGTCACCCTCTATTGAAGAAGACACCATATGAGCTCCTCAATAATAGAAAGCCCAACATTGCTTATTTCCGGGTCTTTGGGTGCAAGTGTTACATATTGAAGAAGGGCAGAAGACTTGGCAAGTTTAAAAAGAAGTGTGATGAAGGGTTTCTACTTGGTTACTCCACTACAAGCAAAGCATATAGAGTATGGAACAACACAACAAGAATAGTTGAAGAAGTCCATGATGTTGAGTTTGATGAAACCAATGGCTCTCATAAAGAAAAAGACAATCTAGATGATGTGTGAGGATCACAATTGGTGGAAGCTATGAAGAACATGACCATTGGTGATGTAAGGCCAAAACAAGTGATTGACATTGAAGATGACAAAGATCAAGTGCTCTCTCCTCCAACCATGCATGACAATGATGTTGCAAGCTCTAGTAGTTCTCATGATCAACAAGATGCTAGTAGCTCTCAAGTGGCTCATCCAAGTGCAAGTGCAAGTGTCCAACCGCAACAAGTGCTCCAACCAACACATATTACAAGAGATCATCCTTTGGATCAAATTGTTGGTGACATAAGAAGAGGTTTGCAAACAAGATCAAGATTGGCTTCATTTTGTGAACACTATTTATTTGTATCATCCATTGAGCCAACCAAGATTGATGAAGCCTTGATGGATGTTGATTGGGTAAATGCAATGCATGAAGAGCTAAACAACTTTACACGCAATGATGTTTGGGAGTTAGTGGAAAGACCAAAGAACACAAATGTTATTGGCACAAGATGGGTCTTCCGAAACAAGCAAGATGAAGATGACATAGTTGTAAGGAACAAAGCAAGATTGGTTGCACAAGGGTACACTCAATTGTAAGGAATTGACTTTGGAGAAACCTATGCACCGGTTGCTAGATTGGAAGCCATTATAATCCTACTTGCATGTGCTTGTTTTCACAACATCAAGCTCTATCAAATGGATGTGAAAACTGTTTTTCTCAATGGATTCATCAATGAGCTAGTGTATGTTGAGCAATCTCTCGGATTTGAAGATGTGAAGAAGCCCAACCATGTGTACAAGCTCAAGAATGCATTATATGGGTTGAAGCTGAAAGGACCTGTGTGGCCTAGACGGGGGGTGAATAGGCCTGTCAAAAATCACAACTCAAAACTTAATTAGATCAGCCCGGCACTACCGCTCTGTGCCCGGCACTGCCGCTCCCCGGCACTGCCGGCCTCAGCCCGGTACTGCCGCGCAGAGTAGAACCTGAGACTGCAATTCGAAATCCAGCCACAGCAAACTGATTCTATATGAATGGAAATGCTACAACAAGTTTCCTGAACCAGCAGAACCAACTCTAACAAGCCAAATATGAAGTAGAGAGTAGATCGGGCCAAACCCTAGAATCTATCACAAGCTCACAAGTATGAAGTATGAAAAACAAGTAAGCACAAGTGACAAGTGATTTATCCCGTGGTTCAGCTCGCCACCAAGGCTTGCCTACCTCCACGTTGTTGAGGTTGACCACTTAGGTCATGAGCTTTGCAACTCTACCTCGTTCTCAAGTCAAGGAACCAAATCCTTGAGGTGAGGGGTAATAATACTAGCTGCACGAGCGATTACAAACCTCCCTAGGCCACCACACAAGTTGGCAAGGCTCTAGGGCGACGCCTAGCCAGCTAGGGTTCCAAGAACCCAAGAGTAATAGAAGCAAATCCACCGGCTATGGCTCAAATCAAGTGCTCTAGGAAGTAGATCTCAGCTAGGGCTTCTCTTTGGTGAAGGTTTGAGGCTCTAACTCACTTGGAATCAATAGGAATCAAAGATTAGGTGAGAGAGAGCTTGGGGGCCTTCAATGGGGAGAGGAAGCCTTGTCTGGAGGTAGGAGAAGAGTTATGGTCGTGGGTGACCGTTGGGGTGGCAGGGAGATGGAGTAAATATCCCCTGCCTTCCAACGGTTACAATAAGTCGCGGCAGTGCCGGCCTTAGCCCGGCAGTGCCGCGGCCCAGCACTGCCGCGCCCTGGGCAGCACTGCCGCGCCTACCAGACAGTCAGAAACAGATCCGAATTCAGTGCAGCTGTCTTTGGTTAGGAATAAGGATGACTTGGGTTGGTTTGAGCACATGTCATTCAGCCATAGCAATGTATTTGCATTCCCCCTTGATAGTACGACATTCCTATAACTCAAATTCAAATGAAAAAGCTTGATATAGCACTTTGAGTCGGGATCCGATGAAATATAGTATGAGGGGTCCACCAACACAAATGTACCATCCTTTCTTAACATTAACCCGCTTATCATCTTCATAAATCTCATTAGTTCTCCAATCATGTGGTCATTATCACCAAAACCCACAAATAGGGCTTGATTGCACTTACAATCTCCCCCTTTTTGGTGATTGATGACAACACAATCGAAGCTTACAATAAAAGGGTACAACACTTGAGATTTAGAAGCTTAGGTGTGAAACCTCCCCCTAAATGTGTGAATGAGAGCTGAAATCTCAAAATGGCATTAGAGGCCAACATTCACATATTCAAAAGTGAGAAATAGGTTCAGTTTCACATCTAATAGCTTTGTGGGGTGCAACTAAACTGTGTCAGAAATAATACGTGATGCGAATGACAGTTTAAGCACATCAGAGAGGTTTCCTGCCTGTCAGCCAGAGCGGCACTGCCGCTCTAGGCGTGGCACTGCCGGATCCCGGCACTGCCGGCCTGGGAGCGGCACTGCCGCTCAGACTTCCAGACAGCAAACGCAGCGGAAAATAAAACAGCCACAAAGCAAACTAAACAACAGATCTAAACAGAATAACACAAGCTAGATAAGCAGGTAAAAGTACATGTCCACATCCAAGCCTAAGAAGTAGCATCATAGAGTAATATTACAAAATAGAGTTTTGATCGAATCAAACTCCCTCACAACTCACAACTACTAAAAGATGGGGACATGAAAAGGAAAGTGTTGTACCCCCTTCTCTTCACCTAATTCTCCCCCTTTAGCAACAAGTCACCAAAAAGAGAGAAGTAGAGAAGAGAAGAGTGTCCAAACACTCACTCGTCATCCGAAGCGATCTTGTCCCACTGAACTTCTTCCTCCTCCTCCTCATCATCATCGTCATCGTCGTCATCGTCGGACTCTACCACAGCCTTCCCATGGCGATGGGTAGAACTGGTGTAGCGGGTCGAGGCACGTGTAGATCGGCGAGACGGCTCAGGCACTATCTCCTCCTGCTCCTCGTCATCATCTGAGTCTAAATCATCTGAATCAAGACTGGAGAGGTCGAAGTGAGGTGGAGAGCGGGGTGGAGGTAACGGCGAACGACCTGCCCGCTCTCGCTCTGCTCGCTGCTCAACAGGTGCCTGGTGAGCTGTCTGGGCTGCGTAGGTGTAGGTAGAGAAGATGGCCTTGATCCATTTGGCCAGCTTGCTCTTCTTCTTCCTCTGATAGGAAGGGCGGGAGCTCTCTGGCCTGTCAACTGCTGCTGCTGAGGACCCTGCTGCCGTTGCCCTCTTCTTCTCCGCCCTATAAGGCTCATGCAACCCATCCTTAGCAAAGGTGTAGCCGGAAACCATCTCTATCATGAACATGATGTAGGGGGCATAGAGCACTACCTTCCTAGCATCCTCGGCTGCTACCTGAAGCTCAGTCCAAATGAAGCTTGAGATGGAGAAGTGGTTCGCCCTTGGGGCCATCCTAGCCAACATGTTCCTCCCATATCCATAGAGGTTAGAATGAGAACCACTCTTAGGGTTAAGAGTCTGCCTGAATAGGTTGTTCAACATGTAATAGAAGCCTTTCAGCCCCTTGACCAACCCGTCTGCCTTCCGAGGATCCTCATACATGAAAGAGATCTCACTATCAGTCAATGTCCTTTCCTGGTGCAGACTATCAAGCTCTCTATCCCCGATGCCCAAACCGAGAATCCTAGCAAAGGTCTCATAAGAGACCTTGTAGTGACGTCCCTCGGTCATCCAGTGCATCTCCTCAACCACATTATCAACATAGAGTGTTGCATGAAATTGATCGATGATCTCGGTGTTCCAATTGTAACTGAAACCAATCAAGTCATACATGTTCCTCTCCTTGCATGCAGCCACCACTCTGTTGATATCACGATCAGTCTTGGCCTCCAAGTGCTCCCAATCAACATACTTCATACTTAGAATCTTTTGCTTCTTGGCATTGTACAGGACTGAACGATAGAAGTCCGAATGAAACTCATTCTAGAACCTGTAGTCAATGCCCATATCTTTCTGAAAGTTGTATGGGTTGATCTGGCGCTGTGTCTTCACCGAGCTGAACTGCTGGTACTAAGACACGGGCTGCCTGTCCTTGGTGTCCTGTGGAGGCCTCTCCTGCACATCCTCTGGGTATGGCTGCAGGTGGGCTCGGTTGACCTCTGCAAGATGCTCTGGAGTATTAGGATAAAGGTCATCCCGAATCTGTCGCCCTTGCATCTGCAGGCGAGCCTCATCACGGATCTACTGTCATGCTGAAGTGTCTCCCTAGGAGCTAGAGCCACCTCGGCGAGATGGCTGCTTGCTCCTCCCCCTGAGCGGATCCATCCTCTGCTTCACCCTTCTTTCATCTCCTCTTCCGCCCGACATCTAAAACATGGAAACTGTGAATTAGAAGACTGCTAAGGGCTGGTAGAGTATAGTGAGGCAATACACTTTGATGGATAAGGTGTTACTTGGATCAAGTTTCTGCTCATGGGTCGGCGCTGCCGCTTGGAGAGCGGCACTGCCGGGGCCCGACACTACCGCGCGGGCAGATCGAACCTGAGCCAGGGAACACCACATCCATCATCTCTACTACCTCCCTATCATCTACAAACCCTTCTACAACCTCTAAATATAATAACCATGGCGCATTTTACAAATCGGGAAAAACTAGGGTTAGGGATTTGAAATATCACCTTGAGGAAAGGGAAGGAGAACCTTTGGAAAGGGAAACTGGGGCTGCACCGAAGGGAATCACGGAGCAGCACCACAGGTAGTCGGAATCGCCGAGGAGAAGCCCGGAGAGGAGCCGACCGCCGGTCGCCCTTGGAGTCGCCCGAGAGAGAGAGGAAAAGAGATAGAGTTCACGAGCTGGGTGAGAATGAGAGAGAGAGAGGATGAAATCATAGGGTAAGAGTAGAAAATGTTTTCCCTTCGGTCCCACACGGTAACAAATCGATTCAAGCTGAATCGATAAGTCGCAGCACTACCGCGCACAGCGCGGCACTGCCGGGGCCCGGCAGTTCCGCGGCTGGCCCGGCACTGCCGGACAGTCACCAACAGAAAGAATTATTCTCTAAGCTACTACATCTCATTCTTGGAGTGTACACGTACTACTTGCAGGTTATGACCAGTGACAATCAATCAATACAGAACTATGGTCATATCAAGCAAGTTTCTTTCTTAAAGGTTTTGAAACACAATATATAAGAGTTTTGAAATTGGTTTTGCCTAGGTCATACTAGTTGATCAATCAAGCATGCTAGGTTTCAAACTACGTTACAAGAGTCAAGTATATTTAGTTCACTCCTTAAGGCACAAAACCTTGACTCATCGAGAGGCTTAGTGAAGATATCGGCTAGTTGTTTGTCGGTGCTCACATGACGGATTGCGATATCTCCTTTGATTTCATGATCTCTCAAGAAGTGATGTCAGATGTCTATATGTTTGGTTCTTGAGTGACTCACTGGGTTGTTTGCAAGTTTTATGGCACTTTCATTGTCACACAAGAGTGGGATATGAGTAAAGTTACATCCGAAGTCACGAAGGTTTGCCTCATCCAAAGTAGTTGCGCACAACATGCACCTGCTGCAACATACTCGGCCTCGGTTGTGGATAGGCTACACAATTTTGCTTTTTAGAACCCCAAGACACTAAGGAGCATCCAAGGAATTGACATGTCCCCGAAGTGCTTTTTCGATCTACTTTACAACCGGCATAATCGGAATCCGAATAGCCAAGTAGTTCGAACTTGGAGCCCTTAGGATACCACAAGCCAAGGTTTGGTGTGTGAACTAGATATCTCAAGATTCTCTTAACGGCCACTAGGTGACACTCTTTCGGGTTAGCTTGAAATCTAGCACACATGCACACACTAAGCATAATATCGGGCCTAGATGCACATAAGTAAAGGAGAGAGCCGATCATGGAGCGATATACCTTGATGTCCACGGCTTTCCCTTCCACATTGAGATCAAGATGTCCATTAGTTGGCATGGGAGTTTTGATAGGCTTGGCGTTCGCCATGTCAAACTTCTTCAACATATCATGGGTGTACTTGGTTTGGCAAAGAAAAGTCTCTTCCTTCAATTGCTTGATTTGAAAACCAGGAAGAACTTGAGCTCACCCATCATCGACATCTCAAATCTCTTAGTCATGATCCTACTAAACTCATCACAAAAGTATTTGTTAGTACTACCAAATATTATGTCATCGACATATTATTTGGCACACAAAAATATCTCCATTGACTTTATGAGTGAAGAGAGTAGGATCGGCTTTGCCTATTTCAAAGCCTTGTTTAAGCAAGAATTCCTTAAGGCATTCATACCATGCTCTAGGTGCTTGTTTAAGCCCATAGAGCGCCTTTTGGAGTTTGAAGACATGGTTGGGGAACTTGGGATCTTCAAAACCCGGTGGTTGCTCAACATACACCAACTCTTGTATGGGGCCATTGAGAAATGCACTCTTCACATCCATTTGATATAGCTTGAAGTTGTGATGGGCTGCATAGGCTAGAAATCTGAATGGCTTCAAGCCTAGCAACCAGTGCATATGTTTCTTCAAAGTCCAAACCCTCTACTTGAGTGAAGCCTTGAGCTACCAATCTTGCCTTGTTCCTTGTCACCACACCTTCTTCATCTTGCTTGTTGCGGAAGACCCATTTGGTTCCAATAACATTGGTATTCGGTCTTTCCACAAGTGACCATACTTGATTACGCTCGAAGTTGTTAGCTCTTCTTTCATGGCCATTACCCAATCTGGATCTTCCAGGGCTTCTTCTACCTTGAGAGGTTCCAAAGAAAACAAACGAGTAATATTGACAGAAATTTGCCAAATGAGAGTGTGTCGTTACCCCCTTTCGAAGACTCCCAAGAATGTTGTCAACAGGATGATCCCGTTGAATAGTTTGCTTGAGCATTGGATGATCAATGGGTTCTGGTTCATCTTCTGCATCTTCTTCACATTGCTCGAAGATGGGTTGTAGGTTCACTCCACGAAGTGGAGTGGCTTCAGCTACCCTGGAAGTGCCCGGCACTGCTGGGCTCGGCCCGGCACCACCGGGTCCCGGCACTGCCGGGGACTGTAAGTTACCAGTCCCAGAGGCTTCAGCTTGAGGACCATCCTGATCTGTAGCCTTCTGTTCTTGTGGTCTAATATCACCAATGGCTAATTGCTTGATTGCTTCACAAGGTGGTTCCTCATTACCTACAACAACTTCATCAACTTGCTCTACTTGAGAGCCGTTAGTTTCATCAAACGTCACGTCTATCGCTATTTCAACCTTGCCGGAAGCCTTGTTGAAAACACGATAGGCATGCTCGTTTGATCCAAACCGAGAAGAAAACCTTCATCAACCTTAGATGCGAACTTAGAGGTTTGTGCTTCTTGTTCAAAATGAAGCATTTGCACCCAAAGACTCGAAAGTAAGACACCTTTGGCTTGTTACCGGTGAGCAGCTCATAGGAGGTCTTCTTTCTTCTCTTGTGGAGGTAGAGACGGTTGATTGCATGGCAAGCGGTATTGACGGCTTCGGCCCAAAAGATGTCCGGCGTCTTGTACTCATCTAGCATAGTCCTTGCCATGTCAATGAGTGTTCTATTATTCCTCTCTACCACACCATTTTGTTGAGGGGTGTAAGGAACTAAAATTCATGCTTGATGCCCTCCTCATCAGAAACTCTTCCACTTGGGTGTTTCGGAATTCGGTTCCATTGTCACTACGAACTTTCTTGATGTTGAAATCGATTCCCTTTGAGCTCTTCGTACGAACATCTTGATCTTCTCTTACACTACACTCTTGTCATGCAAAAAGAATACCCAAGTGAAATGAGAAAAATCATCAACAATAACAAGACCATGTTTGTTACCGCCGATGCTAAGGTAGGCAACCGGTCCAAAGAGATCCATGTGGATCAATCCAATGGATGAGTAGTAGTGTCATAGCTCTTTGGTGGGTGTGGTACGCCTACTTGTTTTCCGGCTTGGCAA
Organism: Coix lacryma-jobi var. lacryma-jobi; assembly: GCA_009763385.1. NCBI lineage: Eukaryota > Viridiplantae > Streptophyta > Magnoliopsida > Poales > Poaceae > Coix > Coix lacryma-jobi. Next base: position 189,368,602 of record CM019822.1, on the reverse strand, counting down.
GCTCCACATACTCTGTCTTTCTCAAAATCAATTTGTTAGTCCTAGGATTGGTTGTCTTTTTGAAGTTTGGCCAAGTTCCTCATCCCAACATGAGCTAGTCGGCGATGCCATAACCAACCCATGCTAGATTTTTCCACTAAACAAGTCTCAAGTTTGGCTTTACTTTTGTTGAAATCAACTAAGTAAAGCTTCCCTTTCAAACGACCCGTAGAGACAATAGAGGATCCTCCCTTCTAAAGACTTCCACACCCTCATCCGTAAAGAGACAATTGAAACCCATCCCACACATTGTGAAATGGATAACAAGTTGTAACTCAACGAATCAACATGCAACATTAGTAATTGAATGCTCAAGTGAAATGGCAACTTTACCAAGACCTAACACATCCCCCTTGGAGTTATCACCGAAAATGATGTTTTCACTTGCATTTGAAGTTGGGGAATATGATGAGAACATACTCCTTTCTCCGGTCATATGATTTGTACATCCACTATCAAGCACCAACTTGATCCACCGGAGGAGTAACCTGCAAGACAAGTTTAGTTCCTAGTTTAGGTCCCCAATTGATATTGGGGCCTTGCAAGTTAGTCACAAGTATCTTAGGAACCCAATACACTTGTCGTTGTCCTCTTGTTATTACCAACATATTCGCAACAACTTTACCACTGTTGTTGTGTTCCAATATAACAAGATGACATGCTCTTCCTTGGAGCTTCAATCTTGGGTTGATGTGCAAACTTGTTCTTGGTTATCCAAATTGATTATTTTGGTTTCTGAGATCCTTGCTCGGGTTGAGCACCTGCTTGTGCTGTGTGTGAGACTGAGCAGAAGGCAAACTGGTAGCCTTCCCTTTCTTGGGGCGCGGCACTGCCGGCCTGGGGGCGGCACTATCGGGGCCCGGCACTGCCGCCTTTTGGCGCGGCACTGCCGCGGTCTGTGCAGGCTGAACTGTACCAATCTGACCCTTCTTCTCAAACCTCACACACTCATAGCCATTCACTGTCCTTCTTCCATTAGTATTGGCTCCTTTTTCGTGCCCCAACCCATCTTTTATGGAAGGACGCCATACATTCTTGAACTTGGGCTTGCTCTTCTCTTGAGTCTTCTCATTTGCACTTGTGGTAGACTTGACACAACCATTTGCAATGATATTTGTCAATCTTGCTATCTCCTTTCTCATGGCCTCCATGTTCACAAGGTTAGTGGAATAGACATTCAAATCAACATATAGCATTTTCCACAACCTTCACTAGTGGAGGGAATAGAAGTGGCATTTGCTTTAGGGAGAGTTGAGTTGCTTTCCCAAAGAAGATTATATTGCAGCTCAAGTTCTTTGTGCTTTTCATCCAAGCCACAATACTTTTCCTTGAGTGCAATATGAGCCTTATTTAGGGAAGCATGTTCATCTTGCTCTTTGGCCAGGCTCGTGCAAGACGTCCAACTCACTTCTCTCTAATGCAAGAGCTTCCTTGCAAGCAATGTAGAGGTCCTCTTGTTTGATGAGAGCATCCTCACTTTTGCTAGCTCGGCTTGTACACTTTCTAGTTCCTCCATTAGCTTAGTGATAAGAGTTTGGTTTTCTTGTCCAGCCTTTTAGTTATCATATTTATCTCTTCATCACTAGAATCATCATCACTAGAGGAATCACTAAGTTCACTACTAGAGATGTCACTAGGTGGAAGAGAAGTTTTAGAAGTGTGAGCCTTTTTCACCTTCTCTTTCTTGGCCATGAGACAAGTGTGGGAGTTGCAATCATCATCATCGTACAAGTTGTTGAATAGTCTTGGTGTAACGTAACGGCCCTAATCCCATGGCCCACTGACCACCGTCAACCCCTGACAGTCGATCCGTACAGCCAAGTGATTAAGACCTGTTCCGCTACTGGGCTCATCCAGTGCCCGTTGTCCCAGGATCATCTCACAATTCAGTTCAATCTCTTTACATTTTGACAAATACATCGGAGTAAATAGCGGAAGACTTAATAACAATAGTTTAACAAACCAGGGTTTCAACTAAAATTAAAGTGAAGGTATTACCTCAGACCATAGTTCCAAATAAATAGAGTTGGCAGAGTAGCATATGACAACAACTAAAGGGTAAAGATACATCACCCAGCCCAAGGGTGAATAATCACTCATCAGCCTCATCGGCCTCCTCCTGAACAACAGTCACACAGCAGGGTCCAAGGCATACTGAGGGATCTGCCATACCTGCAACATGGGTAATAGAACCCTGAGTACAAAGGTACTCAACAAGACTTACCCGACTAATGAAAAAGGGAGAAGACTCAGGTATGAGAGGCTTAGGGTAGTCAAGGTAAGGCTTTAAGCAAGTTCAAGTATTTTGCAGAAAAACATTTTTCTATCCTTGTTCCTTATTTTGAAAAGACTCAAATATTCCTTGTTTCATCATAATCCTTGATTCATTTTACTTTCCAAAACAGACCTAGTTGAGAACCACTCCCTGTTGACAGTCAGTGACTAAGTCTCCATAACCGAGGAGCAGCGTTAATCCGGATAAATAATACTCAGCTGAGGTTCCCTATCCACACTGCATATGTAGCACCCAAGCTTGCATATGCCAACTCGTCTCCCACGATTCCTCCAAGATTGGGCCCGGTCCTACGCCACCCGGAAGTACAGTACACCACTCCAATCCGGGACTTTAACCCACGTGGGTACATGCTACTTCCGCCATCTCTCCACTCCCAGTGCGCGGTTGTCGGTCCAATAAAGGATTCCTCGGAGCCGAAGCTTTCCCGTATGCGAATAGTTGCAAGTCTTAGTCAGCAGGCTCCCATACAGGTGGTCCCTAATTTCCAGCCAGCGACAAGCACCTCGGGACTCTAACCCAAGAGTACGGGTCTGTCAGTTTTTCAACCCTGTCCCGGTCGGTGTCAACTGTTGAGTCCCGGACTACAACATGACGGCACCGTACGCAAGGACAACCTCTCCTTCCCATTGACTAAGTACGGATCAGATACTTAGCCAACAGTGGGAGTAAACCAGAAATTCCCATAACTATCCTAAAGTGATCACACCTTTGAAATTGGCATTTTTATTGCAAATCTAGTGTATAGCATTGCTAAGCATTTTTGCAAGTAGTTTTTGAAAACAGGTATCGGGTGTATCAGTGGTCAAGGTGGATAATGCATCAGATAGGATATCACGCAACTCCTAAAAACCTAATGCAATAATTTACCTCAAAAGCATTTAAGTAAAACATTTTATAAATTCAAGGAAAGGGTTAAATGCACCGGGGCTTGCCTTGAATGGCAAAAAGGACGGACTCGGGATTGGCGGTGTAGGTGTGTCGGAGCTCGGGGTTGCCTCGGGGACAGATCCTTCGGTGGCTACCTCGACTTCAGGTCCTTCTTCCTCGGTCACTATACGTATGCAATGATGCATGCACATGAGTATGCTAGTATGAACAAAGTGCATAGGATAAAACTAGAGTATAGCTTTACAAAGTATAAGTGGTTGTTAATGTGGACAATAGATTACTTATCTCTTTTTAGCAATATTAACCAACTTTATTAAGCAACTTCTATACGACTTAAGCATAACATCACAAGGCATCACAAACACCATAGGCCAGAGGGGTATGGGTCTATGAACATCAAACAATCCAAAAGTCACATCACAGAGCATTCAACACTAACTCTAATCACTTTTTCTATTTTCTTAATTATTTAAAAAGGTCATTTTATGAAGGTGCTCCAAAAATTACCAAATTAATCTCACAAGTTCATTATGGTACAAGTATATGGCAAAAACAAATTTCATAATTTTTGGAGGTCATTAAGGTGCTCAATTAAATCTAGGCATTAATTAACAAAAGGCACTATTTAGGAATTAAAATAAATACCCAAAAATCAACTTGTTTCAAATGACTTCAAAATTGTACCAGAGACTAAGAATGGCATAAGAAGCTCACAAAAAATTTATCTCATGATTTTCGGAGTTATAAATCATTTTCTAAAAATCCAAAACCATCATTTATTAATTAAAAGGGAGATTTTTCATTTTCAAATTTTTGCAGAAAAGTCAAGTTTTATATTTTTATAAAATACTTCAAAGTGTAAAGAATCTACCATCAAAATTTCAGAATTTTTGGATTAACACAGAAAATACCACAAAAAAGAGAAATCAGAGCACTATTCACATGTTTGAAGAAATAGAAAAATGGCACTGTTCTTCTCCCTCGCTCACCGGCGGGGCCGACCGACGGCGGCGGCGCTGCTGCGCCGGCCACTGCGGGCACTCCGCGGCGAAACCGAGGGCATGGGAGGCAACAGGAGCTCACCGTGAGTCGATACGGAGGCGGAGAGGCGAGGGGATGAACGGAGGGGTGAGTTCGACGGTGACCGGCGGAGACTCGCGGCGGCGATCGTCGACTCGGCGATTCCTGCGCGACACAAGCGACCGCAAGGGGTCGGTCAGAGGCGCAAAGGAGTAAGGAAGGTGATGCGGGGGTCAGTGGAGGATGATCAAGGCCGGAGAGGGAGTATTTCACGATCCCGACTCGACGGGATTCTCGCCGGAGATGACAACGGCGAGCTATGCCGGGCGATGGAGGCGGTAGCGACCAAATTGAGAAGTGGGGAAGCTTCACGAGCTCAAGGCGGAGCTTCTGGGCTCGTTGGTTGAGCGGCGGAAGGTCTGGAGTGGGCTGGCCCCGGTGGCGGAGGTGAGGTTACTCCGGCGACATCGTCGGGCCTTTTATAGGCCGCGGCGAGAGGCTGGCGGAGCGACTGTTCTGGCGCGGATAAGATCGCTCGAGGCATGCGCAATCGATTTCGAGGCCGAGGGTCAGCGGTTTGGCACGCAGGGCCCGGGCGTGTGTTCGCCGGCGGCGAACACGCGGCGGCGAGGAGCTGCGGGGTGGGGGACGGGTGCGCGGGGTCAACTTGTGCACAGACGCGTGCGGAATGATGAACTGAGCATCGGCGTGGGGTTGGTTTGGGCGAAGAAGCTTTGGACACGCGGCCGCATGCGAATCCGGCGAGGGCGCGCGGCCGGCCCCCCCCTAGCTCGCCGGGGAGATGAACAGGCTATGGCCCTAGGGTTTGACTTTTGGCTGGTATCTGTATTTTGCGAATTACTCCCAAAATTTGAACTGGGCAACAAAAACTCAAAACATCAAAGTTGGGCAGAAAAATGAGATCTACAACTTTGTCAATATGAACATTTTCAAAATCCAAATAGTTTTTGAACCAAATTTGAAATCAGAAAAGGGAACACTTTTGGGATTTGAATAAATTCAAAATTACTTTTGATTTTACACTGAAAGTTGGAAATCTACAAATATGAAAGTTGTTTATTTTGTCAAAACCTACAACTTTGCTAATACATACTTTTTCTGAAACTCATTAGTTTTTGAAATAATTTTGAAACTCAAAAAGGGACAAAAAGTTGGAGTTTGAATGAATTTGAAATAACTCAACATTTGTGCTGAAACTTGAAAATTGTAAATACCAAAGTTGTTTATCTTGGCCAGATCTACAACTTTGCTTTTTGGGCCAACCTCAAATTTTAATAATTTTTGAATTACAAAAGAGGGATAAAATCCAGGGTTTGGAAATCAGGGTTTTGCAAAGGGATTTGAAATCAAATTCCGATTTTTGAACTTTGGCCAACACCACAAAACTTCAAGACACCAAAGGAACAAGAATTACACAAAGCTAGTCACAGAGATAAAATTACCATTTTGCCCTTGTAGAGAGAAGTGGGCTAATTAGGGTTTTTGCAATAGAGGGTACTTCACATAAAATGATACACTTAGCAAATGCATACACATGAAATCAAGATCAAGGTGCTTAATGATGATAATGATGATATGTCAGGTTAATTACATGCTAAACACCAGAGGTGTTACACTTGGTGAAGAGATGACTTTTGAAATGCTATTGTTGCTATCTTCTCATTATTCACTTGAGGTTTGTGCGGTTGAATCCCATTCATGTCCAATGTGAGCTTCTCCCATGTATCTCTTGTTGTGTTTCTTGTAAGTGCCTTTGTCATCTTTCTTGCCCTTGTTGAAGTTGTTGTCCTTCTTCTCATGTGGACAATGTGCTATGAAATGATCGGTGCTTCCACAATTGTAGCAAGTTCTTTCTTCTTGTTTGGAAACCTTCTCTTCACAAACTTGTAACCTTCCTTCTTGAGCCCTTGCGGTATCTTCTCATGAAAAGAGCTATATCACCAATTTCTTCAAATTCTTCACCATCACTTTCACTTCCACAAGATGATGATGTGCTGTCCTCAACTTCAATTTTCTTCTTTTGTTGCTTGGGCTTGCTTGTAGAGGCTTGCTTGCTTGATTTTGCCTTGCTTGATGTGCTTGCCTTGATGGCTTGCTAGCCTTAAGTGCCACATCCTTGATCTTCATCCCATCTAGCCTAGCTTGCAACTCTCCAAGCTTCCTTCTCTCATTTGCCTCTTCTCTTTGCATGTCAAAGGTGATAATCCTTCCAAGCACATCACTAGGTGTGAATTGCTCAAACTTCTTGTCCCTAATCAATGTCACTACGGTCCATTCCTAGGTGAGTATGCCTCTAACATGATCTTCACAACTTGTGATCATTGATTTCATTTCCACCTAGCCCTCTAATCTTGCCAACAATCACCATCAATCTATCAAACATCTCTTGTGGGCCTTCACCATCACATCACAAACTGGTTGAGCTTAGCCATCAACAAATCAATCTTGGATTGCCTTACTTTGTCCACTCCCTCATGAGCAATGTGCAAAGTGTCCCAAACTCTTTTGCAACCTCAACTCCCATGACCTTGTTGTACTCATCACCATCCAAGGCACTAAGTAACACACTAGTGGTGGGCATTGAGATGAATGTTGCGGAATTCATCTTGAGTGCGTTCTCTTTGGATCAACCGGTGCTTCAAGTCCATTGTGCACTATCTCCCAAATACCTGGATGGAGACCAATAAGATAGGTCTTCATAATGTGCTTCCACTTGGCAAAGTTAGTCCCGTCGAAACGAGGTAACTTGCCCGTGGGCACATTGATGAGAGGCCTAGAGTCATGGTTAGTCATAGAGGAATAGTTAAAGGATACTTTCTCTATATGACTTCTTCATCTCCTCATTCTTCTTCTTGTGTCATTGTGCGTGTAGGAGAAGTGATCGCCTCCATCTTCGGTGCTACTTGAGTCATCACTCAAGTTCACACTCTTCTTTGCTTGGAGCTCTCCTCCTTCTTTTCTTCTCTTCTCTTGGCTCTTTCTTCTCTTCTAATCCTTCTCTCTTCTTTTCTTTGAGCCTTGTCCTCTTGCTTTGTGAGTCGCTGCATCTTCTCTTGCTTTGGCTCTTGCTTCTCTTCTCAACCTTCTTTCCTCCTTTCTTCTTGCGAGCTTCCGGCCGACACATCCTTTTGAGGAGGTGCCTTCTCACTTGCTATGGAGAGACTTTCATTGCTGCTAGCGGTGTGCATTTCCACTTCGGGTGTGGGTTGCACAAGCTAGCGTTACCCGTTCCTCCGTCGGTGGCCATCTCCTCACACGGTGAAGTGCTGCTGAGAGACCAGGCTCCGATACCACTTGAAAGGACCTATGTGGCCTAGAGGGGGGGGGTGAATAGGCCTGTCAAAAATACACAACTCAAAACTTAATTAGATAAGCCCGGCACTACCGCTCTGTGCCTGGCACTGCCGCTCCCCGGCACTGCCGGCCTCAGCCCGGTACTGCCGCGCAGAGTAGAACTTGAGACTGCAATTCGAAATCCAGCCACAGCAAACTGATTCTATATGAATGGAAATGCTACAACAAGTTCCTCCCTGAACCAGCAGACCAACTCTAACAAGCCAAATATGAAGTATGAAGTATGAAAAACAAGTAAGCACAAGTGACAAGTGATTTATCCCGTGGTTCAGCTCGCCACCAAGGCTTGCCTACCTCCACGTTGTTGAGTTGACCACTTAGGTCATGAGCTTTGCAACTCTACCTCGTTCTCAAGTCAAGGAACCAAATCCTTGAGGTGAGGGGTAATAATACTAGCTGCACGAGCGATTACAAACCTCCCTAGGCGCCACACAAGTTGGCAAGGCTCTAGGGCGACGCCTAGCCGGCTAGGGTTCCAAGAACCAAGAGTAATAGAAGCAAATCCACCGGCTATGGCTCAAATCAAGTGCTCTAGGAAGTAGATCTCAGCTAGGGCTTCTCTTGGTGAAGGTTTGAGGCTCTAACTCACTTGGAATCAATAGGAATCAAAGATTAGGTGAGAGAGAGCTTGGGGGCCTTCAATGGGGAGAGGAAGCCCTGTCTGGAGGTAGGAGAAGAGTTATGGTCGTGGGTGACCGTTGGGGTGGTAGGGAGATGGAGTAAATATCCCCTGCCTTCCAACGGTTACAATAAGTCGCGGCAGTGCGGCCTTAGCCCGGCAGTGCTGCGGCCAGCACTGCCGCGCCTGGGCGGCACTGCCCGCGCCTACCAGACGTCAGAAACAGATCTGAATTCAGTGCAGCTGTCTTTGGTTACGAATAAGGATGACTTGGGTTGGTTTGAGCACATGTCATTCAGCCATAGCAATGTATTTGCATCCCCCTTGATAGTACGACATTCCTATAACTCAAATTCAAATGAAAAAGCTTGATATGCACTTTGAGTCCGGATCCGATGAAATATAGTATGAGGGGGTCCACCAACACAAATGTACCATCCTTTCTTAACATTAACCTGCTTATCATCTCATATAATCTCATTAGTTCTCCAATCATGTGGTCATTATCACCAAAACCCACAAATAGGGCTTGATTGCACTTACAGAAGCAAGCACCAACATCATGATATGAAAGATTGAGAGGTTTATTGCTATCAAAGGGTTTCAAGATGAGGAAGGTTGACACCACTCTCTTCACCAAGAAGATTGGAAGCAGCTTGTTTGTGTTGCAAATCTATGTGGTTGATATTATCTTTGGATCACCTCATCAAGATTTTTGTGAAGAGTTTGGGGGATGATGATGGCTAGAGAGTTGAGATGTCTATGATTGGAGAGCTAACTACTTCCTTGGTCTACAAATCAAGCAAATGAAGAAAGGCACATTCGTTAGTCAAGGCAGGTACATCAAGGACATGCTCAAAGAAGTTTGGGTTATGGAGAGCAAAAGCAATAACCACTCCAATGGACACAAATGGACATTTGGATAGTGACTCAAGTGGTGACATGATGGATCAAAAGTTATATCGGTCAATGATTGGAAGCTACAATGGACACAAAATAGTGTTGCACTCCTACCGCTAAAGAGCCGAATACATATTTGCAGGTAGTTGTTGTGCACAATTGCTATGGATGAAAGCAACATTGCAAGATTATGGAGTCAAGTTTGGACAAGTCCCATTGCTATGTGATAATGAGAGCGCTGTCAAAATAGCCACCAACCCGGTTCAACATTCAAGGACAAAGCACATTGACATAAGGCATCATTTCATTAGAGATCATCAAGCAAAGAAAGACATATCTAGTGAGAGTGTGGGCGTCAATGATCAACTTGTCGATATCTTCACCAAGCCACTAGATGAGATAAGGTTTTTGCAAGCTAAGGAAGAGTTGAATATCCTAGACTTCTCCAACATGAGTTGAATGCACCCCCACATATACATGCCTCTCCTCCAAGAAAGTAAGGTGAAATTGTTTGGCATGTGCATTCATATTTATTAGGTTGCGTTCTAGTTCATATAGCCATCACATTGCTTATTTAGGCTCATTCGTGGGAAATCAAATGAATTTGGAGTATTAGATGGTACCATTATTGCTTCTATTTTGACTTGATCTAGTGGTAGCATATAACTCGTTTGTGAGCGTGGTATTAGGTTGCGTTCTAGTTCATATAGCCATCACCATTGCTTATTTAGGCTCATTCGTGGTAAATCAAATGAATTTGGAGTATATATGGTACCACTATTGCTTCTATGTTTGACTTGATCTAGTGGTAGCATATAACTCGTTGTGAGCGTGGTACTCTAGTGTTTGATCTAGTAAGTGAGCATTAAGTGTTTAAACCAACGTGAGTAAGATAACCATTGACAAGATGTGTGAAGAAGCTTACTCTAGAGCAAACTGTGTTAATATATTATGCTCATGAACTAGATTAAGCCACAACTTGACTTAGTTTGATCTCCTCATGTGAATCTCATGATAAAAGTTGTCTCTTTCATTAATATTTGCCCCACCTTTTATGCTAATTGTTGACAAAGGGGGAGAAATTTTTTACACAAGATAGCTCTAGTGAAAGGGGGAGATAACAAAGACAAAGGGGAGGGACAAATATCAAGTATGTATTTAAGCATCAATTTTAAGTGGACCAGGAGCATGAATAATAAATTTGAGCATACAAATAGGGGGATCAAGCTCATAAACCTGTGTGTTGCATTTGAAATGTGCATATTCATATGATGATTGTATGTATAAGCTAATTATATTGATATTCATGCTTATGTTGGTGAATGCTAGTGATAGACTTGATTGTTGAATTGTTTTAAACTAGCATGTTAAGAAGGAAACTGACATACTTATGTTTCAATCGGTTCAAGAGCCTTTCTAGCAACAATTGATGCTATGGATGGTATAACATGTGCACTCCGATTGGTATCACGTCTTCAAAAGGTCCATTCTTATGTCTTAGCATCATTATTGATAGTGTGCTCACCCACATTTCTTATCCATACATATGTGCCAAAATTTAGAGAACCAAACTCTATAGCACATATGTAGGGGGAGCTAATATTATCAATGTGGTAAAATCACATATCTTTGTATAAGTTGTCATCAATTACCAAAAAGAGGGAGATTGAAAGCCCTAGTTTGGTTTTGGTTAATTGATGAAACCTATTTGGTCTAATCCTATTACTAAGCTTGTGTGTAGCTAATGAGAAATGGTTTTGACCAAGCCAAGTGGTGGAGCTAACAAAGTGGCAACCATGGAGGATGGTGATGGCCATAAGCACTCAAGTGATCAAGTGCTCTACCATTGGTGAAATGAAAGAAGAGAAGAGATGAGCAAAGAGGCCCGAAGGAAAAGGTATAACCTCTAGGGCTCTTTGTTTTAGTGATCAAGACACTTAGTGAGTGTGATCACATTTAAGATACATAGTCGTACTATTAAGAGGAGATGATTCACGGCTTATGCGGTGTTCAAGTGCCACTAGGAGTTCTATGACATATTGATGCTATAGACCTAGTGAGTGACTAACAAAACCCTTAGAAAATGCTTTGCAAATTGCTAACACACGTGCAAAGTGGTGAAACACTTTAGTGTTAGCGCATCAAAGCAAGGGTAGAAGTTAGAAAGCGAAAGGTGCTTAGTTAGGGCCATCGGACGCTGGCCGGCCGCATCCGATGGCAAACCCTAGCTTCTGACAGTTGTTGAGGAAGCATCGGACGCTGGAAAAACACTGTTGCAGAGTCCGATGTTGATGACATGGCGCAAGCAAGTCTTCCAGGGAGCACTGGACACACTGGCATTCGTCCGATTGTGTTTCTGCTCTCTCTGGAACCTCTCTGCATAGCCATCGGATGCTGGGGTGTAGCATCCGATGCGAGGGTCCCGAAGCGTCCGATTGCGGCGCTATCAATGCTAAAAAGAGCAGTGGCATTGGAGCGTCCGATGTCACTTTAACCATGGCATTCAACTCAAATAACAACTACAAGTCAACTACAAATAGTTCATTGCTGAAAAGTCAACCATGCGAGCGCCTAAAAAAGTAGGCAACTACAAAGTTCCATAACTTTTCAAGATCTACAATTTGTTTTGATTGTTTCTCCATCCAAGGTCATTTTAAAAAAATTGAATTTTAGAAAATGACAACTTCAAATAAGATTTTAAAGTATCAAATGATTTCAGCTGAAAAAGTCATCAAAAACAAGTTGTACAACTTGTCAAGGTCTATAACTTTTATTTTAGTCATTTCTTCATCCGATAAAGTGATGATTTACACCATTCACAAATTCATAAATCAACTTGAGAGATGTGTCATTTGTGAATAATGTTTACTATCACTTTGTCGGATAAAGAACTGATCAAAATAAAAGTTATAGATCTTGATGAGTTATATAAATTGTTGTTGATAACTTTTTCAGCTAAAATCATTTGACACTTTAAAATCTTGTTTGGAGTTGTGATTTTTTGAAATTCAAAATTTGATTTTTCACAAGAAAAGATGAGTAAAATAATAGTATGAAAAATACAATAAATTGATAGAGCATAATTTACAAATTTTAGGCAAAAATCAAGTGTTTTTATGAAAAAACACAAGTTTTAGCCAAAGATAACAAAATTGGGATATAGAGTTCTTCAACAATTTAAAATTGAATTTCAAATAATATTTTGAGGTATAAACATTTCAAATAAAAAAGCTGTAAATAATAAAGTTCTATAACTTTTAAGATCTACAAGTTTTATTTTGGACATTTCTCTATCCGGATGGTTTGAAAAATTAAAATTTATTTAAATTTAATTATTCGATTTGTCGAGTGTTATTGAAAGACACTCGACAAAGAATCCTTTGTCGAGTGTTGTGAGTTTGACGAGTGTCATGTTAGGGTTTGCGGAGTGTGCTATTGCAGGAATTCGACAAAGACTCTATTTGTCAAGTGCATTTATGTCGCACTCGACAAATAGAGCCTTTGTCGAGTGGCTGATGGAATACACACGGCAACACCAACGCTCAGCTTAGAGCCATTTTTCAGTAGTGCATGTATGTATTCAATTATATTCAATTTGATGTAATAAGTAAAAAGTTATGATAGGTGAAAAGTTTCTGGTGGGACTAAATACCCCTCGCTCGTTACATCCTTCCATTATTCAATGCTAGCTAGTACTCCCTCTGTTCCTTTTTAACTATCGTTTCCGATTTTCATGTCTCAAATTTAACTTAATTTGTAGCAAATACATGTAATATTTATATCTCCAAATAATTTTGTTAAAAAACTAGATTTAAAGATCTTTACCGATGATACTAATTATGTAAATAATATATTAATATTTTCTTAAAGAATATATTTAGTAAAGATGTTTCTCCTGAAAATGAAAATGACAGTTATTTAGAGACGGAGAAGGAGAGAGGTACATGTTATACATAATGAAGAAGACGTACGGATCGGACCACACAGTGACACAAATGGATATAGAGCGGTCCAGCTGGTCCATCGTAGCTTGTGTGTGAATGTGTGATGTGAACTGGTGCCGGTCGGTGGCAGGAACTGGATGGATACAGCAGGAATGCGTGGACATCTCTGGCTGCTCTAGCTAGCTCGAATAATCGATGGATCCTCTAGCTAGCGCTTAATTCAGGGTGGGGCGGAGCGGCATCTCTGGAGAGTGGAGCTGTAGTACTGTGCAGGGACCTGCGCTGAAGATGACATGGCCAGACGAACCTGCAGCAAGGCATCAGCGAACATGCAAAACAACCATAAGCAATGATGCATGGAAATGGCAATGGGAATGGCAATGGCAATGGAGGTGGAGGAACCAAGAACCAAGAAGCAAGTACATTGAGCTCCTGGTGGCGCTTGATGAGCATCTCGTTGTCCCGACGCAGCTGCGCCAGCTCCAGCTCCAGCTCGTTGGTGTAGGCCTGCTTCCGGGCACGCGACCTGCCGCCGACTCACGGTTCTTCATCATGCGCCGCTGCCGCCTGCCATCTCCAGCTCCAGCTCCAGCGGCGGAGCTGCTGCTGCTCTCTGCTTCATGATGCTCTGGTGGTACCGGTACTGGTACTGATCGGCCGGCGCGAAGGAGAAGGCCGCCATCAGGTTCAGGTCGCGGGAGTCGTCGCCGGAGGTGGAGGACCCGCCGCCGCCTCCTGCCCCTGCCCCTGCCCCACCGAGGTAGGTGAACTCGAGGGTGGAGCTCAGGCTCAGCGTCGTGGGCGAGGTGGCGTGGGGGGCTGCGGCGGCGACGAGAAAGAGGGCGGTGGGGAGGAGCACCAGCACCAGCACCAGCACTAGAAGGCGACATATGCTGGTGGTGACGACGGTGGTGGTTGTACAATGCACCGCCGCCGCCGCCGCCAAGGGATGGCTGTAGAGACATGTAGTCCTTCCACGCCTCCTCCATGGCAGGCATCAGCACCAGCACCAGCACCAGGCAGAGCGAGGCAAGGCAGAATAGAATGGCTAGCTAGTCAGCAGACGACACCACAACCGCTACCACCTATACCACTACTACTGTGCTGCTGGCTGTTGTGGGCGGTCGCTAGCTGCTATCTCCTCTCCTCTCCTCTCTTTATTATACCAGCCGCCGGACAGTAGTGTCCATTCTCCGGTCTCTCTCTCGCTCTCTCTCCACCACCACACACACACTCACATCATCATCATCATCTGCTATATGCATCATTTTTTTTTGGACACCCATTTAATTTGCTATGATCTTTGAATTAATCTAGGACATTAGATGATAACCAAATCTAATTAATACTAGTATTAGCGGATCGGAGTCTTAAGTCACCAAGACAAGCGCGTGTATAGGGTTACTCGAGGCCACGTGTCATCAAAGGTCCCTACGTACCTTCCAGATTTGTTCTGTATGTTGTCACCAGGACAAACATACGAGCAGCTCATACAGGTGGATGGTCATCAGGACATTGCATTGTGATAATAAGAGAACTACAGGCCAGGTGAATATTGTAACACACCTAGAAGAAGCTAGTTGAGGCCACGTTCAGTTCCCCAAATTACTCCAAAAAATTACATAGCACATGTTGTATCGAATCTTTAGACGCATGCATGAAGCATTAAATATAGGTAAAAAATAACTAATTATACTTTTACTCTGTAAATATCGAGATAAATCTTTTGAGTCTAGTTAATTAGACCATGCTTGAACAAAATTTATTAAATAACAATGAAAGTGTTAGAGAGGTTTTGTTACTCGACGAGCGAGTAGTTATGCATTAGATAATGACAACACGTAGTGCCACTCTAGTGCAGGTGCGTGCAGTGGCACAGCGAGCTACAGAAGCTAGGGGTCATGTGTTTCGTACCTGCTACAATACGTGCATGCGTTTGCTCAGCGTGCGTCAGCGTCAGCATGTGCATGCGGCCAGTCACAGGCTCACAGCCCACAGCAGCACGTAACTCCAGTACTACTAGTACTGTAGGTGCTTACTACTAGTAGTTTGCTGTGGGCCTCGTTAGTCCTCACCTCTCATCTCAATCTCATCCGCATGCAGACGCATAGGAGGATTGCAATGGAGCCCATGGAGATGGAGACCAATACTGATATTTAGTTAGTTTTCAGACTGTAAAGTTTTTTATTTAAATCACTCAGATGTTACATAATGTGTTAATATAGTATATATATGATATTCGGATATTAACAAAAAAAATACAGAATTCATCCGGTGATCCTTCATTAGCGCATGTGTTACTATAGCACTTTGTCAAATCATAGACTAATTAAGTTTAAAAGATTCGTCTCACAAATTATATGCAAACTATGTAATAGTTATTTATTTAGTCTATATTTAGTACTTTATATATATATATAGGGAAATTATTTTCTACTCCTAGGGAGTAGTTACTCCCATGTTTATATCTCTAGATTTATGGTATATATGACCGAACAAAGTATATTTACATGAAGTATATGATCATACTAGACTATCTATGGAAATATATACGTCAAGTATGCATGCATACATAGAGTATGCGGATATACTTATTTTATATACAACAGTGAGTGACATTTTCGTAATATATTAAAAAGTATGGGTTCCTTTGAAATTGTTTAGTGTATTAAGACATGAAATATCTTAACATGAGTATATAAACATACTCAAAGTGATAAACAAGTATGAACACATACGCAACATGGTGTTTTGAAGATGGGAGTAACTACTCCGGGGAGTATAGAAAACTCACCCATATATATATATATATTATATATATATATATATATATATATATATATATATATAATGTCTAAAAATCTGATGTAACAGAACGTAAGGTTTATGAATTATACTCCATCTATCTAAAGTATAAGTCATTATGTGTATATACAAATCAAAATTTCTCAATTTTACTATATTTAATATATATAACATTTGTATCTCTAAATAAATTTATTATAAATATATATTTAATTATCTATCTAATTGTAATATTATGTATTATAAATATTAATATATTCTTCCTTAATACTATAACTGGTTAAAGTTAAAAATATTGACTTCTCGAAAAGTTGAAATGATATTTGTCTTGGAACACAGAAATGTACGGTATTTAATTAAACACAACGACTCCTATAGTAGAGAATAGACCTTTGATCCACGTTGGGTTTGGACTTTAGTCTCAGTATTTTTTTTGTGTGTTTGGAACTAAATGAGGCTTTAGTCCTGGTTCTAGATACAAACCGGGACTAAAGTATGCCTAACAACAACTGACTTTTAGTCCCGGTTGGTGCCCTCAACCCGGACTAAAGGGTGACCTTGTAGTCTCGGTTGTTGTTACCAACCGGGACTAAAGGTCTTTCACCCGAGTAAATTCAAAAGGAGAGCGTCTAGAACTATTTCACATGTGTTGTGTAGCTATGTTGGTAAATAAAAGTTACATGTGAGGTGATTGATTCTGGGTTCGAATCTCACGAAGTGCAACATAAATTTGAGTTTAAATAATTTTTTTATCTTCGGGATGGGCTTTAGTGCCGGTTGAACGACCCAGGACTAAAAGCAACCACAACTAAAGCTTAGCAGTCCTGATTGGCAAAACTAGGACTAAAGGAGTTTGGAACCAGGACCGTGACTAAAGCCGGTTCTCTACCAGTATATCGGCTCTGTTCACTTAAGCTATAAGTGAATTTTATTTAATATGTATAAATCAATCGTAAAATAGTATTTTTTATTTTACAACAGATCAACTATTTTAACTTATTAGCTATCCCATAAGTCATACTGAACATGTAGCCTGCAATTTGCAAGGTTGTACAACTCATAGTCTGAATGGCACGACGACGTTCAGCCCGTCGGTCCAGCCCGGCCATATCCAATATCCATGGGTAATGGTCGGTACTCCCTCTATCCACGAAAGAATCATTCCTAGAATCCGTGTCAGTCCAACTTTTTAAACTTTAACTAATTTTATAAAAGAGTAATAACATCTATGCTATAAAATGAACATATTATGAAAATATACTCTATGATATATCTAATGATGCGAATTTGAGATCATCAATCTTGATAGTTTTTTCTAGAAATTCGGTCAAAGTTTAAAAAGTTTGATTTAGGACAACTCATAGTTTTTTCTAGAAATTCGGTCAAAGTTTAAAAAGTTTGATTTAGGACAACTCTATAAATCTATTTATTTGTGGACGGAGGGAGTACTATCTAATCTCTCTATCTCAATCTATCATTTATACTCCCGAGAAACAACTTTAATAAAAATATTAATAAAATATATTAATATTTATGGTATATAATTAGTATTATGAAAAAGTATTTTTAAACCTCTTATTTTAATAAATTTATTTAAAATATTATACATATATTCTATAAATCGGCTACTCCTACTAGCTTTATGTACGCTGGCTAGCTACTGCTACGGGCAGTAGTATACGTCATGCGTGAGCTTGATCCGTCGTACATTTGTCTATTTTCTTGGCATTTGTTTAGTTGCAATCACTAAAATTTAGTTTCTATCATATTGATGCATGTTGCTCTCTTAAAATAAACTAATTATAAAATTAATTTTTTAACTTGAGGAAAATTCATGAGACGAATTCACCAAGTCTAGTTAGCTTATAATTTAATTAACAATGAGATGCTATAGTAAATATTTGCTAATGATAAATTAATTTAGTTTAATAGATTCATCTCATAAAATATTATACGATAGTATAATTAATTGTATAATTAATCTATTTTAATAGATTAAATTAATATCGCAATATCCGATATGACACGAACTAGTACTCCAAACACCGTGACACCTACGGCTCCACTGTATGTGACCATACATGGAGTACTGTACATACGTACGCAGGGATCCCCTGGTACGTCAACTAATATAGTATGAAGGGAGTATGTATGAAGCATTAAATATAGGTAAAAAATAACTAATTATACTTTCAGTGTGTATATGTCGAGAAGAATCTTTTAAGCCTAGTTAGTCCTTATTTAAATAAAGTTTATTAAATAATAACGAAATTGCTACAACTAAACGCGGTGAATAGCATGCACATATCCACGATCACGGTGGAGAGACGTACGTACGGTGGCCTGCCGGCCATACCCGATCAGCTGCATGCCTTGGCACAACATCCGAGGCAACCATGCATGTACTGTACCATACTCCAGCCGTGTGTACGTATACTACTGTACTACTGTAGCTAGTAGTACAGTGATGTTGACCTGAGCCCTTTTTGTTTGCCCGGCAGCGCGGGGTCCCGGACCCCGGCCCCCAGCACCGATCCTAGTTGTACTCCTCCCCTGCTAGTCCTACACTCCTACTATACCCGGGAGTACTCACTCTCTTCAAAAAAAAAAAAGGAATGCATATGCTGTGTACCAGTTTAATTGGTTCATATTTAACCAAAATTTAACAAATGGTGTTCATATTTATGACTCTAAATTAACTTACTATAGAACTATATTTCGTAACTAATCTAATAGTATTTGTTTAAAATTAATATTTTATTTATATATAATTAGTTCATCCTAAGATGTTAAGACATAACACTGTGCTAGAATTGCATTTGTTCCTAGACGGGAGGGAGTAGAAATCTCAACCGGTTCTCACTTCTCCCACCGCTTTCGAGTTAGAATCTGATGCATTTGGTATAGTTTCTCTCTCGACACCACAATGGCATGGTGGTCTAGGACGAGGAAGGGTGCAGGGAGGTAGGCAGCAAGGCAGGGTATGACGAAGAGGAGAGGCCTCACGACGAAGGGTATGATCGAGGCAAGAGAAAGAGGGGCACGACGGAGTGAAAGGACCTTGATATCGTCTAGAGGGGGGATAAATAGGCCTGTAGAATTTCAGCTCAAACAAAAATTAAAGACCTGAGCGGTAGTCATGTTCTCAAAGCGGCAATGTTGCTCTAGTTGACACCCGAGCCTATAGATCAAAAACTACCAAACGAAATAAATACATGAGCTTCTTGAGGTAGAGTAGAGCCTATTCCACCAGCTGGATGTAGGTAGAGCGTACAAATGAGTAGATCGGTACTAACCATAAAATCACCAACAAACAAGGAGAAAGCAATATAAAGCAAGAACACAGAGAGACAATGAATTTATCTCGTAGTTCAGGTCGTCACCAAGGCTTGCCTATGTCCATATTGTTGAAGAAGCCACAAAGGCTTTGGTCTCTTTCACCTTATCCTCGTTCTCAAGTTAAGAGAACTGAATGACCTCTTGAAATGAGGTTGTTTTCACTAGTTTGCTTGGGTGATAACAAATGTCCTAGGGCTACCACACAAGTTGGCAAGCTCCACGGGCGACTCTAGCCATCTACGACCAAGCTCCAAGCGTAACGAACGCAATTCGCTGACTTGAACACAAACCAAGTGTTTTAGACAATCAAGAACACTTTGGGAGCTCTCTATTATAGTTTGGAGGCTCAATATTTCAAGGACTAAAGAGGAATCGATGAGAGAATATTGAGGAGCTCCAATAGAGGGAGAGGTAGAGAGGAGAACTCCCCTGGTCGAGTTCTGAAGCAAATGGTTGTGGGTGATCGTTGTGCCAGAAAGGGGTGAAGGAAATACCCCTTTCTGTCAACGGTAAGATTTTAAGGCGCGATAGTGCGGCTCTCAGAACGGCACTACTTCCCGAGTAGCAGTGTTCCTCTACCTAAATAGCTCTGGATGGAAAACTGTTTCATAGGCTGACTATGCAAGGTAAAAGAGGATGTTACTAAAGCTTGCGCATTCCATCCCCCTTTGTAGTATGGCTTTTTTAAACTCAAGATCAAAACATAGAAGAATTTAAATGCCTTTGAGTCAGTTGTCACTTCCCTTTGTAATTGGGGACTCCACCATTGCATGTATTATCATATTTCTCAATATCACTTCACAAAGTTATTTGCAATCATCTTTTGTCTTATCTCGTTGAGCAATCATACCTTGAGCTTGTGACTTGAATCATTTCAATACGTGTGAGTTCAGTCCATTGCTTCACCACTTCCACAAATAGTTTGACCCTCAACACAATATGACTCCTCATAGCTCAATTAGTACCTCAACTCAATGCAAGCACTCTCTTCTTCACCCCATCCATGGTACCTCGGTGTCCAAGTCATTGCTTGACCTTCACCTTCGCTTAGTCCCTCGAAGCCCTTTCCCTGCTATCTTCTCCGAACATAAGGTTGATATGTGCTCTTGTGGTTCTATCCTGAGTGATGAGTGATTGGTCAACAGGCTCACCGGGAGGGGTGAGTGGAGATGTGTTCTTGGTTGTGTTGTTGTGCAGGTGTGGAGCTCAAAGGCAGTGGTCGATGGTGAGGTGAAGGTCAAGTAGAGACGTGCCGCACCGACGGATCGGGAGCGGTGAAGGGTGGACGTGAGGCTTGGACCAACAGACCGAAGGGCCGGAGGACCAGCTGTGGTAGTGAAAGGATCAAATCAGCCTAGAGGGGGGTGAATAGGTGATTCTAAAATCTGAAAGTCAAACTCAAAATTGAGGTTAAATAACAGCCGGTACTACTGGTCTATTTGGGTCAGTACTACCGGGTGAACACCACCGGTACTACCGACACAAACAGGCGGTACCATCGGGTACCTACGAAGTGCTACGAAATCAAAGTAAATGAGATGAAATTTTAGATCTAGAAATTACTCCACTTCCCTAAGTGTTATAGATGAAGATTATAGCCTTCCCATGTCTTGGTCCCTTGCCAAAATGTAGATCGAGCCTTCCCAACCTAAGAATGATAGAGAGGAGAGGAAGAACACGAAGAACACAAGCACAAACGTAATATGCAAAGTAGAGAGAACAACAAGGACACGAGACACAGTGATGTATCCCGAGGTTCGGCGAAACCACTAAGGAGTGCCTACGTCCTCGTTGTTGAGGTGACCACCAAGGTCAGAGTCTCTTTCACCTTCTTGCCTCACTCAAGCCACCACAAAGGTTAGCCAAGTTTCTCCACTAAGAATCACAGGGGAAATACAAACGCTTCGGGGAGCCCTCACAAATTAATCAACACAGGCTACCACCGAAGAACACCTAACCGGCTAGGGTTCAAAGAACCCAAGAGTAATAAATACAAGCCAAGTCAGAGACATGCGGGAACCAAGTGCTCAAGTCGTAGATCGAAGCTTCCCACTCTCTAATCTCACTTCCCTCTCAAATATTGCAAGGGATTGAATCTAGGAGCAAAAGGGGGAGAGAGAGGGGAGGAGTCAATGCTTGGGAGGTGTTGGGTGGGTACCCAATCGTAGGGATCCCGCTTCCACACAAAAGCATTTTCGACGAATCCCTTATCGAACGGAAGCAACTGTGAGCCGAATACTTTCGAGCGATATGAACGGTAGACGATCAGGAACGAATGTGGTCACTCGAGCAATGATGCTTTCAACCGAATATGTTCTCGAACGAATACAATGCTATTAGTCGGTTTCAATCAGCTATGCAGCGATAGTCTCCCTTCCAGGCGAAAGCGCCTTTCGTCTGAATGCACTTTGGGCCGAAGCGATAGTTTCCCTTTCAATTCGGGCGAAAGCGCCTTCGTCTTCCAAAGTTGGTGGATAGGCGACGCTTTCGTCTGAAGCGATAGTTTCCCTTCCGGACGAAAGCGCTTTCATCTTCCAAAGTTGGTGGAGAGACGACGCTTTCGTCTGAAAGCACTTTCGTCCATAAGCGATGGCTTCCAAATGTCTTCGTGCAGGTCCAGAGTCCAAAACTAGCAGAGGAGGACCCACTTGTCGGAAGGAGGCTGCTCGATGGATGGAGAGCAGATGGGGCCACCTCGACGTTGGTGTCCGGAAATACCCTCCGGATGACAGAGGCGCCTTATCCAAAAGAGTAGTTACAAGGACATTGTAGTACTTGTAAACAAAGAGTAATTGGAAGGGCATTTCCGTACTTGTAAAGACTGCATGATTAATATAAATAGGCTGACCTCCCCTATGGAGGGGGGAGGAGGATCACTGTTCAAGTGGCTACTTCTACTGTTGGCTCGCGTCCGCGAGTCTGCCATTCGTCTCCTTGTGTGTTCGCTTTCGTTCGGGTAGCGACATGCTGTTTTAGGGTTTCGGCCCTAAAACAACAGGAGGTGTTTTGTCTGAAGGTAGGTCGCAATGAATGAGTGGAGTGAGTGGGTAATGGTTAGAAGCTAGGTGGGTGGCTATTTATACTAGTCACCCTTTTCTCGCAACAGCTGGTAGTACCAAGCTCATAGTCCAGTAGTACCGACTGGCTAAAACTGACAGTTAAATGAGCCGTTGACCAGATGAGTACTACCGTGAATGCAGGCCGATACCACCGGGGCCGGTAGTACCGGCCATATGGCGGTACTACCGCCAGGCCAATTCGAGCACATCTAGAGAGGTCTGCAATCTGACCTAGAATGTCGGTACTACCGACCAGAGGGTCGGTACTACCGTGCCTGGTAGTACCGCTATAATTTCGAGCAAAACAGAGAGGGTGTAAAAACGGCTGGACCCTCGGTACAACCGACCAGGGGGGTTGGTACTACCGGGGCCGGTAGTACCGGCTTTATAGCGGTAGTACCGCTAGGTCACTTTTGACCTTGTCTAGAGAGCATTGCGCTCAACACCCCTGGGCGGTACTACCGACCCCATGGTCGGTACTACCGTCTATGTGTTTGTGAGTGCGTGGTGTCTCTTAAGCATACTTTTGTTAGACGATATGAGCACTTTTCTCCACATCTAGTCTGGCGTACCTATAACTCAAGTTCAAAAGTAAAATATCAATCCACCACTTGAGTTAGGCATCTTTTCTCCAACAAAATTTAACGTGCTTTGTTCACGGGATTTCAATGTTGCAATTCTTTCTAAGGACTGACACCTGCATACATGCCTTTATAAAACTGTTAGTCCCTAATTTTATTATCATTAATTAGCCAAAACCCACATTAAATGTGAATGCACTTACAGGTAGCTAGCACTTGGCTTCAGCAAGCGAGAGCACATGGGGATGTGCGATGGCATCGGCCGAGTCGAGAGGAAGACGATGGTGTTTTGTGCACTTGGCGGGGAGTCAAACACGAGCTTGCATGGGAGATGCAAGTGTCGTTGGACGAGTCAAGGAGGAAGGCGAAGGCGTTGTGCTTGGCATGAGGCTGGACATGCATCGGTATCGGTGTCGATGGTCGGGGCCTGAAAACCATGCTGCATCTTCGACGCGGGTTTGGTAGTTGAGCCTCGAAAAACTACCATCAACGATTTTTGAGTTTGGGCCTCAAAACTCGGGGTGGCCGGTTTCCGAGTTTGAGCCTCAAAACTCGGGGTGGACGGTTTCTAGGTTTGGGCCTCAAACCTGGGCTCGCAGTTTGTCGGTTTGAGCCTCAAAACCCAGCGCAGGTTTGGCGGCACCGCGAGGCTTGCGTCGAGGCGAAGCTAGCGGTGAGAAGGCACGACGGTCGACGTGATGGCACATGGCGGCATCCTGGAGCTTGCGTCGAGGCGAAGCGCAGGGTGAGAAGACGTGTGGCCGTCTGATGAAGCCTGAACAGAGTTGGACTAGAATACCCCTAGGGTTAGCTAGTTTGCTCTTGTATCTAGGGGTGGAAGGGACTAATGTATTACTACCTTCGGCCCCTTTTATAAGGCGTACACACAAAGTCAAGATTCAAACTTTAAAAACTTTGACCAATGATTTAGTTAATAATATTTAACTATTATAATATAAATTTAATATGGTTAGATCCATAAACAATTGTACTATCCAACAATCATAAGTTCATAAACATAAATAATATAATATAAAGTAAATGAATGATCAAAGTGTAATTTAGGAGACCGTGTCATTTCTATAAACGCCTTATAAAAGGGACCGGAGGTAGTAGGACTATAAATAAGGATGGCAGCCCCTCCATCCTATCCATCTCAAGTAGCTGCCATCCTATTCACAGACTCACAATTCATTTGTTAGGCTTTCTTCCTCTAGCTACTTGTGATCCACAGAGACGACAATTCCTTTGTGTACTCTTTGATTTTAGGAAAAGGGACTGTAATCCCTTTGTCTCCTCGTGGGGTAGACTTTTGGCTAAAATCTTGTGTCGATTCACGTTTTGCCCTTCGCATTTTTTGTTGCTCCTCTTTTGATTTGTCTCGAGATTTCTTGTTCTAAGGAGTAACTTGGAAATCCGTTTCAACCATCTTCTAGAGCATCGTGAGATACATCTTTCCACCTGTCGGGGGACCAAAAAGGGGTACCCCCAATCAACGCGAAACAAATAAGTTAAACCTAGAGCACCAATTAATAAGAGACCTAACTAGTCTAACCCCCTAAAAAAACAACCCCTCGAGGCCTACAACGTCGGCCTACCGCCAGGAAGCCCGGGCCCGCCAAAGCCTTGCCAACCGCCTCATGGTAGCCTACCCCTCGAGCCCCGGCACATAGGTCTCGAGCCCACTACAACCGTACACCGTTCCTCGAGACCCCACGTAGGGACCTCGAGCCTCTCTCTAGCACGGTAACCTATCCCTCGAGACACACCATACCTCCCTCGAGCAGCACCAGACATCAGATATCAGCCCCATACTACGCATTTAATGCGTCCACCTACTCCGGTCACATCCTCTGGTACACGACGTAAGCCACAGTGAACCGGGGCCAGAGTCAAACCTCGTTTTCACCACAAGCATGGGCGAAAAGGCACAAGTACAGCACTGTTAGGCCATACCCTGCACTGTAGCACACTCGAGCCACATCTCGAGACCTGGATTCCCGCTGTACGGCCGGGTTTTCCGGGACTTTCCCATACCTGCGGGGGCTCGAGCCCCCCGTAGGCGCCACCTCGAGGCCGGCCCTGCACCCCTCGAGCCCTGACTTCTTTCATGCTATTGGAGGACAGGTACCCCAAGACCCGGAGGAACCCTGCCACGTCCTGTACGTGCCGGAATGGGCGCTGCACGGCATCCACATCGCCGCGCCTCCACGTCCGCGCCTGGGATGGAAGCCACACTTCAAGGACGCCTCAACAGCAACCCCCACGCCGGCTCCAGTGACCTCGACAAGACAGATTTTAACCCTTCGCGGTATTGGGGCGTGTACATGTCACTCCTGTGTAACCCTGGCCTCCTCTTGCTCTATAAAAGAGGACACCAGGGCCCTTCACGCGGAGGGGGGAAAGAGTCCACACGACACACATACGAGTTCGGACTCTCGTCCACGCTCATTGAGCTTGTATTGCCCCTGTACAAGCACTTAGGTGCAAGTAATACAAGAACCTCCTCCCCCCGCTGGACGTAGGGCCTTCTTTGCCCGAACCAGGATAAACCCTTGTGTCATCTTGCATCACCATCCAGGAAGAGAGCACGCGATCATATTACTAGTTGGTGTCATACCCCCGGGGACGAAGCACCGACAGTTGGCGCGTAGGTAGGGGGCTTCGCGTGTCGAAGTCGATTTCTCGTTGTTTTCTGGATGGCTTCTTCCACTCCTTCTTTCTCCGCTGGTGCCGTCATCTGGTTCGGGAGCCTCGAGTTCCTGGCCACCGGCAGCGGCAACGAGCTGACCCTGCTCACACAGAGAGCCCGAGCGGAGGGCGTGTCACGCCACCACGCGCGGGGGGCGTGGCGCGTCGCCCGCACCACCATGCGTCGCCACCTCGTGAGCGGCGCCGTCGTCACCATCGTCGTCAGGCACAGGCGGTGCCCGCGGCGTACACCCACTTCCCCGCGGCCGGCGCAGCATCCCCGAGGAGAAACCTGCCCGGCGTGGCCGAAGACTTCTAGGGCGCGCGCGCACTCTCCCAGCGAGTTCGCGTTCGTCATGCGCACGGACCGGGAGCCTGGCCAGAGGCCTTCGAGCCGTGCTCCGTCGACACCACCTGGCTTCCTCCCGCATGGGGTGTACCGCGCTCGACTCCAGCGGCCCCCGTTCGGCCTCAACAACTCCGCAGCTGTCTACGCCCACCACCTCGACGAGCGCCGTCAGGACCGGGCGGCGGCAGAGCGGGAGGAACGTTCGGGCGTGATCCTACGAGCCACCACCGACCTAGAGATCATCTACCCCGCGCACTTCGACCGCGGCTTCTCACAAGTCGTCAAGCCACCCGGCGAGCCACCATCGGATAGTGGTACCGCGAGCTGCAGTCCCAGCACGAGCCAAGGCGGCGCGACATCAACAGCTCCGACTCCGACGAGTACGACTACCACGACCCTGACCTCTGGGATCCCACCAGGGAGTGCTTCCAGCTCGAAGGAGTCGTGGACGATGCCGAGGACGACGGCGACGACGACAATAGGCCGGCGCTCAACCTCGAAGAGCCCAGAGACATGGCTGCGGCGGGCGGACCACACGTTCGGGAAGGAACGAATCCCCGGCACCGGATGCACCACCTCAGCACAATGACGACCGGGCGGCGCAGCTCGCGCAGCTGCGGGAGGCGATCACCAAGGCTGAGGAGGACCGACAACGCCTGCTGCAGCTCGAGCAAACTCTTGTGCAGGAACAAGCCCAGCCTCGAGGCGCCGGCGCACGTGGCCGCGTTCGAGAGGTCCACCGGCAGATCCACGAGGATGGGGCACCAGCACGCCCGAGGTACGCTTCCCGCGAGCCGCAGAACGTGGTGGCGGCCGCAATGCTGCTCCGCGATCTACCCGCCATCTCCAACCCTGACGCCAGGCGCATGCTCGGGGAAATGAAGAATCTCCTCGAGACAGCCGCTCTGCAGCAGGCCGAGAGCTCAGCCTCACGCCGGCGCGGAGCGGCCTCGGGGAAGCCAGCAGACACGCCCCGCAACGAGCGTGAGACGTCCGTCCACCAGCCGGACGCCTCTCGAGCCAGGCCAGGCCGGGAGCGGATCGTCGACAACCGGCCACCTCGAGACCCCAATGACGCCCGCAACAACATCAACCGCCGGCGCAAGGACAAAGGGGCCGAGGAGCGTGGCTATAATGCCCATCGAGGGGGTGCTTTGACAGTGACGAGGACCGACAAGCCCTCGAGCCCCCGGGCCCCAGGGTCTTCAGCCGGGCCATCCGCAGCTCAACCCTCCCCGACCGCTTTCGACCACCGACCAACATCGTGAAGTATGACGGGGAGGTCGAGCCCAAGCTATGGCTCTCCGACTTCCGCCTGGGCTGCCAACTGGGCGGGGCGAAGAGCAATGACCGCGTGATCATACGCCAGCTCCCACTCTACCTCTCGGACACCGCCCGTCGGTGGCTCGAGGGGCTCCCGCCGGATCAGATCCATGACTGGACCGACCTAGTTAGGGTTTTCGATGGGAATTTCAAGGGGACTTGTGTGCGCCCAGGCAACCCCTGGGATCTACGACGTTGCAGACAGACAGCGGACGAGCCCCTCCGTGACTTCGCTCGGCGATTCTCGAAGCAGCGCCTTGAGCTCCCCCGCGTGCCTGATGAGGATGTCATCTCAGCGTTCCTCGCGGGCACGACATGCCAAGAGCTAGTCCACGAGCTAGGGCGCTACCGTCCCAGGACAGTCGAGGATCTAATGGATCGTGTCACCAGCTTTGCCTCAGGCGACGAGGCAGTGGGGGCCTTCTTTGGCCGCTCCACGGACAAAGGCAAGGCGGTGGCCACGCCGGAGGGCTCGAGCAGGGGCAACAACGTCAAGAACCGCAACAACGACAACAAAAAGAAGAAGAAAAAGGCAAAGGTCAGAAGGCAAAGCGCGACGCCGATGACGACGATGATGAAGAAGTGCTCGTGGGCGCCCTCGAGCATAAGAAGCCTCGAGGCCCCCTGACGGGGCTGTCTTCGACAAAATGCTCGAGGACCCCTGCCCTTATCACAAGGGTCCCACGAATCACAAGTTGAAAGACTGCCGAATGATGAAGGGCTTCTACTCCAAGCTCGGCGACAAGAAGGAAGACGCGCCTAAGGGCAAGAACAACAATCGACGCGACGACGGGGACGCGGACGACGACTTCCCCCCGGTGCGCGACTGCTTCATGATCTATGGGGGCCCAACCGTCGGGCTCTCAGCTCGAGAAAGAAAGAAGGAGCACGGGAGGTTTTTGCACTCTGCCACGACGCCCCCCGGTATCTTGACTGGTCTGATGCGCCGATCACGTTCGACCGTGATGACCATCCGGACCATGTCGTAAATCCGGGGGCGTACCCCCTCGTCGTCGACCCCGTCATCGTCGACGTACGGTTCTCCAAGGTGTTGATGGATGGGGCTCGAGCCTCAACATCATATACCTCGAGACCCTCGACCTCTTGGGGATTTCGGGACCAGCTCCGACCCAGCGTCGGGGGGTTCCACGGAGTCATACCAGGGAAGAAGGCCCACCCCTCGGGCGCATCGACCTACCTGTTTGCTTTGGCACGCCGGCCAACTTCCGTCGGGAGACGCTCACCTTCGAGGTGGTTGGGTTCCAAGGGACCTTCCACGCCATCATCGGCAGGCCTGGCTACGCCAAGTTCATGGCGGTCCCCAACTACACATACTTGAAGCTCAAGATGCCGGGGCCGAAAGGGGTCATCACCGTCGACACCTCCTACGAACACGCGTACCACTGCGACGTGGAGTGCGTCGAGCGTGGGAGGCCAACGTCCAAGTCGACTCGCTCGAGGCCCTAGCTGCCCTGGCCACCGAGGCCCCTGAAGCAAAGCGCCACGCCGGCACCTTCGAGCCGGCAGAGCACACCAAACAGATACCCGTCGACCCGACCTCGACCGACGGCAAGACGCTGGCCATCAGTGCCAGCCTCGAGCCTAAATAGGAAGCAGTGCTCGTCGACTTTCTCCGCGCGAACATCGACATGTTTGCGTGGAGCCCCTCGGACATGCCAGGCATACCGAGGGGAGTCGCCGAGCACGCCTTGGAGATCCAGGCCGGCTCCAGACCGGTGAAGCAACGCCTGCGCCGCTTCGACGAGGAGAAGCGTAGGATCATCGGCGAGGAGGTGCACAAGCTTTTGGCGGCTGGATTCATCAAGGAGGTATTTCACCCGGAGTGGCTAGCTAACCCTGTACTAGTTAGGAAAAAGTGGAAAAATGCGGATGGTGCGTAGACTACACTGGTTTGAATAAAGCGTGTCCAAAAGTTCCATTTCCTTTACCTAGAATTGATCAGATTGTCGATTCCACTGCGGGGTGTGAAATACTTTCATTTCTCGATGCGTATTCCGGCTACCACCAGATTAAGATGAAAGAATCCGACGAGCTCGCTACCTCTTTTATTACGCCTTTTGGTATGTATTGCTATGTTACAATGCCCTTCGGCCTTCGAAACATCAGGGCAACATATCAGCGTTGTATGCAGCATGTCTTTGGCGAACACATAGGCAAAAACGTCGAGGCCTACGTCGATGACGTCGTGGTTAAGACCAAGAAAGTCGGGGACCTCATCAGCGATCTCGAGACCACGTTCGAGTGCCTCCGGGCCAAGAATGTGAAACTCAACCCCGAGAAATGTGTCTTTGGTGTGCCTCGAGGCATGCTACTTGGCTACATTGTCTCACAACGGGGGATCGAGGCCAACCCCGAAAAGATCTCAGCAGTCACGAGGATGGGCCCAATTCGAGACCTCAAGGGCGTACAGAAAGTGACAGGCTGTCTAGCCGCTCTCAGCAGGTTCATCTCGAGGCTAGGGGAAAAGGCGCTACCCCTCTACCGCCTGCTGAAGAAAACGGAACGCTTTGCGTGGACCGTCGAAGCGAGGAGGCCCTAACCAAGTTGAAGGGGTTGCTGACTTCCGCGCCAATTCTCGTGCCACCACACCAGCCCAGGGTGACGATCCCCCCGAGCCTCTCCTCCTCTACGTGGCCGCAACCACCCAGGTGGTCAGCGCGGTCGTAGTCGTCGAGAGACACGAGGAGGGTCACGCGCTACCAGTCCAACGGCCGGTGTACTTCATCAGTGAGGTGCTCTCCGAGGCCAAGGTCCGGTACCCACACATCCAGAAGCTGCTCTACGGCATCATCATCACGAGGCGCAAGCTCCAGCATTATTTCCTCATCATCCCGTGACGGTGGTATCGTCCTTCCCCCTTAGAGAGATCATCAACAACCGGGAGGCCACGGGGCGCATCGCCAAGTGGTCTGCCGAGCTGATGGGGGAGGCCATCCTACGCTCCACGAAAAGCCATCAAGTCGCAAGCGTTGGCGGACTTCGTTGCTGAATGGACCGACACCCAGCTCCCGCTGGCACAAATCCAAGCCGAGC
The DNA here is from genome assembly GCA_009763385.1 of Coix lacryma-jobi var. lacryma-jobi. Lineage (NCBI taxonomy): Eukaryota > Viridiplantae > Streptophyta > Magnoliopsida > Poales > Poaceae > Coix > Coix lacryma-jobi. Next base: position 189,338,320 of record CM019822.1, on the reverse strand, counting down.
TCTGGACTATGTACTTCGACGGGTCCCTCATGAAGACAGGGGCAGGCGTAGGCCTGCTCTTCATCTCACCCTCGGAGTCCACATGCGCTACCTGCTGCGCTTGCACTTCCCCGCCTCCAACAACGTCGCTGAGTACGAGGCCCTCGTCAACGGGCTGCGTATCGCCCTCGAGCTTGGGGTCCGACGCCTCGACGTTCGAGGGGACTCGCAGCTCGTCGTCAACCAGGTCATGAAGGCCTCGAGCTGCATCGATCTCCAAGATGGAAGCATACTGCGGAGAAGTGCGCAAGCTAGAAGACAAGTTCTACGGCCTCGAGCTCAACCACATCGCTCGAAAGTACAACGAGGCCGCAGACGAGCTGGCTAAGTTAGCATCCACGCGCGGCACCGTCCCACCAGATGTCTTCTCGAGGGACATTTTCGAGCCATCCGTCAAAATCGGCCCGGGGGCTGGCCCCTCGACGCCACCCCTCGAGCCGGACACGGGGGCTCGATCTTCAACGCCACCCCTCGAGAACGACCCCTCGACATCCGCTGAGGCGATGCAGATCGACGCACCCGCCTCTTCTTCATCACGACCCCTCGACTGGCGGACGCCCTTCCTCGACTACCTGACGCAAGGCGTGCTACCAGAAGACAAGACGGAGGCCCGACGCATCGCTCGAAGGGCCAAGACCTACGTCATCTACGGCGACGAACGAGAGCTGTACCGTCGAAGCCCATCAGGAATCCTTCAGCGCTGCATCCCCCTCGAGGAAGGACGCAGGCTCCTCGACGACATGCACTCGAGGGCTTGCGGCCATCACGCAGCGCCAAGGACCTTGGTGGGGAACGCCTTCCGCCAAGGCTTCTACTGGCCAACCGCCATTGGAGACGCCAAGCGCCTGGTTCGAGCCTGCCAAGGGTGTCAGTTCTACGCCAAGCAAACGCACCAGCCCGCGCACGCCCTGCAGATGATCCCCATCACTTGGCCGTTTGCCGTCTGGGGGCTCGACCTCGTGGGTCCCCTCAAGATGACAAATGGAAAGTACACGCATGTGCTCGTGGCCGTCGACAAATTCACCAAGTGGATCGAGGCTAAGCCTATAGGCAACCCCACCTCCGAGAAGGCCGTCGAGTTCATCTCCGACATCATGTACCGGTTTGGGGTGCCTAACGTCATCATCACCGACAATGGCACACAATTCGCGCGGCAAAAAGTTCACAACTTCTGCGACGACAACAACATCCGCGTGAACTGGGCCTCGGTCGCATACCCTCAATGCAACGGGCAGGTCGAGCGCGCCAACGGCATGATACTCCACGGGCTGAAGCGAGGCTGTTCAAGACCCTCAAGAATTTTGGAAAGAGGTGGGCTGCAGAGCTTCCCTCGGTGCTGTGGGCCTCAGGACTACGCCGAGTCGAGCCACCGGGTTCACTCCGTTCTTCCTAACCTACGGCGCCGAGGCTGTCTTGCCTACGGACCTCGAGTACGGCTCCCCTCGACTTCGAGCCTACAACGAGCAAACCAACGACGAGACGCTCGCCAACGCCAAGGACCAGCTCGAGGAGGCTCGAGACGTGGCGCTCATCAACCCCGCGCGCTACCAGCAAACACTTCGACGCTACCACGACAAGCACGTGCGCAAAAGGGACCTGGCGGTGGGGGACCTCGTGCTTCGACGGCTGCAAGATAATCGAGGGCGCCACAAGCTCACCCCTCCATGGGAGGGCCCATACACCGTAGCTGAGGTGCTCAAGCCAGGAACATACAAGCTCTACGACGGTCAAGGCAGGATCCTGGCGAATGCGTGGAACATATCTCAGCTACGTCGCTTCTACCCTTAAGGGCCTCGAGGCCTTCTACATTTTGTTGCTTTGTACAAACACGTCAAAAATGAATGAACAAACTCGTGCACTGTCTTTCATTTACTTAGCAAATTAAGGTAGCCTCGACCCTGCCTTGCTCAGGGTCGAGCCTCCCGGGGGCTGACAGGGGAGACCCCCCCAGACTTCGAAAAAAATGCGCTTTTCTTTTCAAAAATTCGACCCTTATCTCGATTCGTATCTCGAGCGTACTAGCAACGTCTAAGTCCGTAGATACCTCGAGCCTCCAAGAGGCGGGGGGCGTCGACGTAGACGGCCACCCACGCCCCCGGGCTACGGTACCCTACCTACGCCTCCCCTCGAGGAACTCGTGACGCGTATCAAAAGAACATAGACCAAGCCGGTAGAAACTCGAGCTAGCGACAAGAGAAATGGTCGAATAAATTTGAAAAGAAAACAGCTTCTTTAAACAAATAAGTCATACGCATATGTTGGCCTCGACGGGCCATAAGTCATGACATGAATTTTTACAAGGGCCCGGACGCCCAAATTTGGCACGCAGGCCTCATTCCTCATCAGTCTGGAACTCTTCCTCCAGATCTTCTGCTGTGGGCTCAGCCTCGACGTCCGGGCCAGGAGGAGGGGAGCCATCTACACCACTGTCTACAAGGAGGCAGCACGTCCTCCTCGAAGAGCTTAGCGAGCGCCGCCCCCAGCCTCTCCACCTTCTCCAGGATCTTGTCGACGCGGCGATCATTCCACTCTTCGTCCTTCCCCTCGATCTCGACGAAGCCCTTGGCGACGACGTTGACCAGGGTAACGGAAGCCGGAGCAGACGACCGCGAGCGCCTGCTTTACGCCGTGGTGGAGAGCGCTCTTGACGCGGTCCCGCGCGGCCACGTCGAAGAAGCACAGGGCATCGACCAGGGCGTCGCCTCCAGCCACCGCGCCCTCTGTCGTGGCCACCGGGTCGGCACCCTACGTGAAGCTGAGCCTGTCGAGGGTGCCGCGCGCCCGCTCCGCCACCATGGTCTCACCCTGGAGTTGCTCCACGAGAGTATGATTCGTCTTGCGGAGCTCCTCGGCGGTCTTCTCCAGATCTGTGCAACAAACAGAAGAGAGTAAGTCCGTGGCGTGGCAAGAATCTCGAAATCAAAGCAAGACAAAGCCTGAAGATTACGACAGTACCTTGGCAGTGCACGCCCAGAGCGTCGAAGTCGCTGGTAAGGACCCTGACGCGCTGCTCGAGTGTATGCTTTTGGGACAACACGTCAAGCTTTTGGCCCATAAGCTCCTCGACCAGCTTGCTCGTCTGCGCAAGGGCCAGATCCTTGTTGATCACCTCCTGCCGAGCGGCCTCGAGCTTGAGCGACAGGTCATTAGCTCTGTTAAGAGCCTGATCCTTGTCGATCTCGAGGCCTTGGATCCTCGAGCGCGCGCGGCGGTTAAGGCCTCTAGGGCCTCCTTCTGCGCTGCCTCCGCCGCAGCCAGGGGCGTGGCAGCCTTGCTCTTGGCCTCCTCAGCCTCCTCCTCGCCGCCTCCGCAGCGGACCGGACGGTGGCGGCCTCGCTTCGGGCGTCAGCAGCCTCCTTCCTCGACGCCTCCACCGCGGACAGAGCGGTGGTGGTCTCCCTCTTAGCTTGGGCGGACTCGCCTCGAGCCGCCTGGGTCTCCGCCTGAGCGTCGTTGAGCCGGCCCGCCATCTGCACGTTCCGGCCCAGCTCAGCGCGGAGCTCCTGGAGCTCCCCCTCCGCCCTCACGAGGTCAGCCTCCACCTGCGCGGACTTGTCCGCCTCCTCCACGAAGGCCCTCTCTGCCTGCGCCACGAGCTCGGTCACCTCCTTGAAGATCGACCGCGCCTCCCGTGCGGCCCCTCGACCATCTCCTCTGCTGCTCGTCCCCTCCGAGCGACGGAGGTGCGGATCGCGTAGAGGTGGGGGCTCGAGCGGGGTAGCGGATCGCTCGAGGGGTGGCTCGTCTCCAAGCTCTCCTCCGTGCCGGCCGAGGAGGAACCGGTCATCACCTCCGCCTTGTTCCCGGCCGGCCCTCGAGCCTCTCCTCCCTCACAGGGTCTTCCCGGTGTCTTGTCATCCCCAGCCAGTGCCTCGGGCGCCCCCTCCAGCGCTGAGCCCTTGACAGGGGACGGCTCCTTCTCCAGCTCGTCTAGGAGCTCCTCCACCTCGGTATCTTATCCACCGACGCCTCCTCCTCCTTCTCCTTCTCCGCGGGGCGCGTAGGCTCCGTCGGTAGGAGATCCTGTCCAGCGGGCCGGCTCGCGTTGACTGGGGTCTCGAGGGCCACTGTCCCCTCAGCCCCAGACTCCGACGGAGCCGCGCCTGTCTCGGGTGCTCCCCCGAGATGGTCGTCGTGACGGGGGGAGGAGTGGCCCTCTCTAGGTAGGCGCACCGGAGGAGGAGGAGGAAGAGGAGGAGGTGGTGCTGCGGTGGACGCAGTGGCGGCGGGCTTGGCGCCAGGAGCCGCGGTCCCTGCTGAAAAAGAGAACAACGTCGACAGAATTAGGAAAAAGCCTCGACCCCCGTGGTCGACGGCGTCGGCCTCACCAAGATCCGCAGCGGCCATCTGACTTCCCCGAGCCATGGCTGCTCGAGCCTTCACCAGCCAAGCGGCCATTTCAGCGGAAGAAGGAGCCATACCTCGAGGTGCTTGGTCCTCAGCAGAGCTCGAGGTCTTGGCCCGCTTGGACACCGTGGGGTCCGCCTCCTGCCGGGAGCTCTTTTCCCTGAAAAACCAGAAATGGCACACATCACCAAAGGTAAAAAGGTAAAGCTTCACTACCAACGGAATTAAGAAATGTTACTTACCCAAAGCGACGGTGGGACTTCTTCCCCGAGTCGCCGGACCCGCTCGTCGGGGCTTCGAGCCCGCCCCATGGCTCGAGCCATGCCCCCGAGCCATCCTGTGTGGCTCGGATGGGGGAAGGCTCCCGGTGCTTCCCGTGGCTCGACCCCGATGGGGAGCTCTCCTTCTGTCTCTTGTCCCAGGGGGACGACCGCGTCTCCTTCAAGCAGTCCTCTTGGCGCCTTTCCTTGCGCGGGCTCCGGGACCTACTCGGCGCTCGTGCCGGCGGTCGTGCCCCCGCGTCTGCCTCCTTCTCCGGCGACGGTGCGGCGATGGGCGCCGGGATCGCTCGCGACTCCCGTCACGAGACGACCGGGAGCTCCCCCCTCGACGGTCATGGTGGCGGGGCTCGACGCCCCCTCATGTTGCCCGCTCTTCCGCGAGCTCGATGTCGTCTTCGACGAATTGCGGCGGTCAGGCCCGGAGTCCCTCTCGGCGTGTTGACTGCTTCTCGAGGTCCGGCCCTTCTCGAGACCCCCCGCCTGGGTCGACGCGGTCGTGACCTCCTTCTGCGCCGCGGCGATGGCGCCCCGAGTTCGAGGCCTCTTCACGTCAGGGGGCACGACCGACACGGAGCTCGACGTGCCCTAAGCCTCCGACGAGGCGGGGCCTGGCGTGGGCCTTCCAGCTGCTGCGTCCCGCGCGATCCCTTCGCAGGGGGGATCTCCAGGATATTCTCCTGCACAGAAGAGCCGTCAGCCCTGATGTCGACGACCCCCACGCGCCTCAGACGCGCATCCATCCCTTCATCGTCGCTCTCCTCCTCATCGTCATCCTCCTCCTCCGAGCTCGTGTAGTTGAGCTCGGGGGACTCCTCTCCAGGCTGCCGGTTACGACGAGCCTTCGCTAGCCGCTGATCCCGGTCCACCCGACGCAGGTTCTTCTCTTTCTATTTCTTCTTCTTTGCATCCTTACTCTCCTTATCTTTCTGAGCAGAGAGGCGCCTCACCTGTCTTTCCGTTGCGTCCTCCTTCACCGGGGGCCTCGACGCGTGAGATGTGAACGCCCCCTGCAAAAAGAAACTTGATGAGAAAAAACCACGAGGAGAGTAAACAAGGTTCGAAGAAAGAGAAAGGAGGGGATGCTCAAAACAGCCTAGCTTGAGGAAGGCTTACCGGGTCGAGACACCCCGCGTCGGGTGCCATGGCGATCAGGTTGGTCTCCTCAGGGCGGAACGACTCGTGGATCATGACCGACACCCGGGAGGCACCCTCGTTCCGAGACAGCCTCTCCTCGGCCATCCTCGACCTGTTCAGCTCCTCGAGCAGGGCATTTGGCCCCATCTCGTACATGAGGAGGGGGCGGTCCGCCAGAGGAAGGACCTTCCGCTGATGGAACGCCCAAATGACCGCCTGGGCGGTCAGTCCCTTCTCCTCCACCAGCGACCACATCGTATTCATCAGCGGCATCAGGTGGCGCTGCCTGTCCGCCACAACGCCCCAACTCCACTTCTCAGGGCGCTTGGTGATGATCCTTCCGGTGTACTGCGGAAGGAGCCCGTCCTCGTTCCGCAGGTAGAACCAGTGGTCGTCCCACCCCGCCTGGTTGGTGGAAAGCTTGTAGTGGAGGTAGTGGCGGGGGACGTTGACCGACGAGGGACCGGTCCTCGCGGTGATGGTGTGGGAGCCCGCGCGCGAGCCTCCTCTCCGCTCGGCTTCACGGCTTATGAAAGAGCTCGCCCCGGAAGAGGTGGACGAACATCTCCCAATGAGGCTCGATCTTCAGGTATCCCTCGCACACCGCGGCGTAGATGGCGGCGTGCGAGATTGAGTTGGGGGAGAAGTGCTGCAACTCCACCTCGAAGTGGTGAGCCAGCCCCCGCATAAAGCGGCTCGGCGGAACACCAAGCCCCATGCGGTGGTAGCGTGTCAAGCTCACCACATACCCCTCCGGCGGGTGCGGCTCCTGGTGGTCCGCCGACGGGAGAATCCACCACGCGGACCCATCCCGCGGGTTGGGGCAGAGAAGCCCCTGGTCCACCAGCGACTCCAGCTCAGGCTGCGACGTCTTCGTCGGGCGCCAGTCTTCGGGCGGCAGCACCTGGGTCTGGGCGGCCATGGCGGCGACGGCGCGGATCTGAGCGGCGGACGGCGGCCGAAGATTACCAATCGCTGTCTTGGGGAGAAGGCGTGGGAGTGCGGCGGCTGTGAAGGCAAAGGCAAAGTAAAGAGTCCCTCACCCCTCACTCGATATTTATAAAAGAAAACCCCAACGGGCAGGGTCTCCCACGGCGAAGGAAAGGTAACCGCACGCATTTAATGTGCCCACCTAACCACGTCTCGAGCCGGTTGACAGGTACACGCGGCAACTCCCCATTCGCTCCACTACCAGGGCCCACCACGACCGCCGCTCTGACTTCATGTCCGTTGCCCTGGCGCCACGATCTCCACTCCCTGACAGTTTCCGCCTAAAAAGGCGCGCCCAACGGGCAGAAGGATTCCAAACGGCGGAGGCTTCTTCAAGAAGGTAAAAACGGGCCCCGGCCCTTCCAAGTCTCGAAGCAGCGAAGGCTGGCCCTCGAAGAGGGTTCGACAGCCGGCTTCGAGCACTCGAGTCAGGGACACCAAGGGGCGCCACTCGCAGCATCGCTCGAGGGCCAAGCCCTCGAGGCCCCTCACGTGTATCCAAGGCAGGGCGCACCACATGCAGTGAGATCCCCTCGAAGGGAGGCATCGAGCCACCAGGTCCTATCGAATGGACCCGGCATTCCTGCAGACCGAGCGCCCATGCTTTATGAGATCGCCTCCGGGCTTCAGTCGACCCTATCGAACGGGGCACGGGGTCTCACTTGGATTCCCCCGCTACCAGCTCACCGGGAACCTCGATACTCGCCCGCTCGTGGTAGTACGAGGCATCTCCCCTCGCATCCGATCGAAAGGACTCGCGGGATGACAAGCCAGGGCAACTGGCATGCCGGACAGCTCGAAGAGCCGGCCGGTCGGTTCAGCCTGGCACCCCTCGACGAAAGAGGGTCGAAGAACTCGAGGGCTCGACACTCCCGAACCTCAAAAACGTAACTAACACCCACACTCGTGAAAAAGCCCACGAGGGAGTCCTAACCACTCCCCCGTAGCCTCGGGGGCTACACCCGCGGGTGTCGCTCGCACGACACCCACGGAATCAAAACAACCAAACCCTCGAGAACCAGTTAGCTAACCATCGAGATCCCAATAGGGAGCCCCTGCTCGAGTGCTAGCACTCGAACAAGCGCTCGGGGGCTACTATCGGGGGACCATAAAAGGGGTACCCCCAATCAATGCGAAACAAATAAGTTAAACCTAGAGCACCAATTAATAAGAGATCTAACTAGTCTAACCCCCTAAAAAACCAACCCCTCGAGGCCTACAACGCCGGCCTAACGCCAGGAAGCCCGGGCCCGACAAAGCCTTGCCAACCGCCTCATGGTAGCCTACCCCTCGAGCCCCGGCACATAGATCTCGAGCCCACTACAGCCGTACACCGTTCCTCGAGACCCCACGTACGGACCTCGAGCCTCTCTAGCACGGTAACCTATCCCTTGAGACACACCATACCTCCCTCGAGCAGCACCAGACATCAGATACCAGCCCCATACTGCGCATTTAATGCATCCACCTACTCCGGTCACATCCTCTGGTACACGACGTAAGCCACAGTGAACCGGGGCCAGAGTCAAACCTCGTTTTCACCACAAGCATGGGCGAAAAGGCACAAGTACAACACTGTTAGGCCATACCCTGCACTGTAGCACACTCGAGCCACATCTCGAGACCTGGATTCCCGCTGTACGGCCGGGTTTTTCGGGACTTGCCCATACCTGCGGGGGCTCGAGCCCCCCGTAGGCGCCACCTCGAGGCCGGCCCTGCGCCCCTCGAGCCCTGACTGCTTTCATGCTATTGGAGGACAGGTACCCCAAGACCCGGAGGAACCCTGCCATGTCCTGTACGTGCCAGAATGGGCACTGCACGGCATCCACGTCGCCACGCCTCCACGTCCGCGCCTGGGATGGAAGCCACGCTTCAAGGACGCCTCAACAGCAACCCCCACACCGGCTCCAGTGACCTCGACAAGACAGATTTTCAACCCTTCGCGGTATTGGGCGTTGTACATGTCACTCCTGTGTAACCCTGGCCTCCTCTTGCTCTATAAAAGAGGACATCAGGGCCCTTTCACGCGGAGGGGGGACAAGAGTCCACACGACACACATACGAGTCCAGACTCTCGTCCACGCTCATTGAGCTTGTATTGCCCCTGTACAAGCACTTAGGTGCAAGTAATACAAGAACCTCCTCCCCCCGCTGGACGTAGGGCCTTCTTTGCCCGAACCAGGATAAACCCTTGTGTCATCTTGCATCACCATCCAGGAAGAGAGCACGCGATCATATTACTAGTTGGTGTCATACCCCCGGGGACGAAACACCGACACCACCGAAGGATTTTCTCTAATTCCTCACGAAGTAGATCAGGCGGATTTGATTTTGGATCAAGTTCTAGCTCCTTTACCCAAAATTCTTCGATTCGCTGATTTGGAGTTAGGTTCGAGCCATGATCTCTTAGGAGTAGCTCACTAACATCCTTGTGACTCCCCTAACCGAGTTTGAGCCTTAGTTCTTTTGATTTGAGGGAGATCGGGATGAATCCGTGGAAGAACAACACAGTTTTTGGAGGCATCGAACGTTGTGTTCTCGGCATCGGATGATGGGCCGAGTAGAATCGGACGTGTCATTGCCACGTGTCAATTTCTGCGCTTTTAAAGGGGCATCAGACGCTACAGTGTTGCGTCCGATGGTCATACAGTGAGGTTCCAGAAACCCTCATTTTGCATCGGACGTGCCAGGTGTCAGTACATCAGACGCACCGATGTCACATCAGACGCTAGCATCGGACGTTGAGCTTTCATTGTAGCAGCGTCCGATGACTACACAGTAAGATTCCACAAAGGTCCTGTTCACATCGGACGTGTCTGATGTGACTGGTTCCACACTGTTTTGTCCGTAGCTCGTCCATCCGATTTTGGATTTGCGGTCCGGCTTTTGTGTTGGGTTCCTTGACTGTTGTAGTGTCTCGCTGTGCTTCTTGGAAGCATCCACCCTACATCTAGGGTTGTAGACACTACAAAGTCTTGTCTTGCTTTCGGGGTCAAACCTGGGACAACGACCATCCATTTCTTGAGAAGAAATTAGAGGCTCCCATTAACCCCCCTGGTCGCCCTTTTCGGTCCTTCATCTTCACCATATCAAGCTATACTCAAGTCACATCATATTAAGTGTTGAGTAACTATAAATGGGATATCCGACAGATAAAGTCAAGGTTAACCCCTCGGACCAAAAAAGGCGTGATCACAGGATCAGCCGACCCAGAGGCCACAGGCATTGTCTCGCTCGCCCTACCCCAAGGGTGTAAACTCTGCCTCGCTCGCCCACGAGGGAGGGCACCATCTCGCCCACCCTTAGGGCGTAGACTCCATCCCACCCGGCTCCAATAGCATAGGCTACATCTTGCCTGAGGGTGGTGTGAAACCAACATCGAGTGAGGGGCATATGACCTGTAAGGACCAACACACACCCACCTCCATCCACTACGTTGTGCAGAAATATGACCGGGGCCAACCCTTTGACAACTAGTAAGTTGGAGGTTGTGCTTTGGCTCGACCTACTAATGTGACAGGCCACGCCCAGGGACTCACGTCGCCATGACGCGCACAGGAGAGCACGGTGTTACCAACTCCCGTATGGAGCCCATCACAAATTTCTGTCACCACTTCCTGTGCCACGACAGAATAAGGGGACCATGACAGGTTGTTAGCACCGGTATGTAGCACCAGTGACTAGAATGATGCGCGACGGTAAGGTCGTCCCTGTTCAACAGTCTACAGGGTCGGCCAGGCCACGAACAACATAGAGGGACGACGAGACTCTAGGTGCGCAATCCTCCCCATGGCTACTCCTATTTTTTTCTCATTTGCTCTCTCTCTCTCTCTCTAATGTAACCAGCCCTTCCTTGGGTTATAAAAGGGGAGGCAGGGTCCCCCAAAAGGGAAAACAAGTAATCACAAACCAACACTCATTACATTCTTTAGAGACTTGGGAAGTGTTAACACAGAATTTTCGCACTATGACAAGTGGGTCAGCACGGCGCAGGTTCGGGAGAAATCACCACCTGAGGGATTCGGTAAACAACAAGCACGGTCGGCTAATCCAATCGATATGGTAAGGCTGTGGAGGCGACTGGTCAAACGGGGGGTGGATTCGGCAATATGGCGCTGTGGTCGGCTACCTCAGGCTAAGTCGGTTTGCGACCAATACGGCATATCAGAAGATTCGGCAACAGAGGATCTCGTCATTGTTAGCACGTGCCGATTAAGGGAGGCTTAGAATAAAAGGCATCGTATTTTAGATAAGTTTCCTGTTTTGTCGTTGTAATCGTGTCCTCCTAGGACTCGTAGAACACCAGGGTATAAATATAAACCCTGAGACTATGTAAAAGCGTTCACAACCAATACAACCAAACCGGCCCCGTGCCATCTTTGAGTCCAAGTCGTGTCGTCGTGTTCTTCGAGAGGAGCTATCGACCCGTCGACCTCCGTAAGTCCCGGCAACCTTGCTATTATGCCTAGTATCGTGCGGCGGATTTAGGCATGATGCAAGTAGTCTCGTTTGTTGGTAATGGTCGTGCGGCGGATCATTACTCGATGATCGGGAAGTCTTAGTTTATGATAAGATTGCGAGTAAGTATCGTGCGGCAGGCACTTACTTGGTAACCTTAGCATAAACAAGATGGTTATCGGCTCTATTAGGTTTGGCAAGATCTAATAGATTCATTAAGTTACCTTGTGTTATGTGTTTATTTCGTTGTAACACTTTATTGCCCAATCTAGATTTTGCTCGGTTCGGCTTCATCTTGTATAAGATCTATCCTGTCCTTTTACGATTATTTTTGTAAGGCCTTTACACGATAGATCTACTGTTTGCAATAGCCGATTCGATCATATCTAGATTGCCACATGGCGAGGGTTCATGCACGTTGAGTATGTTTGATCTATGATATAGCTAGGTGTCGTGCGGCAGGCGCCGGCTTTAGATTAGCTTAGTCATGCTTAGTTTGTATGTTCAATCCCCATGGACCCCAACTCGGTTGAACAATCGAGATTGGTTAAGTTTTAACTTATATTAATACGTCATGCAAGTACGATTCTCATGCAAACGTGTTCGGCAACCTGTTATTCACGTAACTCTGTTCATATTGCCGAATAATCTTTAACCTGTTGGCAGATAGCTTTCATAGCTATATGTCGTCGTAAGTGGCTTCAGGGCCGTATATTTTGGAACTGTCTGGTCATACCCGGCACGTTCGAGCTTGTATTTAACAGTTTCTTTCCCTTGTTAGTTACAGGGCAAACTAACTGGCACGCACCGACTTCTGAGCACCCGGGCCATGTTTGAAGCCAGCTTCTCCGGCTTGCTGTGTGATTGGACAGTCGTCACTTTTGGTGCCAACACACTTTTTGGCACGCCCGGTGGGACACTTTTTCCTGCAGCAATGGTCGAAGTCACTGAGCCGAGGCCAGCAACAAAGCGGGGCTCGTGCAGGTGCAGCTCGCTGAAATACCCGACGAGTACAAAGAGCAGGTGGATAATGCCTTGTGCCGAATTCCAGGCCAAGTGCCTAGAAGCTTTTCCAAGAACAAGAGCGGAAAGGTTCGCCGTCTGCACGATCTGCCGAAGCCCGTCCAGCTAAACCCGAATGATCCCGGGGAAGCGGAGGCAGTGTTGAAAATGTCACACATAATCAACGAGCTGTCTCTGCTCTGGGCCATCGTCGCATGCATGGGGCGTTTCTCAACACTTTCCGCACCATCATGATCGCCCAATTCGGCCCTAAGGCCGATGAACTTATGGAGGCGGAGTTTGGCCCTATAGCAGGACCACATCTTTTCAATCTACCGAATCACCTCAAGGGGGCAGGAGCTGCTGGTGAGGAGACCCCGCCTAAGGCTCGATCAGGCGGACTGACCGTTCAAGAGAAGCACACGCTAGAGGGCCAATTGCCGACCATGGGTCAGCTCACGTTCGGCACTAAGGGTCAGCCGCCAGAGTCAACACGCAAGATCTCCTCGCAAACCTATAGGCTCATAAAGGACTACTACGAAAACGGGTACCATGAGATGCTTGAGCCTCACAACATAGAGGGCGCCCCACATCCAGGATATGGGAAGCCGACGGCCGAAAAGACCGCCGACTCTAATGTCGATGTCATGCTAGAGAAGATGGCAGATATGATGCAGCGCACTTTCGGCCTGAAGCCTAAGGGCACTTATGCTTACAGATCTCCGTTCCCCGAATGGTTCCACCGTGTGGCTCTGCCTCCCAGAGTCAAAGTGCCGACAGACCTGTCCAAGTTCTCTAGCTTGGACGACACTAGCATGGTGGAGCACATCAGTCGTTATCTGCTCCAGCTTGGAGAGGCCAATACCGAGGATGCCTTCAGGGTTCGGTACTTCCCGTCATCGCTCACTGGGCCGGCGTTCGCTTGGTTCACGTCTCTGCCACCGGGCTCTATTCTCTCTTGGGCAGACTTGGAACAGAAGTTCCATACGCACTTCTACACGGGCACCAAGGAGAAGAAGCTGGTGGACATCATGTATGTGCGCCAGAGGCCAAATGAGACACCGCAGGACTACCTGTGCAGGTTTAGGGAAGTCAAGAGCCAGTGCTTCGGCATGTACCTGCCGGACGACCAGCTTCCACCATTGGTCGTGGCAGGCATGCTCCCGAGCATCAGAGACAGCTCTTCGGCCAGGTTTTGAGGACTTGGGTCATCTCTCTCGCCGGCTGAATGAAATGACTATCCAAGCGCAAGGCTTCCGGAGGGAAGGGCGCTTCCAGAAGGACAATGTCGCGGCCCAGATGTATCAGGCTTTCCTGGACGAAGCCGATGACTATACCGATGCCGAAGATGAGGTGGCCGCTGCAGAGCTCAATTGGGACAAAGAGCCGACCCAGGCCAACAAGCAATGGCTGCGCCAGCAGAAGGGGGCATACGACTTCGACGTCACCAAGGCGACAAGCTCTTCGAGTTTCTGGTCGCCGAAGGGAGAGTCAGGCTACCTCCGGATCACCCGATGCTGCGTCCTGGAGGGGTTAAAGACAAGAAATACTGCGGCTTTCATAACACTAACACTCATTCTATTAATGATTGTCGTGTGTTCAGGACAAGGATCCAGAAGGCCATCCAAGACGGACACATCAAGTTCAATGGCAAGATGAAGATCGATGCCAACCCCTTCGCCCAGAACGCCGCGTTCTTCTCAGTGAACATGGTAGCCCCAGAGGATCCCAGAGGCAAGGGCAAAGTCAAAGTCCTCACCTCCGACAAGGCGCGCGAATCTGGCGCAGTGGATCCCGATCGGCAAATCACTGGCGATGAGCTCCGGCAGCGCGCCCAAGCCACGAATAGCCGATACGAGCACGGAGAGTCATCTTCCAGGCACAGGCCTACCCACAGAGATCTCCTTGACAAGTGGCGCCGGCAAAATGAGAAAGAGCAGAGGCGTCTCCAACGCGAAGAGCGAGAACTCGAGGAGGAATACCAGCGTGAAGACGGTCACACGGGAGAGCACCGGTATCGTCTGGAAGAGAGGGCTTACCACAGAGAACAGGCCCATCGCTGGGAACAAGAACACCGCCAAGAGCGGGAGCAAGCTCACTGGGGCTGCTCGTTCTTCCGCCACTGCTGGAACGAAGGCTTGAAACTGCCTGCCGTCAACAACTGCCCCGAATGCAGCGATCAGTACAGGGGGTATAGGCAGGATCGGGTCAACCGCTGTCCCGTCCACGAAAGGTTCACGCATCCCAATGGACGATCGACGCCTAAAAATGAGAAGCCCGGATCGGCGAGCCAAAAGATATGCCGACCAGGAGTGGGTGCACCACCAGGATGACAGCGAGGAGGCACAGCCCCGCCCATATAGGTGGCAAAAGGGGCAGTGGTGCCCGCCAGGGCTCAGAAAGAGCCAGAAAAGGAGGGTGCAGCGCCTCCGGAATAGGGAGTTGGAAGAAGCAGCTGCCGATGGGAAGAAGCAAGAGTGGCGCCCGAAGGAGAAACCAGACGACACTGGCAAAGGCGCTGGCGTGGCCATGACTTTCTTCTTCCCTCCCCTGGAATTCATGGCTCCAACCAGCCAGGGGGCACAGGACGAGGCGTGTTCGGACTCTGACGAGGCCGAGCACGACGAGCTCGCGGCACAGCTCATGTTGTCTCAAAAGGCAGCATTTGACAAGCCAGCCAAGCATCGGCATTTGAAGCCGTTGTATGTCAAGGGGTACGTCAACGGAAAGCCGCTAACCAAGATGTTGTCGATGGCGGCGCAGCAATCAACATCATGCCTTACGCCACCTTCAGAAAGCTGGGCATGAACGATGAAGACCTGCTCAAAATGGATATGATACTCCGTGACTTTGCCGGCAACCCCTCTGACACTCGGGGCGCCGTGCACGTGGAATTGATGATTGGATCCAAGACGCTCATCACGACCTTCTTTGTCATTGATGGCAAGGGGGCATATAGCCTGCTTTTGGGCAGGGATTGGATCCACGCCAACTGCTGCATACCTTCAACCATGCATCAAATACTCATACAGTGGGTTGGAGACGGCATCGAGATTGTCCAAGCTGACGACTCGGTGAGTGTTGCCACCATTGAGCCCACTTACTGGGAATTCGACGGAGTAGACTGCTTCTCCGATCGCGTGTGGGGAGAAGGTCCTGTCAACGTCTATGGCGGAGATCAACAGCCGATCCAAGCAATCGGCTCCCAAAGCTTCTTTTAGATGGATAATCCAACTGACAGCAGCGAGGGCAAACTGGGACGTGGCTTCACATCGGTCGACAAGCTGGAAGGAGTGGATGTTGGTGACGCAAGTAAGAAGAGGCCAATGTTTGTAAGTTCCAGTTTAGACCCTGATTTTAGAGTGCAATTAGTAGATCTTCTAAAAGAGTTCAAAGATTGTTTCGCTTGGGGCTACAGGGAAATGCCCGGATTGGATCGGTCCATCGTCGAGCATAAATTGCCGATCAAACCCGGGTACCGCCCATATAAACAACCTCCACGTAGGATCTACAAGGAGGAGGTGTTGGCCGACGTGAAAAGGGAAGTTGAAAGATTACTAGAAGCTAATTTCATTCGGCCATGTCGATATGCGGACTGGATCTCCAATATTGTCCCGGTGTACAAGAAGAATGGGAAGATGAGAGTCTGCATCGACTTCAGGAACCTCAACAAAGCCACCCCTATGGACGGTTATCCAATGCCAGTGGCCGACTTGCTAGTAGATGCTTCGGCCGGTTTTGAAATTATAAGCTTTATGACGGCAATGCGGGTTACAACCAGATCTTCATGGCCGCAGAGGACGTGGCAAAGACCGCCTTCAGGTGCCCTGGCCATATAGGTTTGTTGAATGGATTGTCATGACCTTTGGTTTGAAAAATGCCGGTGCTACTTACCAGCGGGCCATGAATTACATATTTCACGAGTTGATCGGCAAAATCGTAGAAATCTACATTGATGACGTGGTGGTCAAGTCGGGAAGCAAAGAAAGACACTTAGCCGATTTAAGGAAGACCCTGGAGTGCACAAGGAAACACGGTTTGAAGATGAATCCAACCAAGTGTGCATTTGGGGTGTCGGCCGGTGAGTTTCTGGGATTCTTGGTCCACAAAAGAGGTATCGAGGTTGGCAAAAAGAGCATGGAAGCAATTGATAAGGTAGTGCCGCCGACCAATCTCAAAGAACTGCAATCACTGCTCGGCAAGATCAACTTTGTCAGAAGGTTCATATCCAACTTGTCCGAGCGCGTGTTACCATTCTCTCCACTGTTGAAGCTCAAGAAAGATCAGGAGTTCGTGTGGGGTGACGTACAACAAAAGGCTTTTGATGAAATCAAAGAATACATGAAGGCGCCACCAGTGTTGGTTCCTCCACAACTCGACAAGCCTTTCAAGTTGTACGTGGCGGCCGGCAACCTAACAATAGGGTCGGCCCTCATGCAAGAATTCGAAGGAAAAGAGAGAGTCGTAGCCTATCTTAGCCGAAAGCTACTGGACCCCGAAACAAGGTATTCGGCTACGGAAAAGTTGTGCTTGTGCGTTTTCTATTCCTGTACCAAGTTTCGGCACTATCTATTGAATGTCGAATGTGTGGTAGTATCAGAGTTTGATGTAATCAAGCACATGTTATCAATGCCGATTTTAAGTGGGAAGATCGGCAAATGGGTTTTAGCTCTTTCCAAATTTGACTTGCGTTTTGAATCGGCAAAGGCTGTTAAAGGCCAGATTATGGCTGATTTTGTCACTCACCATCGTGATCCCAACGCTAACATAGTAACCATTGCCCCCTGGGCATTGTTTTTTGATGGATCGTCGTGTAGCAAAGGTGGTGGAGTCGGGATCATGTTGATTTCTCCCAAGGGGGCACCTTTCAAATACTCTATACCGATCGAGTACCCGGTGACTAATAATCAAGCGGAGTATGAGGCACTGCTTCGAGGACTGCGGTTGCTCGTGGACGTTAAGGCAGACGCCGTAGAGATCTTCGGTGACTCGGAGTTGGTGATCAGGCAGCTGACAGGTGAGTACGAGTGCAAGAAACGACACGCTGCAAGAATATCTCGAAGGTTGCCAAGAGCTCCTTAGACAGTTTCGATCAGCAACCTTGCAACATATTCCTAGGGGGCAAAACGAAGAAGCAAACCAGTTGGCTCAGGCAGCATCCGGGTATAGGGAGAATCAAAACATTTTTGCACTTGAGGAAGAGCAAACAACCCAGAAGGTAATCAAGTAATCCCAAATGATAGTCAGGCAATTGAAGACTGGAGAGACAACATTGCCGATTACCTCAGGGACCCATCCAGAAAAGTCTCCCGAAAACTCAGGTACAAGGCTCTTAAGTTTACGCTCTTGGACAATCAATTGTACTACAAATCCATAGATGGGGTTTTGCTTAAGTGCCTGAACCAAGACGAGGCTAGGAAACTGATGTATGAGGTGCACGAAGGCGTATGTGGTGCACACCAGTCGGCTCACCGTATGAGATGGATAATCAGGAGGACTGGATATTTTTGGCTGACTATGCTCGAAGATTGCTTCGAATACCACAGAGGTTGTCAGGATTGCCAGCAATTCGGCAATATGCAAAGGGCCCCAGCATCGGCCATGAATCCGATCATTAAGCCTTGGCCTTTCAGAGGATGGGGCATTGATTTGATCGGCCAGATCCACCCTCCATCTAGCAAGGGACATAAGTTTGTTCTCTTAGCCACGGATTATTTCACTAAGTGGGTTGAAGCCATCCCATTGAAGAAGGTGACGTCAGAGAACATGGTGTCCTTCGTCAGGGAGCACGTCATTTACCGATTCGGCATCCCTCAGTCCATCACTACCGATCAGGGAACTCAGTTCACTTCCTCGGAGTTTTGCGACTTTGCCGAAGGGATGGGGATTAAGCTCTATAATTCCTCCCCTTATTATGCACAGGCCAATGGGCAGGCAGAGGCTTCTAACAAAATCATGATTAAGATCATTCAAAAGAAGATCGAAGAGAAACCTAAAAGGTGGCACTTGGTACTCAATGAAGCTTTGTGGGCTTACCGAATGGCTTGTCATGGGTCGACTCAGACGTCACCATACGAGTTGGTCTATGGGCATCACGCAGTGCTACCATGGGAGTTGCAATCGGGGTCAAGACGAGTTACATTGTAGAACGATCTAGCCAAAGAGAATTATAAAGATTTGATGATGGATGAGCTAGAGAATTTGCATTTGATTCGTCTCAAGGCCTTGGAAAATATTGAAAAGAACAAGATACGCGTTGCCAAGTACTACAATTCAAAAGTGAAAGAAAAAGGATTCGAAGAGGGAGACTTGGTTTGGAAAATTGTCTTGCCGATCGGTACCAAAGATAAGGTATTCGGCAAATGGTCCCCTAACTGGGAAGGGCCTTTTCGAGTTCTGAGACGTGCTCCGGGTAATGCGTACATTCTGAAAACAGTCTGAAGGTCGGCGCTTCTAGTTGCTCGTTTCACTTTGGCAAAGCAGTCATCCAGTGTGGATACAGCCTCTAGATGGAACCTCAAATTTTCTGGAATGTCCTCAGCAATGGGTTCGAGAAAATTTTTAACCTCATCGACATCTCTAACTAAGGACAAGATGTCTTGACTCAGGAAGTCTGTTACGTTGCTCAGGATATCTTGGACAAGTGCTGATGGTCTTTTGGCCACTGTTCTTTTACTCAGGAACTCGTTGACATCAAATGCGTATTTGGAAACCGGGCTGGCAGAAGTCTGTGATAATTCAGACAGTTAGCCGATTGGGTAAAGTATGAAGGAGGAATGAAATGAGAGGTTAGTCCTTACCTGATGAGTCGGCTGTTTGGTGGGGGTTTGGTCTGGTTGAGAACCGGATGGACCAGCAGGGTCTGGAGTTGAGCCGATGAAGGTCTCATCAATCGCGGCATCTGTGAAATCGCTGGTCAGCCAAGAGAGGCAAGAATCTGCTGGTTGAAGGGATAATTAAAGGACCTACCAATGTTGACATCATCCGGGTTATGGGTGTCCATTTCCTCGGCATCTTCATGCTCATCATTTTCCGAGGTAATAAAGATTGGGGGCACCGTCGTTTGAGTGTTTTCTTGTTCAGAGGAAGAAGCCTGTAATGGTATACAAGCCAGTCAAGAATAAGTTGATAATGATGGAAGAACTGGAACATCTTACCTTTGGAGGAGGTGTGTTTTGCTTGGTCTTGGTTCGCCTGGAGCTGGAAGTGCCCTTAGTGGCCTTTCTTTTCTCTCCTTTAGCTGAGAGGGTGGTTAATGAGACTGCTTGGGATTTCATAAGCTGAGTCAATGAAGGAGCATTGTGTCCCAGGACAGTGATTGGCCCTGCTTGATGATATTGGATAGGCCTGATGTCAGAATTGGGTGTGAAGTCCTGTGGAAGTTTTGAAAAGTTAGGAATCTCAAGGATCAAATACTAAGCAACAGGTGGCTTGTTATTGTACCTCGCTGTCAGAGCTGAAGTCTGCTTGAAGTTCCAGACACATGGGATGGACTGGGCTGTTGAAGATATGATCATGCCATTCTTGCCACCAGGACTCAAAAGAGGATGAGCAGACTGGATCAAATGAAATGGTACTGGTTTGTAGTCTGGCAGATCTTGCCCCAGGTTGAATACTCGATGGGCCTGCATCCCTATTGTAATATGCTCTTTGGACTGAATCTGCTCCCTGGGCTTGATGATGGTGGAAAGATGAGTTTTGGAGGAAGCTGTCCACAACCTAATTGCCTAGCTGCTATGTTAGGATAATAGAATTCATAAGTGTGCTTCACTTGCCTTCCTCTGTTGAATTCGGCTGGTAGGATGCAGGGTTTGATAAATGAGTTGAAAACTCCTGTGGCCATTTCATCTATGCAGCCATCATCAAAGCTGAATTTGATAGGGAAAGTGAGGTTGTCATTCTCCTATAGGGTAACCAGAGCACCTGATTAAAGCCCTTGAAGAATAATTTGAAGAGACTGCCAATACTCTTGTTTTATGGTTATAGCAGTGGCTGCTTCCCCATAAGTTTGGCAAGCTTTCTCTGTGGCCTCTTCATCCTCAGCGAAGTTGCTGGAGGGAAAGTTGAGGTTGTCCAATGGCACAGCAATGATTTGGTGCATGTATAGCTGAACCACATTTGAACAAACCACCAGGGGCCATTGACACAATCAATGGTGGCAGTCCATCTGTGCTATCATGAGTGGCATGATACATTTGAGTGGGAGATCTGATGCATCATGTGGTATATGGATCCCAGGAAGAGCCTGCCTAGAGGGAGTTGCTTTCTTTGGATAATTTGTCAGCCAGTGCGATGTAAGTTAAGGGTTGGCTCGTTGGATCTCCCACAGAAGATAAATCTGCATAGCCACATGTTTAGAAAAGCCTTGTGCTCTGTTTCTTGCTACGGGCCTGATATTTTGTTGTGGATCTCTACATACTTCATCCATCCAACACTGACAGCAATGGATCTCTGAGGAATTTTATCTAGCAGTTCGTCGGCGTTCATGATCAAGGTAATGTTCAGGCCACTCATCATGAAGACATCGGCTAGTGTGATTGTCATTATGCCATGGCCGAACACGAAAGCATTGAGGGCATCTGACCAAAAATGAGAAGCTGCTATGAGCAATGACTCATTTTTGGGCATGCCGGCCAGGGACAGTTCCAGAGCGTGATGGATGTCTTGGGTTTCCCAGTGAGGCCCAAATTTCGCCTGAATTCTTCTGTACCAATTCCTCCAGCCGGCGACCGCGGGCAGGGGCAGTTCTTGAAGGTATACCGCCACCTGTTCGATGAAATGACTCCATACTTGAAAGGGGTTCTGTTGGTCTCCATACCGATGATATTGGTTGGATTGGAGTTTCCCATCGGTCCCAAGAAGTAGGAATCGGGATCCGCATCGCAAGGAATCAGAATTTCATCCCTAAGGGCCTGAAAGGAGAAGGTGTGCGGGGGAAGCTGAGCCGAATGCCAATGCCGAATAAAATTGACCGAATGCGTTGAAAGGAAAAGTGAAATTTACCTCTGGGATCTCGTTGTGGGTCGCCATTGTGAAGCTCGGGTGGAGTTTGAAGCTGTTGATGATTTGGAGAAGATGGCAGAGTTTGAAGCAGTGCTGACCTAGAATGCGCGGCGGACTTGTGGTCAATTTCAGAACAAATGCCTTTGTGCAGAAATTGAGGGGGCATGTGTTAACACAGAATTTTCGCACTATGACAAGTGGGTCAGCACGGCGCAGGTTCGGGAGAAATCACCACCTGAGGGATTCGGTAAACAGCAAGCACGGTCGGCTAATCCAATCGATTCGGTAAGGCTATGGAGGCGACTGGTCAAACGGGGGGTGGATTCGGCAATATGGCGCTGTGGTCGGCTACCTCAGGCTAAGTCAGTTTGCGACCAATACGACATATCAGAAGATTCGGCAACAGAGGATCTCGTCATTGTTAGCACGTGCCGATTATTAAGGGAGGCTTAGAATAAAAGGCATCGTATTTTAGATAAGTTTCCTGTTTTGTCGTTGTAATCGTGTCCTCCTAGGACTCGTAGAACACCAGGGTATAAATATAAACCCTGAGACTATTGTAAAAGCGTTCACAACCAATACAACCAAACCGGCCCCGTGCCATCTTTGAGTCCAAGTCGTGTCGTCGTGTTCTTCGAGAGGAGCTATCGACCCGTCGACCTCCGTAAGTCCCGGCAACCTTGCTATTATGCCTAGTATCGTGCGACGGATTTAGGCATGATGCAAGTAGTCTCGTTTGTTGGTAATGGTCGTGCGGCGGATCATTACTCGATGATCGGAAGTCTTAGTTTATGATAAGATTGCGAGTAAGTATCGTGCGGCAGGCACTTACTTGGTAACCTTAGCATAAACAAGATGGTTATCAGCTCTATTAGGTTTGGCAAGATCTAATAGATTCATTAAGTTACCTTGTGTTATGTGTTTATTTCATTGTAACACTTTATTGCCCAATCTAGATTTTGCTCGGTTCGGCTTCATCTTGTATAAGATCTATCCTGTCCTTTTACGATTATTTTTGTAAGGCCTTTACACGATAGATCTACTGTTTGCAATAGCCGATTCGATCATATCTAGATTGCCACATGGCGAGGGTTCATGCACGTTGAGTATGTTTGATCTATGATATAGCTAGGTGTCGTGCGGCAGGCGCCGGCTTTAGATTAGCTTAGTCATGCTTAGTTTGTATGTTCAATCCCCATGGACCCCAACTCGGTTGAACAATCGAGATTGGTTAAGTTTTAACTTATATTTTAATACGTCATGCAAGTACGATTCTCATGCAAACGTGTTCGGCAACCTGTTATTCACGTAACTCTGTTCATATTGCCGAATAATCTTTAAACCTGTTGGCAGATAGCTTTCATAGCTATATGTCGTCGTAAGTGGCTTCAGGGCCGTATATTTTGGAACTGTCTGGTCATACCCGGCACGTTCGAGCTTTGTATTTAACAGTTTCTTTCCCTTGTTAGTTACAGGGCAAACTAACTGGCACGCACCGGACTTCTGAGCACCCGGGCCACGTTTGAAGCCAGCTTCTCTGGCTTGCTGTGTGATTGGCACAATGCGTCACTTTTGGTGCCAACAGGAAGCCCCCTCCCTCTCTCGACCGTCTATACCCTCTACTACAAATAGAGCCAAAAACATGACCAGCTCAACACTGCACATACGGACATTCTGCCCGAACCAGTATAATCCTTGTGTCTTCCATCTCACCGTCCAAGACTAAACATGGAATCCATGATAAATTTACTAGTTGGTGATTTAGGATACCAATATTAAGCATCCATTGAAAAAAATCATTTCTTCAATACTATGATCCTTGCTTGAATATCTTCTAAATATGAATGTTGAGATCAATCAAGCTTTAGTTTGATTCACATAGATATGGTCAAATATGGATCAACATCAATATGGTCAAGCCAATTCACGATTCCTTATATCCTCATTTTGGCTTGACACTCCTAACACTAACTTCAATATCTATCTTCATACTTCTAGCTCAATCAAATTAATGCAAAAGGGGATTTTCCAAATCTTTATCCACACAAGCAAACCAATGTAGAAACCATCTTATATCCATTATACATTGTCTCCTTTGTCATTTAACCTTTGCTTGGCATAATCTAACTTATATATATATATATATTCTTGATTCATTCTTCATCCTTGATCAAGCTAATTCACTATCAAACTCTTCTTGTTCATGAAAAGCACCCCATTATTAAGACCAATTTAAGATCATCAACTATACTTGCTTTCTCATGATGCTATGATATCCCACAACATAGAAGCCATTTCATCAAATCTATTTTGCATTGTTGTCTTTTGCTTGAACTATATTATTTCCATAATCATCTAATACACAATACATATTCTTGGCTTTCATTTCAACACTATGTGGAATATAGTCAAGTTTGTCATCTTGTTGAACCTTTAAATACTTCTCATTAAACATTCCACAGAGTGTATGTAGTAAACTCAATTTCATGTTCAATACTTAGCAAACTTGTTAGACCTTTAATTGTGTTGTCATTCAATTCGCTAAAACCCACTAAGGGCTAGATGCACTTACACAATGATGAGAGGAGTGTGCCAATAGAGAAGGACACATGAGGGACACAGTGAGGGGTGTGGGGAAGGTGGCAAGGTCCGCAACGGAGGCAACTCAGCGCTAGTGACCAAGGATATGAGGCAAGACAGAGAAAGACAGGGAGAAGATGAAGGAGTAGAGCGGAGTAGTGGAGACAAGTTTTTTATGCTCCCCACATGTAGTGCAAACACTACTATAGAGGGAATAACCGATATGGTCGAAATGGTTAACCAAGGCAATCATTGCAACCGTACAGAGAGAATAACCGAGACGGTCAAAAATGATTTTACCAGGTGGGCATTCCAATCGCCACGACTTAAAAGGCGTCCTTTTGTCCACCTCAGTTAACTAATTAATGGAGGAGGGAGTCTTAAGGTGCCCACACTCCATTAATATTTTGTAGAAAACCCTATGACCTCTTGCTAAACAATACTGAGTCTCCACCACTACACACCTCAATGCCATTCATGTCAAATCCAATTTGCATTGATAAAATATAAATCCAAATTCTAGATCTAGTGGTATATGGATAATTGCAAGCCCAAAAGTTTTGGGCTTAGTGCAGACCAATTCTTAGCCAGTGTTCAGTTATTTTTTAGAGTTGTCCTCCAATGCGAGTTTCCTTTAAGCTGCTCTCTATTTGAAGCACCTTCAGTCGCATATGAAATGGATGAAGAGATAATTGAGCAATAATTTCCCCATAGGGCCTACGAAAGCTGAATGAGGGTAGCATCTCAATTCCGCTAAAAGTCCTGAAATAAAAAAACCAAAATGGGAATTTGCATGATGGAGAAAATTGCTGCAATCATTATAGGAAAGTCTAGGAACTTAGAGCATATCATATTTGAAGGAGGATGGAATTCAAATCAGGTAAGGGGTTACTTAACTACCGATCCCATGAGGGGACATTATTGTCAACATTAAATTATGTGTTATCAACCCATGTGGATGGGGGTAGCGACGACTATTAGATGCCAGATTTTTTATGATTCAACCTCAAACCCTTTTAAATGTAGTAGATAACAGTGGAGCTCATGCTACTTCTTTGTCTGCTTACCGGTCGCTGCTACTAGCCCTAGCTTATGGTTGGAACAACTAACTTTCTAGTCTGCTAATCCAAATAAAACCCTAAATCAGGAGATTGGCAGGTGTTGGAAAGATTGCCAACCTGAATCAAGTGAAAGCCTCTGTGACCTCCCACCACTTCATCTACCAAATGATTAGGCAAATCTCTTTTTTTCTAGCATTAAACCTGCTCATGATCCTTAGGCTATAGAGCTCTGGTGGTGGCAAACAATGCAGCTTGCATTACCGGAGATGCCTCATGCCTACCCGTCAGATCCATGCTAGCTACTCAAACCAAATATTGAACTTGCTCTTTAGCATAGGTAGACTTCACTACCTAGATAGGTCGCCACACTTAAACGATCCTACTCCGATAATTCATCCAATCCAAGAATTGCGATAATGTCCTGAAGTTCTTTTTAATGTTGTAAAGTTTTCTTAACTCTTTGTGCAGTTTCATAATGTTCGTTGCCAATAATCTGAGGCTGTAACATAGTTGAGGTTGAATCTAAAGGATCTATTGTGGGATAAATCCCCTGAAAGCTAATCCTTTAGAACGGTTAAGTACAATCCTGCAACTTGCTTCAATGTTTTAAGGACCACAATAAGATCTAATATCGAGTTTGTTGTAGTTTCAATTCTCGTAACCTTTGTCTCCATAATATTTAGAGATAAGAAAATAGAAAAAATAGTAAAGAAATAATAAGTAAAAGAATCAAATATGACCCAGAAGATTCAATTCTCGTAACCTTTGTCTCCATAATATTTAGAGATAAGAAAATAGAAAAAATAGTGAGTACGAAATAAATAAGTAAAAGAATCAAATATGACCCAGAAGAAACAATTAGTGAAATCGTTCTATTTCGTCCATATCATCAAACACATGTCTATCCCCACACATGTTCTTACGCATATTGGACTTGCGAAAGTTAAGCCTTATTTCTAGCTATTTAACTAAAAAACATCATCGCAATGCTTAACGCCTATATATTCATTCCTTCTTTGCTATAATAATATGTTATGTCTTATATCAATATTTCATAATCTTATATTGAATATTTTGTCTACTAAATAGACTTAAATAAAAAAACTTATAACTATAAAGTTTTAGATCTTGCCAAGTACTACAACTTTGGTATAAGATGTATCTCCATTAAATTGTCCAACTACAAAGCTGTAGATGTCGTCGAGAGATACAATTTTGATATAATGTTTATCTTCATCTATATTCATATGAAAAGGATATAAATTATTTCTGTTGCGGCATTAATCGAGGCAGACATCTTAAGACATCTGTCTCGATTAATTGATTAAAGAGAAAATAGTAGGTTAATGAAGTCAGATATCTTAAGTCGTTCATTTTGGTTAATCGATTAACAATCTTTTGAGTGTGGACCTCTGATGCACCCAATGCCTATGCACTCCATGGTAGATGATTGACACGTAACACAAGAGAATATCATACGAACACCGGACAACATGCATGGAGACTAAAATTAGAAAACTAAAGACAATATATAGGACCCCGTGTGTTGCAAATTTTGCTAGGGTTTTAGTTACCTGAACACGTGTCAACAATCCACCGTAGGGGTAATAGACATTGGGTGCACCCAAAGTCCACTAATTTATACTAATCTTAAAAAGTTAGAATTATTTCAAATCCAATCCAAAATAACCGGACCCTTAGTTGGTCTCTAGTGCCGGCACCAGAGTGTGTGTACTACCCTAAATGTATGGACGGATTATGAAAATATGGAATATCGGCCAAACTTATTTTTGTGTTTTGGCAGGATATCACACCCGATTTTAAACAACTAAACCAAATATGACATATTTCTGTCTAGGAAGGCCACACACACAACAACAAAGGAAAAAAATATCAAAAAATAGTGATATATATATATTTGTTTATTAAAAATTTAAAATTCATATTTCATATAACTATATTTGTGCTAGATCAACTAAACTAAGTAAATTTTACCTAAATATTAAAACCATTAATTGTATTTAGTGTTTTATATTTATAGCCCAAAATCAAAAATTTTGGGATGTGATATAGGATCTATTTTTTATTGTGGCTGATGTTTTTTTTGTTGTAAGAGAAGATGTTGTTTCATGACTGAAAAACGTAGCTAATTCTGGCTAATAAGTTTAAGCGAACAAAGTGAAAATCTAATAGTATGTGTTGATTTGAAGCTGCTAAGTTTATATTATAATAATGCAGCATGCGGCATATTGTCACAAAAAAATGTAGCATGCGGCATGATAAGACTTTAATGTAGGCCGGGCTGCACATCTAAATTGGGCTACCCCGCATGCTTTGCGCATACGGAACTAAAGCGAGTCTGCTACTACATTGTTGGGCCCACCACATCCGTTTCCGGCTGGCCTCAGCTCGTTCATCATACATGCATTGCTTTTGGCCCAGCAGGCTCAAGGAAAGGGTGTGATAAATTTAATTACAACCATGCAACCATATCATCCAGCATTATACTATTGGATCTAATTGGGCCTAGACCAATATTATTCAAATCTAAGGCACATAATTAATAATAGGTGCATTAAAAGTTTTTTGTTTGACAAAGGATACAATGAAGGTTTAATCCAATATAGAAACATCTACACACGTCTTTAACCTCTACACCGCATTAACACTTAGGACTTATTTATTATATATATATAAGCTCACAACACCTTTTCTTTTTTGTTGTGAGCTTTTTTTTTGCCAAATACTTTTTTTTTAAACCGTTGTTTATTCCCTCTCACAAAAGGATAAGATGAGATGAAACTAAAAAAAATAGCTTTCACACCTCACATTATCATTTCTCTCTCTCACCCATGTACGAAGTTGGTAATGAAGCTGTTTTACCAAACACTTTTTCAACTTCACATAGAAAGTAGTGCATGAAGCTAAAACAGCTTCACCAGTGAAACTGAGTTGTATCAAACTGGACCTTATTATTAACTATATATGTCCTCATGTTTAAACCGGGCAACAATGCCACCGATCCCCTCACGCTGATTGGCTTCACTTTCTATCACACTTGATCGACTAAACCTTAGTAATATTTTCGAACTAGGCAACGGACGCCACTGGAGCCCTCGACACAAGTTGGCTTCACTCTCTACACTGCATCAACATTTGATCAACTATGTGGAATAGGCTTTGGACTTGTTTGGGTATACATAGCTAGTTACTAGTTAGGACTAAAAAATTAGCACAAATTAGTTGTGGTTAGCTAGCTAGCTAGTTGGTTAACAACTAGTTAAAAACTTAACTAAAAAATTAATTCACATGTTAGTCATCATCCCTTTTAGATGAACTAGAGCTAATTTAAACTAAATTAGCTAGCTAGTAATTGGCTCATGATATCAAACATGTTTGAACCAGGCTGCGTTTGGTTGTCTTCCCAACCCAGCCTGCATCGCTCCAGGCAGCCATGCTGAATACGCGCAAATAGGATGCGTTTGTTTGCTTGTTTTCTTTCAACCAGGCCCAAGATAGCTCATGTTTGGTTGCCTGAATGTGTAGGAAAATACAAAAGGCTGATCCAAGCAAGTATGATACAAAAGCCTGATCCACGCATCGCCTCGGCCAAGCTGAGGAGGAACGGCGGAATTTTCCGCACGGGGAGAGCTAGGCCGAGCGGCACCTTTTGCACGAGTGCAGCCAAGCTCAAACCGTAGTGCAGGGAAACAAACATGCGGAGGCTGCACCAGCTGGGCCTGGTTGGGCTTGATGCAAGGAACCAAACGCGCCCAAACCAAACAGGCCCGCGCATTCTACCTGTTCCTGTTCCTGTTCCGAGCATGCAGGTGCGTCGAATTGACATCAACGGATCAGGTCGAGCTGACAGCTAAGTGGGCCGCCAGGCCCAGGTAGAGGCAGTTGAAGTTAAAGCCCAAATGGCCGGCCATCCGCTTGGCTGCTTCGTCCTCGTCCCTGAGCCAAGAGGCAAAACTGTGTAAGTTGCTACTTTACCTTTCTACCACTCACATTAACAACGTATGATCCATGTTAATTTCATAACCAAGACTTATTTAAGTTTCCACTATTCATTAAGCCATTGTATTTTGAGTCAAACATTATAGCATATCTATATTGATTGTCTCTAACTATAAGGAATGAACTTTCTTTCTTTATTTGCAGAAGAGCCTGAAGCGACTCCCTCTCCCTCCTGAATAATTAATTTGTATTAGCAATATTTACTGTAGCACACCATTATCGTATTTATGTAATTATTTATTTTTAGTCTATATTTAATACTTCATGCATGTATTCAAACATTCAATATGATGACTGGAAAGTTATGGGGCGATAAGTAAACAATAAATGTAGACTAAAAAATAAAATGGGAACCTTTTTTTGTCGGGAAACGAACACGCCCACGCCCTAGCAAAAATTTTTAGCCCTGACACATCGGATTTTGCGGCCCTAATTTAGCCTATTAAAAAGAGAGTAGTTAAAAAACTATTTTGTCAGCCTAAGGCTAATTCTCGAGACGAATCTTTTAAACTTAATTAGTTCATAATTTAACAATTTAGTGTTACAGTAAACATTTGCTAATGATAGATAATTTATCTTAACAGATTTATCTTGCTAAATAGCATATGGTGGTATAATTAATTTTATAGTTACTTTATTTTTAATAGACTAAATTAGCGTCGCAATATTCGATGTGACACGACAAAAAAAAAATCAGACGGGGCTTTACTAGACCATGAGTGTTTCTACTCCCCAAACAAGATGGTGGTATCTACAGTACTTGTACTACTAGCTCCGTAGTACTATGTATGTAGCAGTAGTCCAGCTAGTACGGGTGGGACCGGAGCGGCGCTGCCTACCCATGCATGCATACATTTACTACTACAGCAACATTAAGGCAGGCGCGTGCACGGATCTATCGATGGATGGCAATGCATTGCAGCGAGATGCAGGTCCAGTTCGTCCATGAAATCTACCGAAGCGACAGCGATGCAGCCGCCTCCCTCCTCTTCATGTGCGGCACCAGGCCAGTGTGTGTCCATGGGCCATGGCGGCAGCAGCAGGGCATTTACTCGGCCATGTGATACCAACCAGAGAAGAGGTCGTGTGTAAACCGACAACAACAAATAAAATATAAAATGATAATAAAGATATATATATATATATAACACATAAACAAACGTTTATGTTACGATATAAAAGAAATAAAAAAAAACTAAAAAAAAAGAAAAATAAAGCAATCTCAAAATTTTAACCTTCCTTACTTATGCAGAGTAGGAGGTAGGAATATATCTACGTTATATGCAGCAGCAACTGGCTAGATGGATGTTACGAGACATTCGTGACTCGGTTAGCTTTTGTAGAACACTAAAATCAGTTATGGGGATCAGTCGAACCGGTTTGTAGCTCAAGCTCCCAGTACGCTCCATCCACAATCGTAAGCATGTGTACGTAGAAGAATTCAAGATTCTCTCCCGCTCTGCCTCACTCGATCAAGATGATAAAAAAAACTTTGGCTTCTGTCATATAATATTAATCACTAGTATAGACACGTTCTTTAGTCCCAGTTAGGAAGGGCCGTTAGTCCCGACCGGTTTCTCAACCGGGACTAAGAATCCGATACTAAAGGAAGGGAGACTAAGAATGCGAGACTAAAGGAAGGGAGACCTCTCTTGCAGTGTGTGAGATTCGAACTCAGTACCTCTCGTCTCACGCATAAACTCATTACCAACTCAGTTGTATACCATATGTGATAGAGTCTTCTACACTCTCCTTTTGAATTGATCAATGAAAGACCTTTTAGTCTCAGATGGAACCACCAACCAGGACTAAAAGTTAGGGGACCTTCGGTCCGGGTTGGTGGTGACAACCGGGACTAAAATTCTCTCCTGCAAATGCCTGTCGTGGCAAATGCGCAGAGCCACCAATCGGGAAGTCAAATTTGGTCATCGAGACCGAAGGTTGTTCTTTGCTAGTGAATAAAAGCCAACCAGTTTGTATGTAAAATTGATGGGCCGAAAACCCTACAAACTACCTACCACTACCACCCCCACCCCCTCCCTCCTCCCCGCCGCACCTCATTACTACCTCACCGATATAAAACACACGTTAGGAATGCAACCGTCTCTCTCTCTTTCTTGTTAAAAATAAACTAGAAGTTGGTGAAGCCACAATTTTTAGTTTCACGGAAGGCTCCGACACACTCTAGTCTAGCAAATTAAAGGAGCCGGAGCCGAAGCTAGCTAGAGGAAGTTATACCGAATGAGCACTTGATTTAATTACATTTTAACTAGCACCCACCACTCGAGGCATCGGAAAAAAAATGCAAATGTTAACCGATTGTTAGAACCTAGCTTGTTGATTGACTGAATGAAAGACCATGATTGTTTTCCTTTCTCGTTAATACAGTATTTATAATCACTACCAGAATACTGAATTGGCTTGAGTGCCAAAAACTGCCAAGGAAAGGGAAAAAATCGCGAAGGTAATAGTGCTTGACGTACCGTAAACCGTCAAGCAAATTCACTCAAGAATAGGAGACAAGGGAAACTAGTTTCCTTGGTGGTTTTGACACTCAAGGACGACTTTCTTGGAGTTTGATGTATGCAGCCAAGAAACTATACTTTTTCTGGCGTTTTATTTTGGCACTCAAGAAAACATGTGGCCGCCAAGGTAATTCAGGATTTTGGTAGTGTATGGTCTATATACTATAATTAAAAGTGAAAATCTAAAAGTAGTGGGTCATATCTGAGGAACCGATGGACGGACATCAGTGCAAGCAACGCCTCGCGGTCAAATGTGGAAATAAATAACCACCTTTTGATTGAAATATTTTAAGTAAATGAAATCTCATTTTGTTTGTTGCAAGTATGCAGTGCACTAGCACGCTGCCAGACTGCCTGCGCCACTGTGCATTATATATAGTATGGAGCAGCAGCAACAGCAAACTCTGCTCTGCTCAACTAGTAGTCTCTCAGCTAGTCTGACTCGGCCAGTCCGGTGAGCTGCTGCTTCACTAGTCGTAATTTATATAGACGACGACGACCATATCTATCTATCTATCTATCATAAGCTAGAGCTAACTAGCAACCACCAAGACGAAGACGAAGACGAAGACGAAGACGAAGACGAAGATGAAGATGGTGTTGTTGGTGGTGCTCATCATCTGCTTCTTCCACAGCAACGGCCCCCTTGCCACTGCATCATCAGCCGCAGGTGGCAACGCCACGAGACCAGGCCATCATGATGCTGGCAAGCCTGCGCCCAAGGCCAAGAAGCCTTCGCCGCCGCTGGCGCCTGCGCTGATCGTTTTCGGCGACTCGATCGTGGACCCGGGCAACAACAACGACATCCGCACCATCGTGAAGGCCAACTTCCCGCCCTACGGCAACGACTTCGCCAACCACCGAGCCACGGGCCGCTTCTGCAACGGCCGGATCCCCACCGACTTCATCGCCGCCCGCCTCGGCATCAAGGACCTCCTGCCGCCCTACCTCTCCCCGCAGCCGCTCGACGACCGCGACCTCGTCACCGGCGTCAGCTTCGCCTCCGGGGGCACGGGCTTCGACCCGCTCACACCGCAGCTCGCCTCCGTCATCTCGCTCCCGGACCAGCTCGCCATGTTCCACGACTACCTGGCCAAGGTGCGCGGCGCCGCCGGCCCGGACGGGGACGCCACGGTGTCCGACATCCTCTCCCGGGGCGTCTTCGCCATCTGCGCCGGCAGCGACGACGTGGCCAACACCTACTTCACCATGCGCGCCCGGAGCACCTACGACCACGCCGCGTACGCGCAGCTCCTCGTGGAGCACGCCGCGGGCTTCGTCGACGACCTCATCCGCGCCGGGGCGCGCCGCGTCGCCTTCATCGGCATCCCGCCCATCGGCTGCGTGCCGTCGCAGCGCACCATGTCCGGCGGCCTCGACCGGGGATGCTCGCGGGGGCACAACGAGGTCGCCGTCGCATACAACGCCGGCATGGAGCAGCAGCTGGCGGCGCTCAGGGCAAAGTACCCAGGCACGCTGCTCGTCTTCATGGACATCTACGGCTTCCTCTACGACATGATGATGCACCCGCGCAGCTACGGCTTCACGCAGTCCACCAGGGGATGCTGCGGAACGGGGCTCCTCGAGGTCTCCGTGCTCTGCAACGGCGTCACCTCCGCCGTCTGCCAGGACGTCGGAGACTACCTCTTCTGGGACAGCTACCACCCGACGGAGAAGGCCTACAAGGTCCTCGCCGACTTCGTCTTCGACAACTACGTCAAGCTCATCCTCGACTAATACTACCTACCTACTGTATAAGCTTAATCATCGTCATTTGATTGTTTCATTTCAATTTGATGATCCATCGATGCTTGAACCTTCTTCTTCTTCTGGCCGATCCTCCTGGGATGCAATATGCAATATCTATGCGCTGCATGCATATGCATGTGTGTTACCAGCAGGGAACTGCTGTATTTACATTTGCTTGCTTGCTTTTGCTACCTAATCCTCCTCCGCTAGCTTGTAAGCTTTTACATCTCTCCCTCTCGATCTGTCTCTATATATTTACGCACATTTATTACTACTCTATCTATTGATTGAATTATTATTGTACGTCCGTCGTCAATTGCCATGGCATGCATGCATGGTGTACTAGTGTACCCTGCTGGTGGCCTGCACTGCACATCAATAATCCATAGCATACCATACAGTAGTATGACGACTGTACACCATATTTATGTGATGTACCGTACGTTCCAATATGCTATTCTCGTTGCAGAAAATTAAATAAAGTCACGGCTGATATATAATAAGGAGGGATCCGATCCGATCCTATCCTATCCTATCCTTTATTATTCACGGCTGATATAATTAAGCCGGCTGATTAAGTTCAAACGAACAGAGCCATATATATGCGTGGATCAAAATTAAGTTGCATAATACTACATGCTATATATATATATATATATATATATGTACAGCATATATATAGCGGCTGTCTGTGCTTCCATTTTTATTGTTACCGGAACCCAACAGGCTGCATCTATATATATATATATATATATCGATCTACAGTAATATGGAAGCTCTGACTGCATGCCATCCATATATGTATGTGCTGCTGGAGACGACGACACATCTTCTTCAACATGTACGTAGAGACCAGCATCCATCCATCCCAGCAACGAACGGCTCCTAAAGCTTTGCCGATGGCAGGCCTGCAACATACGTAGTCAAATAAAGTTGACATCTATTATTAACATGACAGAGATCGATGCATGTAATGGTAAAATGAGGAGCTGAGCCAGCAGCCAGCCATATCGCGACCATATGCGTATGTTTCTAGCTGTCGAGGAAATTAAAGACGCTATTTCGACAAGACAAGATCAAGATCAAGAAATCAATGCTTAATGGATAGCTGGATGACAACACAGCATGCACCACACACGCGCATGGCACATGCATAGCAGTATAGTAGTAAGAGATTTCATTGATTTGTCCGGCCGGTAAAGTAGATGGGAAGGTCACCAACCAATTTGTTTGGCATTAACGATGCTTGGGCAGGCAGGCGGTGGCGTCAAATTCTCGTTCAAGAAGGGCTCCACCACATTGGGGTTTCCCCACACAGGGTACCCCTTGATCTTACCCTGCGCGCGCGCGGGCAGTTGCCAACAATGCAATGCAATTCTCGATCCATCAGTACATAATCAGTAGTAGTAATAATAATTCACAGTACGTACATGCATATAGTAGCATGTCTAATGCAGAGTGACAGGATATTACGTACAAGAACGTTGAGAGCAGCCAGTGTTGCCATTCCCTCACGCGTCCACTGAAGAAAAACATACAAGGAAGAAGATGATTGGTCTCAATCTCATCAGTCAGGCGCTATTATATGTATAGTAGATCGAGTAACCTCGAATCAAATCAAATTAATTAAAGAGTCGATCAGACACCACAATGCAACTGAATTGCCAAAAAAAAGTCATATATAGTACCTTGGAGGCTGATGCAATGTGCGGCACAACGACGGCATTCTTCATGTCAGCGAGTCCAGGTTTCATGTAAGGCTCATCCTGTTGAGTAATTAAGTATAAAACATTGCTTCAATTCAGTTCTGACGATTGATCGAGCATGCTGACGATCTGCTAGCTTAATCAAGCTAATAATGCTGATCCGCAACATTCTATTCTATTTTATGGAGACTTCCGAAGCGCTACAGCCGGGACAAAATCCGGCAGCCACCAGTTGCTGGCTCTGAATAAACCAGCACAGCAAGAAGCTAAATTCTTCCATGACATAACGGGGCAGGGACCATATATATACCTCAAAGACATCGAGCCCAACACGGAACATGGGGTTAGCCTTGAGGTGCTCCACCAGGGCAACTTCATCGATCACGGGGCCTCGGCTTGCATTCACAAGAACAGCCTCCTTCTTCATGATGGCCAGCCTCTCAGGGTTTATCAGATGGTAAGTGGTCTTGTCCAGCACTGGATGCAGACTTATCTGTCACGCATGCAGACAAGCAAACAAACAGGTATGAGATGGTCAGGTTAATTAATTGTGCAATTCAGTTGTCCTTTTGTGTGGATTGCAGTAGAGATTGATGTCGATACAATATTGTATTGTAGGATGATGAAAATCTGACCACATCAGCCTCCCTGAGGACATCCTCCATGGTGGCGGCCCTCTTCCAGGTGACAGGCTCCTCACCGTTTGCTTTCAGGAACTGCCCATATGCTGGAGGAATGCAATGCACAAAGCAAGCAGATTAGTATACAACTATATGTGCCCAGTGACATATGTGCTTATATAGCTATCAGTTACTAGTAGCTTGCCTGTGACAAACTTCTCAAGGCGTGTGGCCTGATACAGGTCGTAGTAGATGAGGTTCATCTTGAAACCCTCAATCTGGTATATATCAATGGCAGATATCCAAGGAGTACTTATAGCTTGCCTGAATCATACAATTCCAGTTCCAATTCCAGTATAGGAGTAGCGTACCATCATGCGTGCATAGGCAGAGCCAATGCGGCCAGCTCCAATGACTCCAACAGTCTGCCCCTTGAGCAGGTTGCCAACGAACCTGCAGCAATACATACATACATACATACATACAGGGGAATGAAGCATTGTTATTGTTGCATTGCAGGAGCATTTATATGCATGACACGATCACACGACACATAGGGATAAGCTGAGGAAGCAGAGACTGACAGGTGTGGGAGCCATCCATCGTAGAGGCCAGCCCTCATGAACTGGTCGGCCTCAACGATCCTCCTAGCTGCCGACAGCGTGAGGGAGGCGGCAAGCTCAGCCGTCGTCTCTGTCAGAACGCCCTGTGTATAGTTGGGGTTGGGGTTGGGTTTTGGTTTTGGTTTCAATTTCAATTTCAATTCAACTAGAGCAGCAGCAGCAGCACAACAACAACAACAAACAGAGACGAGAGAAGACCCACAGGCGTGTTGCCAATGGCGATCCCGTTCCTGTTGGCAGCCTCCACATCGACGTTGTTGTAGCCAACGGCCATGTTGCTGAAGGCCGTGCCTCCGGCGCGCTTGAGCGCAGAGAAGAGCACGTCCCCCCAGTCCTCCGTGAGCTGTCCAATCACGCCGTCGCAGCGATCCCCGATGAGCACCAGGAGGTCGTCCACGGAGAGGATGGTCTTCTGGTCGGTGCATATCTGCAGCAGCAACCAGCAAGGGCAAAGCACACAGAGTCAGCTAATTGCAGAGCAATGGACGGACAAGAAGAGAGAGCTCACTCACATCAAGGCGGCAGTCGTTGTCGGTGAGCAGGCGGATCCATCGCGTGCCCGGCATGGACTTGGTGCTCACCACGCGGTACTTGCCGTTGGGGTTCCACACCTCCAAGGAGAAGGAGATGGGCTTCGCCATGGCTGCTGCTGCCAGCCCAAAGGGAGAGGGAGGGAAAGGAAGAGCCAAGACAAACAAGAGGGGGCTTTTTTTCTTTCAAACAAATAGTATACAAGCCTTCTCCTGTGCTGCACTCGCTCTTTCTCTCTGCCTTATCTGATAACAGAGGAAGAGAGGGAAAGCAAGAGGAAAGGTCTGTCTTTGCTTGGTGGATAACAGACAAGTGGTCATCCATCAATCAAACTCCTCCCACAGCATTTCCCTTATCTTCTTGACAACCACAAGCAAAGCACTAGTAGTTTGGTTGGCTAAATAGCAAAAACAACAATGGAGGCCGAGACAGACAGACAGACAGGATCACTGAAACATGACACCAACCAACACAGATATACTATACAGCACAAGTAAGAAGTGGAACTCATCAAAATACCAGCAATGGAGGCAAATCATCATAAGATCCACTTGATTGATGCGATATACATATATAGTACTCAATAATATATTTAACTAATAGTAACTCTTAGACAAACGAACTAGCACTCAGTTTCAACTCCATCGAATCCAAAACATAGCCACCTCCAAAAAGTTGCATACAACCATTACGATCATATATTTAGTAAGTAGAGATAGACTAGCACTAATAGCGTTGTTGAGCGCGGTGCAGACATCCATCATTCTTGTAAGCAGCACCGCAACACCACCATGGAAGACCTCACTCGAAGGCCCACTGGTTCTCCCTGCGGATCTCATCCTCCTCCTCTTGGGTGAAGTCGTTCTTGATGTTGAACGTCTTGCGGATCTCCTCTGGAGTCTTGCCCTTGATCATGTCAGCAACCGTTTGGCAGGTCAGGTCCAGCAATCCCTTGATGTTGAGATAGTTGGCAGCCTGAAGCGCACCCAATGTATCAGAAAGCACAGGATATATCATGGCATTATATACATGACGAGAACAGACTATTCAACTCCAACCAATTGCTAATTCATACAGATGTTAGATGTACCGCCACACATCACAGAAACAAACCTGTCATTTGAACAATTTTATATGCAGCCACAATCGTATTCATCATATGAAAACAATTATCTTTGCCCAGAGGGTAAGGTAATAAACATAAAGCTATGTATGGTGCCACATCCAAATCGTTATCCAAACAAACAACTTGATACTGTAAAGAGTAATTACTGCCCTAACTGCATTATATCACTCAAAGAAAAAAGAATGATTCCAGAGATGCAGGGCACAGCGATAGTAGTCACAGTAAAGGGGCAGTGGTTATTTGTAGCGCCACAGCACAATATCACACGTTAAGAAATAAAAATTGACTGATTACAGAGAATCAGGGCACGGCTACAAGGGCATCCGGGCCGGCACAATCAATCCATCTACTACTGAATAACCAAACAATCAATCAATCAATCTAAGTACCAGATAAATCAATCTTACTAATCTATAACGTAATCTGAACCCTAGACAGGACAGTAGCAGATCTATCTAGAAACAAAGAAAAAATAATCGAATCGGGAAGGAGAGGGATGGGTTACCGACCAGGATGAGGTCGAAGAGCGTAGCCTGGTCCACCTTGACGAACTCCGCGTCCCAGTTCTTGAGGTCCTCGCCGCCCCCGGCGGCGGCGTTGGTGGCGGCGTCCGCGGCGGCGGAGGAGTCCGCGGGCTTGGCGGCGGCGTGGACGTGCTTGTTGCAGTACTCGATGACCTTGGAGAGGATCTTCGAGTTGACGTTGGGGAGCGGGATGCCGTTGTCGGCGCAGTCGTCCTCGATCATGTGGCGGATGGTCTGCGACTCCATCGCCACCGCCTCCTCCACCTCGAACTCCTCCGAGTCGGAGCTCCTGAGGGTGATCATCTTCTTGTTGTCGCCCTCGGACGCCATCGACGGATCTCGACGAGG
The DNA here is from genome assembly GCA_009763385.1 of Coix lacryma-jobi var. lacryma-jobi. NCBI lineage: Eukaryota > Viridiplantae > Streptophyta > Magnoliopsida > Poales > Poaceae > Coix > Coix lacryma-jobi. The sequence continues at coordinate 189,299,653 of CM019822.1, read as the reverse complement.
GAACCCTAGCTAGCTGCGGCGAGCGGCGAGCGGCGAGCGGCGGATTGATGAGGAACCGAATCGTGATTTTTTTCACCTGGCCGCTCGGCCTCTCCCCCTTGCTTATAATAAAGCCCAGCAGCAGCGGCAATTCAGGATTAAGGATATGGGATTGCCGGATTGGGACTCTATGCTATATCTATATATTATTAAATCTTATTAATAATGTACAATATATATATATCATATTTTTTATATTTCAGACATCTGAACAGTTTTGTTTTTATCTTTCTATAAAAAAAATTATTATTTATTTATTGTGATTTGTGTTAATAGATTTAGACCATTGGATGGAGATCTGAAGATTGTATTCATCATCTGAAAAGATGTTATATTTCAGATGCTTGAAGTATAGAAAATCTCTATATATACATGTTAGAGCATCTCCAAGAGTTCCCTAAATATTTTTTCTAAAAACTCAATGTTTTCCAACTCCTAAAAAAGTATTAGAAGAAAAAAAGAAGCTCATCTCCAATAGTTCATAATATTTCACTTAAAAAACATATTTCAGTTTCTTTTTTGGTCTTTTCTTTGCATGAAAAATCTTTGCTCGTGCACGTATGCTGCCGCCTCCTCTAGTCTTGCCCTAGCCCTGCAGCTCCCAGACGGCCATGGCTACATCCCCTCCTAGGCAGTACATTGGATAATTATTGCTTGGCGTTTGAGATCACTCTGCCTGCATCTAGTCTGTTGAACAAAACAACAAGCTAGCTTCGATAGACGAAGAAACAAATCATGCGGGGAGACAGATACGCGCGAGCACAGGAGCGCGTAAAGTTACGCGGTTTGAGGAGTTTTTTTTACGAGTGCTAAAATATTAAGATAGATTAGGAGTTGTTGGAGGGAATTTTTTTCTCATCTTTCTAAAAACCAGAGATTAGGAAAGCAAATAGGGAACTCTTGGAGATACTCTATATCGGTGTATAGGGTTCCTCCGTATAATATTTACGTAGTATGACGCGTTATTAGGAGGAGGAGGAACAACAACAACAACAATTAATAATAAATAGTTCTCGTGCTCCTGTTTTTTTCCCTTTTTTTTGTTTACGGCATAAATTTTGCAAACAGTTTTTTTTAAATGTGGCCATAATTAGATGAGTTATTTGCGAACTAATATAGCATACACGGTATACATTTGTTTTTTTTGTTTATATAGTATAGTCACGGTATACATTGGTTAATTCATTCAAGTGGGTATACATAATAATAACATAAGAAAGTAAAATAGATTTTTGAATGGACAAAAAAATAATAATACTACTTACAAGAACATTACACATAAATGAACTGGGTATAATAATGAGATAAAGAACAACTCCAAGTGTTTTCTATAATTAACTTGCTAAATAAATAGATGTAGTGAGTTAAGAAAATAAATAGCAACCTTAATTATTCTCTCCCCAATAGATTTCGATATTAGCTAACTTGACGATTTTGCATTGAAAACCTCAAACCTCATTTAATAGTTGTATTGTCTCTTACCGCTTTCTCATCTAGACCTTTTTTTTTATTTTCTTATAATTTACTTAGGCCAATCTCAATGGTGAGTTTCATTTTGTTGTTTCCAAGACTACCATGTCATATGAAATAAAATGAAACTCTCCATTGAGAGTGGAAGTTTCATTCTAGGGGAGTTTCATAGGCATTAAATTTCATGACTCATAGAGAGTTGGTATTCATTTCTCCTTTCTCTTCTTAAATACACTGTCATGTCATCAAAATACTTATGTGGCAACACATTTAATGCAAATGAAAATCAAATAAAACTCTCATTGAGATTGGCCTTATGCATTCAATTTCCTCCGATCTTCCAAAAAAACCGCAGATGGTGGGGGAGTTCCGTGAACGAGAGATTTATCAAGCTCTTGCTTTCAACAAGGGGTTGTTTTTATCAATCTGTTCAAAAAAGATATTTTTCTTTCTCTTTGCAAAAGAAATGGCCAACATAGGGAGTTAGTTTAGAAAAAAAATCCTAAAGTTGCCCTAAATAAAATATATAAACAATTAATAAAATATATAAACAATTAATTAAATATCTAGGACCCAATCTCTATCACTTTACTCGTGTTTGTCCATTGCCTCTCTCCCTCGTCTCTCTTCCTTTCAACAGATTAAGGGTTCGTTTGGTTCTCATCCACTAAACTTTAGTGGTCTCTGTTTGGTTTCTCTCACTAAAATTGACTAAACAGTGTTAAAAAGGATGAATAAAAACATATATGTCATTGGCTGCTGTCCAAAGGTACTAAAAGTAATAAATGAGCAGATGTATCTTCTGAAAAACTACAAGTTAGTTCTTTTTAGCTACTACAAAGCTACTAAAGCCACTAAACTTTAGTGGACCTTTTATTCCCTTTTAGTGAGAGGTGTTTAACATTTTAACTACTAAAAGTGACTAAGTGAGTAATAACCAAACAGACCTAAATATCCAAGACTCCACCAACCCTGCAGGAATGCACCTGTTCAATTCCAGCATATCCTTCGTCCCAAAAAAAAAATCCAGCATATCCTTGTATACAAGTTACAAGGATGAAATTTGATTTCCTTCCTAATGTTATTATATCCTTGTATATAAGTTCAATTTCACTACATATGTAATTTGGTTTATAGTTGCACCATACATGGAACATGCTTTCCTTACTGAGAGGAGTATCAGAGAGAGCGCGTTCGGACGCTCAGGGTCTCGGAGATGATGAGCACCAAATGTTTAGGCTGCAAACTAATAATAACAATATTTCATATGTATATTGGTTGTTCTATATCTACATGTATATCTTAACCTATATCTATCTCTCTCTCCCGAAAAAAATTCCGTCTCTTTTTTTCACCCAATTTTTTATGGCCTTCTCTAATTAACTTTGTGAATGTAAAAAAAATGTTATTTTTATTTATTATCTGTTTACAATCCGTTCTTATAGTATTAGATAAGGGATGTTGAGAAAATAATTAGGAATCCTAATCTGTTTACAGTTTCGCTATTGTTGTATTAGGTAAGGATTATTGAGAGAATAACTAGGAGTCATAATCTAAATAGATCTTCCGATCTCGAGTAACCTGAATATAATAGGAATCTTAGAAAATGATAATAATAAAATATTTTTTTATCTCTAAGGATGTTTGATACATTGTTTCAAGTTTTTTTCTTTGTTCACATGAATTAGATAGTTCATAAATATTTTCTTTTGTCACGTGAATTGGATAGTTAAATAAATATTGAGCCGCAAATCTTATGAATGATTGTGCAATAAATCATGTGTCTCGTTACAACGAACGATCATTTTTGCTATAATAATAAAGTGGTAGAAATTCCACTTTGTTGTATCCATTTTTTGTATGGTCTCCTCAACTAACGAATGTGAAAATTGATTTTGTTCGCTTCTATACAACTCTTATAGAGATAATCTAGATAAGTAGGAATCCAAATCATAAACAAATATATTATTTCTTTTTTTTTCCTTCTAAAGAGGTAAAATTTCTACCAACATCATTTTTATCCAGCTTCATTCGTAATTGCCAGTCTAGAATCGGAATCCAAAACTGTTTTATTTTTTTTACAACAGTCCAAAACTTTTTTTTTTTGTTGACAACAGTCCAAAACTGTTTAGGGTCCAACCCCACTATAGAGGCCGCAAGATACTCAGTAGGCCAAAATTGTGAACACGAAAGAGATCACGCAGACCATATCCGCGCTGGGAGGGAGACGACACACGTAGAGAGATGGAGTCGGGAGCCCGGGACGGCTGGTAGCACATGGCGGTTTGGGCGGCTGGACGAATAATATAGAGTAAAGTACATTGGCCGGTCCTCAAACTTGTGGTGTTGTATTATCTCGGTCCTTAAACTTTTAAAAAGGTCACTTGAGTCCTTAAACTTTGTTCGGTGTCAAAATAGTCCAAACGGGTCTAGATAGTAAATAACGTGGCTCGCTGACATCTGTGGTCCATATGTCAGCTCCATCTTCACCTCACTCTTCGGAGCTAAGCAACAGCAGTGGCCATGGCGCCCCAGCCCTCGGGCACGCCATCCCCAGGCCCGGTCGCCCACTCGCCCCATGTTCCCTTCAGTTGTAGATGTCGGCACCTCCTTCGGTCCTTCTTACAGAAGCAATCGGGGCTCTTCTTAGTCTTCCTAGCAGCACTAGCCAGCGGCCAGCAACTATCAGGAACGGGCGGCCGGTGCCGGATGTCGTGGGCTGGTGGACCTGATTGTGTACACCGTGTCTGCTTGTGTACATCATGCCTGAGGAGGAGTTCATGGTCATCCCCATTGGTGTCGTGCCATCCACAGCGACAACTACATGCACTTCGTGACCAGGGACATGCATGGTAGTCATGGCTGTGAGCATCTAGGTCCCCATTGAGTTTCGGTGATTGGATGACAACGGCAAATTACTATGACTAACGTGTGTTTTGCAGAAATAGTTGAGTTAGGTCATGGTAATGATGATCGGGAGGACACTATGGTATTCATGTCCCCTTGTTGATGAAATTCGTTCGGTTTTCAAAGGATAGACAACGAAGACGGTGATAGGCTAGTTCTAAGTGTCATTTGGTGTTGAAGGACACTTAGAGTAGCATAGGTCTTTGTTTTATCTTTGGCCGTACTATTAAGGGGAGTTTAAATGAGTAGCTTAAATGAGTAGCTTGACCTAGGTGAGACTTTTGAGTTAGGTATGGTGCACACTTGTTAACTAAAGCCTAGGTAGCTTAGAAAGGTTCCTAAGATCATAAGGAAGAAAGTTCGTGAAAGGAGCGTCGCAAACCGAAGTCGTTTTGGACTTCGAACTGCGACCGGACGCTAGGGTATGCGTCAGGTCAATGATGCTGCCTAGAGATGGCAACGGGTACGTACCCGATGGGTAGTGGGCACCCGTACCCGCACCCGCCAGATAATATTTTACCCGTCGGGTTACCCGTATCCATACGCGGGTAAGAAAGTTCACCCATACCCGCACCCGCGCGGGTAATATTACCCGACGGGTAACCCGTACCCGAGAACGCAACCAGGACATCAAACAATATCTGGAAATCCCACAAAAGATTTTTAGCAGTTTCCACACCACCAGATGCAATACTTGGAAAGCTCACAAGACAGTTTTCACACCACCAGATGCAACAAAAAGGCTAACAGTAGCACGAATACATCATTGGAGCATGTTGTAAAGTACAAGCAGCAAAGCAACTAGCAACCCAAGAAATCAAGAGCGGAGAAGTCATTAAAAAAAGACACAGGCACTACATCTATTATTGGTCAGTTGACTTGTTCGACTTAGCAATTGGCTTGCACGAGGAGGCACCGCGAATGTTGTAAAGTACAAGCAGCAAAGCAACTAGCAACCCAAGAAATCAAGAGCGGAGAAGTCATTAAAAAAAGACACAGGCACTACATCTATTATTGGTCAGTTGACTTGTTCGACTTAGCAATTGGCTTGCACGAGGAGGCACCGCGAACGCGAAGGAGTCAGGTCAGGTGTTGGGGCGGCACCCATACCGCAGGCGCCTCCGGCCCGCATTTACCGAAAGATAACGGAGATTTCCCGCCAAAGGAAGCATTCGCGCGAAAGCACGTTTTGGTTTCGGTCCGCAAGACCGGAATAGGACGGAGCTTCCGTGCGAAAGGAAGCATTCGCGCGGAAGCAGGCGTCTCGGCTTGCAGATCAAGGGAAGGCGGAGCTTTCGTGCGAAAGGAAGCATTCGTCACCCTGGGCAAAAATAACCAAGAACCGAGAACCGAACCGAAATAACCGGAACCGAAACCGAAATAACCGAAACCGAAAAATTCGGTTCCATATTCGGTTCTCACTTCTCAGGAACCAAATTTTAGCAGGTCAATTCGGTTCTCTACCTCGGTTAACCGAAATAACCGAACAGAACCGAATTTCATAAACAAGTCCAATAAACCTCATAATCTAGGCCTAATACTACCTTAATCCTAGATATAAAAGGTGGATAATACCTCCCTCATATCCTCACAACCTCACTTCTTAAAATTTCAGCTTTGTGTTTTTTTTAAAAAAAAATCGCCTATTTTTCTATTATTTTTTTTGCTACTTGGGTAAATTTTCGGTTAGTTCGGTTAGAACCGAAACCGAACCGAACTAACCGAAACCGATTTTGCTCGGTTCCAAGATTTCCGAAGAACCGATTGGTTCCTATTTCTAGGGAACCGAATTTGTGTCCAGAACCGAACCGATCGGTTTCGGTTAACCGAATGCCCAGGCTGAAGCATTCGCGCGGAAGCATGCATTCGCCTTCGGTCCGCAGGACCGAAGTAGGACGGAGCTTTGGTGCGAAAGGAAGCATTCGCGCAGAAGCATGCGTCTCGGCTTGCAGATCAAGGGAAGGCGGAGCTTTCGCGCGAAAGGAAGCATTCGCGCGGAAGCACGCATTTGCCTTCGGTCCGCAGGACCGGAGTGGGACGGAGCTTTCGTCATTCATGACTTTGGTTTTTCATAGGTTTTCGCAGGTCGACGGAAGCCTGAGTCAAAGGGAGCGGGCCCACCGGTCAGGAAAAGGAGCCGGGGGACGCTGGGCCCGTCGGAGGGCGAAGTTACAATGATGCCCTTCGTGCCGGGAAAGGCGGCGTATGACCATGGAGTAGTTGCGTAGGGCATCATTGTATTTGCAACAGAGTGGTTGGAAGGGCATTCCTGTACTTTCAAATTGATCTGGATTAATATAAAAAGCTCCCCAGCCTCCCAAGGGAGGGGGAGGAACACTGTTCACTTCTACCACTTCTCCACTTCCCTGTTCGCTTTCAGCTTTCGCTTCGCGCTTTCGTTCGTGCGACAACCCGCTGTTTCAAGGACCCGGTCCTGAAACAACATTGGCGCCCACCGTGGTTGTCGCCCGAGCTTACCATGCCGCCAAGGAAAGCGCCGAAAGCGGCCGACAATCCGGAGATGATCGCCGCGAGAAAGGATGCTTTCGGCACCATCGCGGTTTCAGTCCCAGCTAGCCAGGTTCCACCAAACACAGTCGCAGAGCCGCCACCTTTCGGCGGCGCTCTGTCGATAGAAGCGCAGCCGCCGCCGGGAGCATCGACGAGCCAGGACGTGCAGCCTCAGCATCAGCGGATTTCGGGCAGAGAACGCACGCCGGATGGGCACATCGACGACGAGCTCGAGGACGAGGATGAAGACCATGACGAAATCACAAGACATGCCCAAGCAATCAAGACGCTGGCACGGCAGCAAGGGGAAATCGAGAGGCTGTTGTTGCAAAGAGACCAGCTGCAGCAGCAGTTGGCTGCGAAAGCAAGAGAGGACGAGACTCGCAACGCTATTCGGCGAGCCGAGGCGCAGAGGAGGCAACTCGAGAAGGAAATTCAGGAGCTGCAAAGGGCCGGGGCGGACCCAAATCCGATAGCACACGAAAACGTATGCATACCAAGGCGAGAGCAACCGCCAGCTCTCGGCAACGCCATCGACGAAACCTCTCCACTCTCGAGGGAGTTGCAAGCTCACCCGTGGCCACTCAATTACAAGCCCCGCATTCCGACTTTCGACGGTAAAGCGAACCCACGCAAGTTCCTAGCAAGCTATGAGACGGCTGTATTTTCGGCAGGAGGAGACAATCAGGCTTTGGCAAAATCTCTCATCCTGGCAGTCGAGGACGTGGCCCACGATTGGTACACCACTCTCAAGCCACTGTCCATCTATTCATGGGCACAGCTGAAAGCCGAGCTGCTGGCCACTTTCCAAGGATTCCGACCGGATGTCAAGACCACGCAGGACCTCATGAATTGCACCCAGCAAGACGACGAGCCACTTTCGGAGTACCTCAAACGTTTCATCCAGCTGAAAGCTCAAGCTCCGAATGTGCCGGAAGCGGCGGTGATCGCAGCAGCTATCGAAGGCTTGGGGACTGGGCAGTGCGCCGCTCATCTGTCCAGGGAGCCGCCGAAAGATGTCAAGGAACTGTTTGACGTGATGAATGCGTACGCCAGGTCGGATGATGACTTTCGGCGACGCAAGGCTGCCCGCCAGATGTAGAGGCAGGCGACGAAAGCAAGTCGCCCGCCGCCTGTGCCGAATCAAAGGATTGTTAGACCATTTCGTTCAATCAACAATTTGCAAGAAGAACCGACGCAATCAGCAACAGGCACAGAGAGGCCCGACATGCCCGACTTTCATCCCCAAAGAGGATTCGATCAGCCGTTCCGCGGAGGGCGCGGCGGAAGGACAGGACGCGGCGGCCGAGACGGTAGAGGCCGCGGAAGAGGACCCAGGCCACCATATTGCGTCATTTGTGACGGCAATTTCGGCCATACCACTCGGGATTGCAAATACAGCAAAATGGCGAAAGAGCTGAAAGATAAGGATCAAACGTCAGCCTCCGCCGAAAGCTCGAAGCATGTTTTCCACAATTCGCAAGACCCGTCAGCTGTGGTGGCAGCATGCAGCAATTACGCGAGCACACCTATGCATCCCCCGCAGTACATGCATCTCCAAAACTTGCATTGGTACAATCCGGCGTATCAGAGTTACCAGCTCCCGGTCTTCGCACCACAGTCGGTGGCAGTTTTGTCACCTATGCACTATCAGCGTCAGCCAGCGCCGCCGCCAGCGCTTCTGGCTCAGACCCAACCTCAGGGGCAGCAAGCACAGCCGGGTTTCCAGCAGGTGCAGGAGGTGGAAAATGAAACTAGCGCAATCAACAACATCCTTCTGTCAAGAGGGCACATTTTCGCCATCACGGGCGGATCTAACCTAGAGCACGAAAGCAAGAGAGCTAGAAGGGACTACCACCGAAGAGTCCAGACAGTATCACCAAGGCTTCCACTAAACAGGCCAGCTTGGTCACTAGCGCCGATATGTTTCGACGAGTCCGACTTCAAAGTCCGCGACTACCCGCATTGCGACGCTTTCGTCGCCACAGCCAACGTGGCCGGCTTCACTTTGCACAACATTCTGATTGATACCGGAAGCTCAGCAGACATTTTGTTCGTAAAAGCTTTCGAGGCAATGGGATTCGATGGACGCAGTTTGGACCCCGCCGGTAATTCACTGTACGGGTTCGGAGGTAGAAAGATCGATGCTATCGGCAAAAAGCAGATCCCTGTATCCTTCGCCGAAGGGGAAAGAGTCCACACTGAGACACTAACATTCGACATAGTAAACATGGACTACCCGTATACTGCCATTTTCGGCAGAGGTTTCACCAACAGGTTCAACGTTATCATCAAGCAAAGCTACCTATGCATGAAGATGCCATCCCCTTTCGGCATCATCGCCGTACATGGAGATCAGCAAGCTTCCAGAAGGATTGAGGGAAAACCAACCCCAGGCTACCTTATCAATGAGGTGGCAAATAAAGACGAATTGCAAACAACCACCGAAGAGCACGCTATCGTCAACACGTCGGAATGCAAGGTTGGGGCAGCCGAAGAAACGATAAGAATCCCGCTCGCGGCCTCCAGGCCCGAAAGAGCCGTGCATATTGGGTCAAGCATGCCGGAAGAGGAAAGGAACGCTTTGGCATCCTTCCTTGCGAGCAATGATGACATTTTCGCTTGGTCAGCAAGCGACTTGCAAGGCGTTAGCAGAGATCTCGCCCAACACAGTTTGAACATCGCAAGCGGCGCTAAGCCCAGAAAGCAAAAACTGAGAAAAATGTCAAACGAAAGGGCAGACGCGGCGAAAGCCGAAGTACAAAGATTACTCGATGCGGGAGTAATCCGACCAGTCCAGTATCCCGAATGGCTGGCGAATGTCGTGTTGGTGAAAAAGAAGAACGGAAAATGCCGAATGTGCGTCGATTTCACCGACCTCAACAAATGCTGCCCGAAGGATCCGTATCCTTTGCCTCGTATCGACAAGCTTGTCGACATTGCATCTGGCTGTGAAATAATGAGCCTGCTAGATTGTTTTTCAGGCTATCACCAGATTTGGCTTCATCCCGACGATGAGGAGAAAACCAGTTTCATCACCCCTACAGGTACATACTGCTATCGGCGAATGCCGGAAGGGCTGCGGAATGCTGGCCCTACTTTCTCAAGGATGACTGACAAAGTGTTCGAAAGCCAAAAGCAAAAGAAAAACTTGTTGGCTTACGTCGACGATATAGTGGTCAAGAGCGATAGACAGGAAGATCATCAAGCAGACTTGCTCGACACTTTCGGCAATCTCCGAAAGAGCGGTCTGAAGCTCAACCCTGACAAGTGTATTTTCGGCATCAAGAAAGGCAAGCTCCTGGGTTGTCTAGTATCGGCAAGGGGAATTGAAGCCAACCCTAACAAGATAGCGGCAATCATCAATATGCAACCACCCTCAAACCGAAAGCAAGTGCAAAAGTTGACAGGAAGACTGGCTTCTTTGAACAGATTCATCGCAAGGTCCGCCGAAAGAGGGCTGCCTTTTTTCCGAACTCTGCGTAGCTCCGACCCTTTCGATTGGGGGGAAGAGCAGCGGCAGGCCTTTCAGCAACTAAAGGAGTATTTGACAAAACTGACCACGTTGTCCAAACCGTCGCCGGAAGCGACACTCTTGCTGTATCTCGCAGCATCGCACACCACCGTAAGCGCAGTACTGGTGGAAGAGAAGGAGCATGAAAACAGGATGACGCAGTTCCCAATCTATTTCGTCTCCGAGGCCCTTTCGGGTGCAAAACTGAACTACTCAGAGCTGGAGAAGATAGCTTACACAGTAGTAATGGCCTCTAGAAAACTGAAGCACTACTTTCAGTCCCATCACATCATAGTACTTTCGGCTCAGCCATTGGAAGCCCTGTTCCGCAACAACGAAGCTATCGGCCGAATCGGCAAGTGGGCGGCGGAGTTGAACGAATACGTGATCGACTTCCAGCACCGATCCGCAATCAAGTCGCAGGCATTGGCGGATTTCATAGCAGACTGGACTCCCGCCGCTTTCGACACAACGCTTGAACTCGAAGAGCCTGTGTGGACAGTAAATTGTGACGGCGCATGGGGAATGGCCGGAGCCGGAATCTCAGCGATCCTTACGCCACCTAGAGGACCGAAGGTCAGATTTGCCGCGAGGCTGCAGTTCCTCACAACCAACAACACTGCCGAATACGAGGCCGTGCTTCTAGGTTTACGAAAGCTCCGAGCAATCGGAGCGAGAAGGTGCATAGTCAAGTCGGATTCCCAAGTCGTTGTTGGTCACGCCGAAAAGGATTTCACAACAAGAGAGCCAGAGTTAGCCAAGTATCTGACAGCAATCAGAAGAATGGAGAAGTATTTCACTGGTTTCACCCTGCGTCACATTCCAAGGGCCGAAAACGCAGAGGCAGACGAACTGGCCAAAGCCGCAGCACAAAATTTACCACTTCCACCAGACGTGTTTTATCAAGTCCTTTCAGCCAAGGCAGTGAAAGAGGAGGAAGATCATCCTAGTTCAGTACACGCTATCGTCAGTGACGACTGGAGGTCGCAGATATTTGCTTATCTGGCCGGGACTTACGAGCCGGAGTCCAGGAAGGATGCCGAAAGGATGGCTAGTAGAGCGAAAGGTTACTCGATCATCGGAGAGCAATTGTTCAAAAATGGGATAACAGCTCCTCTTCTGAAATGCATAAGCAAGCGTGAAGGCATTCAGCTGCTCGAAGAAATGCACGCCGGAATGTGCGGAGCGCACAGGGAGCCCCACGAAATAGCACACAGAGCAATGAGGCAAGGTTTCTACTGGCCGTCTGCCGCGTCAGACGCCAGAGAGCTGGTCAAATGTTGCAAAGGTTGCCAGATGTTCGCCAAAAACCAGAAAGCCCCAGCAAATGAAACCACGCCGATAGTGCCAACTTGGCCCTTGCAGAGATGGGGCATCGACATAGTAGGTCCGCTACCAGCAGCTCCGGGCAACCTGCGTTTCGCAGCGGTCGCCCTCGAGTATTTCACCAAGTGGGTGGAAGCGAAGGCCCTTGCCAGCATAACTTCCACCTCTTTAACCAAGTTCGTCTGGCAAAGGATAATCTGTCGCTTCGGCGTTCCGTCATTCATCACCTGCGACAATGGGAAGCAGTTCGATTGCGCCGAATTCAGGAATTTTTGTGGTGAACTCAGCATCAAGCTCAATTTCGCTTCTGTAAATTACCCGCAAGCAAACGGGGCTGTCGAAAGAGCGAATGGCTTAATCTTTTCGGCAATTTCGAAAACACTGTATGACTCGCCGAAAGGCAAGTGGGCCAACACCCTAACAACAGTTGTATGGGGACACAACATTTCACGGTCCAGAGCTACCGGCTTCACCCCATTCAGGCTACTTTACGGCGAGGAAGCAGTAACCCCGGAAGAAGTAAAGCTGGGTTCCTTCCGAACCGAAATGACCCCAACTACTGAAGAGCAAAGACACGTCGAGCTCGACACCGTCGAAGAAGTAAGACTGCGGGCTGCAGACAACCTCGAAAAGTACCACGCCGAAACGAAGCATCACAGGGACAAGACGATAATCTGAAAGGATATCAAGCCTGGTGACATGGTCACCATTCGGCAGCCAGATAAGCAAGGCAAGCTACAATCGCAGTGGCAAGGCCCTTTCGTCGTGGCAAGCATGGCAGCGCCCGGTGTATTCCAGTTGATGAATGACAAGGGCGAAGTATCGGCTCACACATGGAACGCGAGCAATCTGCGCCGTTTCTACCCGTAATTCATCTCTTTTTCGACTGTGGTGTAATTTCTCTCTCTTTCACCATTTTTGTAATCAAATGTCGGTTGTGCTCTTTTTCCTCGCCGGGGAAGCCCTTCATCGGGGTGCGAGGTTTTTTAACGAGGCAGCCGAATGTAACCGCTACATTACTAAAGTAGCCGTAATTCCCCAAAAATGTCATGCGAATCGGTCGAAGACGAAATCAACCAAGCATAAGGTTGAGACATTCGTCAACACAATGTGATAAAAAGAGAATGTCGAGGAGGTAGGGCAAAATAGACCCCTTCCATCCAACGACAATCTCGAAAGCCTGCGGGCTATATGAAAACCGACCCTCCGACAAAATGCGAGGGCGGAACGAAAGCCTGCGGGCTATGTGAAATCCGACCCTCCGACAAAACGAGAGGGCGGAACGAAAGCCTGCGGGCTATATGAAATCCGACCCTCCGACAAAACGAGAGGGCGGAACGAAAGCCTGCGGGCTATGTGAAATCCGACCCTCCGACAAAACGAGAGGGCGGAACAAAAGCCTGCGGGCTATGTGAAATCCGACCCTCCGACAAAACGAGAGGGCGGAACGAAAGCCTGCGGGCTATATGAAAACCGACCCTCCGACAAAATGCGAGGGCGGAACGAAAGCCTGCGGGCTATATGAAAACCGACCCCCCGACAAAATGCGAGAACGGAACGAAAGTCAAGTAGTTTCTAACAGGCGACTAGTACCACCAGCAGGCCCCAGTACTTGCAAAAGCACATAAATGCCACACCAACATCTCACCTACCAGGCGATCGCAAGTACACACGGTTGAGTAAATGCAACCGTCCCGTAACAAGGGTAGGGCGCTATAAATAAGCACCAAGGTCCAAGGCCTGCACTCATCCAAAGCCATTTGAGTCTCTCAAATGATAGCCCAAGGCAAGCAGCACTTTTGCAACAATACGAATAGGAAGCATCAGGAGCCTTGCTTTAGCTTTTATGATTGTGTCATCAGTGGCGCGCCCGCCTATCGTCACCAATCCATTAACTGTAGGCAGCAATTTATTTGAGTGGCACTGCCATCTCAAACCGAAGATAGGCGATGAACTAAACCATGCATGCAGCTGGACAGCAATACGAGCAATGTCATAGCCATAGCCGGTGGTAACCTCACATTTTTCGCAATAAAAAAGGCCTTTTCGCCCCTCGTCTAAGTGTGGGGGGGCGGGCGCGTCTTTACTATCGGCCGAGGGGCTAGCACCGAAAGCTCCCTCGCGCGAAAGCTACCGCCCCTCGTCTAAGTGTGTGGGGGGCGGGCGCGTCTTCACTATCGGCCGAGGGGCTCTCACCGAAGGCTCCCTCGCGCGAAAGCTACCGCCCCTCGTCTAAGTGTGTGGGGGGCGGGCGCGTCTTTACTATCGGCCAAGAAGCTAGCACCGAAAGCTCCCTCGCGCGAAAGCTACCGCCCCTCGTCTAAGTGTGTGGGGGGCGGGCGCGTCTTTACTATTGGCCGAGGGGCTAGCACCGAAAGCTTCCTCGCGCGAAAGCTACCGCCCCTCGTATAAGTGTGTGGGGGCGGGCGCGTCTGTACTATCGGCCGAGGGGCTAGCACCGAAAGCTCCCTCGCGCGAAAGCTACCGCCCCTCGTCTAAGTGTGTGGGGGGCGGGCGCGTCTTTACTATTGGCCGAGGGGGGGCGGGCGTAGGCGCCTAGCGAAAGGACACGGTCGAACTTCGCGAGCTGCAGATTCAACCGTAAGGGGCTATTGTTGGGGCGGCACCCAGACCGCAGGCGCCTCCGGCCCGCATTTACCGAAAGATAACGGAGATTTCGCGCGAAAGGAAGCATTCGCGCGAAAGCACGTTTTGGTTTCGGTCCGCAAGACCGGAATAGGACGAAGCTTCCGTGCGAAAGGAAGCATTCGCGCGGAAGCAGGCGTCTCGGCTTGCAGATCAAGGGAAGGCGGAGCTTTCGTGCGAAAGGAAGCATTCGCGCGGAAGCATGCATTCGCCTTCGGTCCGCAGGACCGAAGTAGGACGGAGCTTTGGTGCGAAAGGAAGCATTCGCGCAGAAGCACGCGTCTCGGCTTGCAGATCAAGGGAAGGCGGAGCTTTCGCGCGAAAGGAAGCATTCGCGCGGAAGCACGCATTTGCCTTCGGTCCGCAGGACCGGAGTGGGACGGAGCTTTCGTCATTCATGACTTTGGTTTTTCATAGGTTTTCGCAGGTCGACGGAAGCCTGAGTCAAAGGGAGCGGGCCCACCGGTCAGGAAAAGGAGCCGGGGGACGCTGGGCCCGTCGGAGGGCGAAGTTACAATGATGCCCTTCGTGCCGGGAAAGGCGGCGTATGACCATAGAGTAGTTGCGTAGGGCATCATTGTATTTGCAACAGAGTGGTTGGAAGGGCATTCCTGTACTTTCAAATTGATCTGGATTAATATAAAAAGCTCCCCAGCCTCCCAAGGGAGGGGGAGGAACACTGTTCACTTCTACCACTTCTCCACTTCCCTGTTCGCTTTCAGCTTTCGCTTCGCGCTTTCGTTCGTGCGACAACCCGCTGTTTCAAGGACCCGGTCCTGAAACAACATCAGGTACTCAGGTGATTGCTTCGTTCTTGGCTTCTTGCTCGTGTCTTCCAGATCCGGCGGGGCTTGCAGCGGTATGGGAGAAGGGAGGTGGTGTGCACCAGGCCGTGCAGTGTGGTCGTGTGGAGCACGGGGCACATGCGGCATCGAGTCATGAGTGCGTGCAGGCGGCGTTGCGGCGAGGGTAGCATGTGGAGCGCCGAGCTCGTGGAGTCATGGCTTGCTCCACTGGTATTGCGGCGGCTGTGATCTATACACGGGAGGAAGAGGATATGCTGAGCGCCTAAGCTAGGGTTTGAGACGCAACCAATATATATATGAGCAGTGCTTAGATGGGCTTGGGCCAAATAGTTTGTCTACGTGGGCCAAATTGAGTATGATGGCTTGTGAGTTATAGCGGGTATTTCTTACCCACGGGTACATGGGTACGGGTGGTATACAACCATGCCCGTACCCCGCGTACCCGATGGGTAAAGAATTCTGCCCAATAACGTACCCGCGGGTAGAAATTTTATTCTGTACCCGTCTTCTTAGCGGGTAAAACCCATCGGGTACTCGGGTTTCGGGTACCCATTGCCATCTTTAGTGCTGGCTGAGGGTTGGGTCTGGTTGTGACCGGACTCTCCCTCAGCAATCGATCGGACGCACCAGGGGGTGAGTCCGGTCGTACTCACAGAGGTTCCAGAGAGTGTTTTTCGCGATCGGACGCGTCCGATCAGTGGCGATCGGACGCATGCGTGCGTCCGGTCTGTGCTTCGTACGAGTGTCAGTGCTAACGTCAGTTAGCCGTTGGGCACTGACCGGACGCGTCCGGTCACCCCGACAGGTGCGTCCGGTCAGTGTGTAACTGGCTGGACTTACCCCTTCGTGCATGTTTTGAGTTGGGGGTATAAATATGCCTCCCCCTCATTCATGCTGTTACTCTTGCTCATTTGAAAGGTTGTCAAACACATTGTGATTGCAAGTGAGTGCAAGAGGCCTAGTGAGGTTGAGAGATTTGATAATTGAGTGATCAAACACCTCATTAGTGAATAGAGAGTAGCAAGTGTGCATACACCCATCTCATTAGCCTTGCGTTGGTCAAGTGAGAGTTCTTGCTTGTTACTCTTGGTGATCGGCATCACCTAGACGGCTTGGTGGTGATCGAAGAGCTTGATGATCATCCGGAGGCTTTGTGGATGACTCAAGTCAAGTTGTGACCGGTAGCGAGCGATTCACCGGGCCGGAGTGGCGAAGAATCAGCTCGTAGTGAGCACTTGATCCTTGCGCGGATCAAGGGGGAGCGATACCCTTGCGCGGGTGCTCCAACGAGGACTAGGGGGTGTGCCGACACCTCGATACCTCGGCAAAAAAATCGTCGTGCCATCTCTACTCTCTTTACTACGCATTTACCTTTGAGCAATTCAATTCCGTATTTATTTGTTGTTCTTTCATAAGTTGAATTGTCATGCTAGAGTAGAAATGATTTAGCGATAGTCTTTTGTGCGATTGATTCTAGTCAAACACACTTCTAGACACTAGGGGATTAATTGAGGCTTGATAGGTTTTAATTCTTGCAAGAAGTTTTAGAAAAGCCCAATTCATCCCCCTCTTGGGCATCTTGATCCTTTCAATGGCTAGAGCTTAGAGCAAGTACATTGATCTGGTCTCGTAGGTGGTCTCATGTAGTGCCACGTAATTTTAAGATGACTTAGTAGACGACATGTATAATGGTTTATTTTTTAAGTTGTCTCCTAGCAACTCATGATTCCTTAATTTATGGATAGAATAAAAATAAATTGTGAGTTGCATAAAAATAACTCATACAATGTTATAATAGTTGTCTCATAGTCCTAAATTTTAGCTTATGAGGTGGTTGTTTCACGAAACAACGACCTCTTTCTTCCACATTAGCAAAAATCCTACATTGCACTGCATGAGACGATGTACGAGACAACTGACGTGTAGCAATGTACTTGCCCTGAGGCTGAGTAGGAGTGCGGTGATGGACGGAGCGCTGACCTGAGACAGGCGCCATCTTGGCCGTCGCTCGCATGTTACTCAAATAGAGTTGTTTTGACTAGCCTGGGACTGGAATAGAGTTTAGCGACTTAAATGACTGTTTTGAGAGTTTAGGACCGGGATAACATAATGATAAGTTTGAGGACTGCTGATGTAAATGACTTTTTTTGAGAGTTTAGGAACCGTGATAACATAACGAAAAGTTTGAGGTCCACCAGTGTACTTTACTCAATAATATAATTATTGCAAACCGGCGCACAACAGCAAAAACAACAACGGAGACAGAGACAGACACACAGCATCACGGAAACATGACACGAACCAACACAGATATACAAGTATGAAGAAACTCATCAAAATAACGGCAATGGAGGCAAATCATCATAAGATCCACTTGATTGATGATATATATATATATATATATATATATATATATATATATATATATATATATATAGAGTAGTTAATAATATATTTAACTATTAATAACTCAGACAAACGAACAAGCACTGAGTTTCACCTCCTTCCAATCCAAACCATAACCACTTCCAAAAGGTTGCATACAGCCATTACGATCATATATTAAGTAGATAGACTAGCACTAATAGCGTTGTAGAGCGCGGTGCAGACATCCATCTTTCTTGTAAGCAGCACCGCGCCACCACCATGGAAGACATCACTCGAAGGCCCACTGGTTCTCCCTGCGGATCTCATCCTCCTCCTCTTGGGTGAAGTCGTTTTTGATGTTGAACGTCTTGCGGATCTCCTCCGGAGTCTTGCCCTTGATCATGTCAGCAACCGTCTGGCACGTCAGGTCCAGCAATCCCTTGATGTTGAGATAGTTGGCAGCCTGAAGCGCATCCAATGTGTCACAAAGCACAGGATATAAGAACAGACAATTCAACTTCCACCAATTGCTAAGGCCTTGTTCAGTTCGCGAAATATATGTGGTGAAAAGTTACTGTAGCACTTTCGTTGTTATTTGATAAACTTTGTCCAAACATTGACCAACTAGACTCAAAAGATTCGTCTCGACATGAGCAGACCAAAAGTACAATTAGTTATTTTTGTAACCTACATTTAATGCTTCATGCATGCGTGTAAAGATTCGATGTCACTGTTACTATGCAAAATATTTGGGCAAACATGGGGAACTGAACATGGCCTAATTCATACAGACGTCATATGTACCACCACACATCTCAGACACAAACCTGTCATTAAAACAATATTATATGCAGCTACATTCATATTCATATAAAAACAATTATCTTTAGCCAGAGGGTAGGTAAGGTAATAAACATAAATCTATGGGGGTGTTTCGATCCCAGAGCTAATAATTAGCCCGCATTTTTTTAATACCAATTAGAACGTCCAAATGTTTCTAGAATAATAAGAGCTAATGAGGGCTAATTTGTTGTTAAGAGTCCATTAGTCCTTATATTAGTCTAAAATTAGCTCATGTTTAAACCATTTTTCACAAGGTGGGCTAAATTTTAGCTCTGGGATCCAAACAGGCCCTATGTGTGGTGCCGCATCCAAATTGTTATACAATCACTCTACTAAGATATATAATGATGAACTCGTCATCACCAACTGTGGCTAGTACAAACCCAAACAAACAGCTTGATATCACTCACAGAAAAAAGGATGATTCCAGAGATGCAGGGCACAGCGATAGTAGTCACAGTAAAGAGGCAGTGCTTATTTGGAGCGCCACAACACAATATCATGTTAGAAATAAAAACTGACTGATTACAGAGAATCAGGGCACGGCTGCAAGGGCATCCAGGCCGGCACCGCACAATCAATCCATCTACTACTGAATAACCAAACAATCAATCAATCAATCTAAGTACCAGATAAATCAATCTTACTAATCTATAACGTAATCTGAACCCTAGACAGGACAGTAGCAGATCTATCTAGAAACAAAGAAAAAATAATCGAATCGGGAAGGGGAGGGATGGGTTACCGACCAGGATGAGGTCGAAGAGCGTAGCCTGGTCCACCTTGACGAACTCCGCGTCCCAGTTCTTGAGGTCCTCGCCGCCCCCGGCGGCGGCGTTGGTGGCGGCGTCCGCGGCGGCGGAGGAGTCCGCGGGCTTGGCGGCGGCGTGGACGTGCTTGTTGCAGTACTCGATGACCTTGGAGAGGATCTTCGAGTTGACGTTGGGGAGCGGGATGCCGTTGTCGGCGCAGTCGTCCTCGATCATGTGGCGGATGGTCTGCGACTCCATCGCCACCGCCTCCTCCACCTCGAACTCCTCCGAGTCGGAGCTCCTGAGGGTGATCATCTTCTTGTTGTCGCCCTCGGACGCCATCGACGGATCTCGACGAGGGCGGATCCGACGAAACCCTAGCTAGCTAGCTGCGGCGCGCTGCGGATTGAGGAACCGAATCGACGCTTTTTCCCCCTGGCCTCCACCTTGCTTATTATGGAGCCCAGCAGCAGCAGGAGCCGTCCGATTCAGGATTCAGGAATCGCATCCGTTTCCTTTCCTCCAACTGGATTTGGGATTGGGACTCTATTTTATGTATTATTAAATAAATCTTATTATAATAATGTACAGTATATATCGGTGTAGGATTCCTCCGTAAAACATTTACTTAGCTTGCCGGCTGCCGCGTTGTTAGGATAAATAGTAGTAGTAGTAGTAGTAAAGATAAACAGTTTCCGAGCTCCTGATTTTTTTCTTTTTTTTTACGGCATAAAATTTTGCAAACAGTTTATAAAAAAATGTGGCCATAATCAGATGAGCATAAACTTAATATAGAATATGCGGTATAGGGTATACATTTGTTTCTTTTTGTTATATATATAGTATTGTCACGGTATACATTGGTTAACTCATTCTAGTGCGGATACATCTATATCTATATATATATATATATACTTATAATAATAAAAGACAATTTTTCTGCTGTTTTTTTACCATTTTTCAGTATGGTTTTCCCTAACTAAAAAATCATTTCTAATCTTCAGTCTACCGCTTGAATATATATTGTTGAGCCCTAGATACGTACTTATCTGATACTATTTCGAATAGAAATTCTCTGCAATGTCTATATATGTTGTTGAGCCCTAGATACTATTCATCCGATAAGTAGATCCATCTAATACGTATTTGAATAGAAATTCTAATCTATACCTTAATGTCTATATCTATATACCTATACCTATATATATACCTAATAATAAAGAGGCAAATTTGTCCATATTTTTTGGTATGGTCTATCAAACTAACTTCGTGAATGTGGATACTATCTCCGACTATGTTCCTACTACCCTCTTATTATTACATAAATGATATATGTAAGACTTCTTAGGCTAGGGGCTCCTAATGTGAATAGGAATTCACTATGACATATGCAACTTTTTGGACTAGGACTCCTTGTCATTTATGTCGATTTCTTTTTTTTTCTTTCCTCTTTTTTTTGTTGCATACTTCCTCCATATTGAAAAAGCTGACCTTTTGGACAAGGTTTGAGTCAAACATTGAGAATATAAATCATAAACAACTTTTAAATTATTAAATCTAGAGATGTAAAAATCATATACTCCCTCCATATCCATATTAGTTGACGTTTTAGAAAAAATTAGAGTCAAACATTGGGAATATAAATCATCAATAACTATTAAGTTTCTAAGTTTACAAATATAAAAATTATATAAATAGATTTGTCTTGAAGAATACTTTCATAAAAGTATACATATATCACTTTTCTATAAATATTTTTATAAAAATAAGAGGTCAAAGTTGTGTTTTGAAGACCGTGTCGCTGTCCTAAACGTCAACTAATATGGGTACGGAGGGAGTAAATAAATTTGTCTTGAAAAGTACTTTCATAAAAATATACATATATCACTTTTCAATAAATATTTTTAAAGAAACAAGTGGTCAACGTGATGTTTTGGAGACCGTGTCGCTGTCTGAAACGTCAGCTTTTTTCAATATGGAGGGAGTATATGGTTTTCAGTTTTTGGCTAGAATGAGAAGCCCACGGAGATTGATCTACAATCCGAAGAAATACAAGTGCAGGGAAGTCACTTGTGCCAACGAGAGCGCGCCACATCCCCAGTCCTTAGATTTAAGGGCATCCGCAGTGTATAGCATCACCCAAGGTGCTATACTTTGCCACGTCAGGTGATGCTTGCTAGTTCTATTCTGCTCCAACGTATAAAATCTGCTAGCACCATCTAAACATGACCCGCAAACAATAAACTACTCTTTTTTAACTCTCACATCTCTTCCCAATCTTCTTTTCCTTTCTTCTCTTTCCTCTAGCACCGGGTGCTTAAATTGGCCACAGGTGCTAAGAGGTGCTAAGCTAGCACCAGCGCCACAATGTATAGCGTCTGCCTTGTTTCTTTCTCTCACCTCCTAGCGCCTCCTTAGCACCAACGTTGGAGCTGCTCTAAGGGCCCTGAGTGATACTAAAACCGAGGCCCTTTAAACAATGATTACCAATTTATGTATGTACGAAAGAATTGTTACCAAGGAAGCAATTATTTATTTTTTTTTGCTAAATAATTTATCATATTATTCTGATTTTTTTTTCTAATAATAACGTAATCGCTCAAAAAGTCTTTAAGGATTATCAATTTACTCCGTATGTATCTTCTTGCGTTGTTTTTAGTCCACCCGAGTAAGGATCTTCTTTATTTAATGGGATGGGAATTAGGGATGAAGCAGCAGCGAGCAGTTTCCCAAAAAATTCCATCACATCAATGTTCGGACATATGCATGGAGCATTAAATGTAAGTAAAAAAAATAACTAATTATAATTTTAGTATGTACATATCGAGACGAATCTTTGGAGTCTACGTAGTCCATATTTGAACAAAGTTTGTCAAATAACAACGAAGACGCTACAGGAAAAAATTTGCAAATTTTTTTCATCTAAACAAGGCTATCGAGCAGTACTACGTACAAAGAAAGTTGTACATAGCAGCAGTACTACACCTACTAGACTTTTGGAGAGAGGAGGCCCATTGTGTCTGGGGTCCTACTCCTATCCTCCTAGGACCGTCGCCCTGCTCTGGTGCCCAGCGGGACCAGGAAGGAAAATCACGGTAAAACGTGGACTGCTCGAACACGAAAGGCAGAAAAAAAAAGTACATGTTCTTTTTAACAACAATTCTGGATCAACATGATCACAACTACTATCGCACCGAGCTGGACCGGGAGGAGCCCTGCCTGACGCACACCACACGGCGCGCATCGAGGAGGGGCGGCGGGATGCCTTGTGCCTTGGGGAGCACACCTCTACTGCCAGTGCTCAAAGGGGGGAATGGTACACTGGGCCACATTTATTAACAGCCAGTCATCACACATGTACATGTTCTTTTTAACAACAATTCTGGATCAACATGATCACATCAACAATTCTGGATTCTGGAACAAAAACTCCCTTTTATTTACATCTACTGAAAGAAAGGGCTCCCTTTTGGTTCTTGTTGGGGCATATCCTCATTCACTCAAGGGTATATGGCCTAGCCTGCCCGAGAAACCAAAACGTGTTATTCCTCAATGACAAAAAGCCGTAATAAATTCATCATTGTGGATGACATGGGCAACCTTCATGTGTTATTCCTCAATAATTAACCCAAGGAGAATATATAGCTGAACAAATGTAAAAGGAGAAATTGACAGCAGCACCTGCATCCGAGTGAGGCTGGGCTCTTGAACTTGAAGCCGTTTGCTGAGCAGCTGGTAACCTCAACCTATTGTATACGGACCAACCAAGAAACTAATTCTCCAGCATAAAATTGACCCTTGTATGTTAGTTCGGATATTATATATTTCTTATGAAAGATCAAAAGATCCTCGGCCTTCGAGGATCGCATAAAGCAGCTTCTTGTGCATGATTTCCTGTCCAAACAATAGCAATAGCTCATCAGCAGGAATAATCAGAATCTCAAATGACTTTTGAGAGATAAAAACAGCAAGGACACTATACTTTTGTGGAGTAGGGGGGGAGCTTCAGATAATTGGCGCAAGTCATCACACTAGGCAAATCATCATCAGCAGATTCTGTTGCCCCAGTTGAATTTGAAGCATTCACAGCACTTGAAGGGTGCTGGCAATAATAAAAAAGCCACACCAAGTTACCCCAAAAATAACATCAAGCAGAACAGGTAGGCACATGTTATAGTATCAAATGCCATGATAGATAGACCATGAAATAGTACCTTCCTAACTATAGTAAGCTTGGGATTAAGGGCCGCTAATCCACCGGGTGGAAGTCGAGGAGCACCAGTTACAAACTGGCAGAACGCATGCTGTTGCTCAGGGGCGAATTCTGACAAAATCTCAAGTAGCTACAAACAAGAGCAAGAATCAAGGAACCACACTTCTCAAAGATCACAATTGCATGCATGCAAGAGAGATGTAGCATGCGAGAATGAATGAGCTTACATTCACGATCGCAGGACTTTTAGCAGTATATCCATGATCAAATTTTATGTTATCCACCAGGGATTCCAACTGCAAATTGCAAGGTTCATTTAGTGCCATACTTTAACATATAATAACTTGGTTAAAGGGAACAGAACATTACCTCCCAAATTTCTTGTCGGCCACATATTAGATAGTCCAGTTCTTGAGGTGAAAATATGTGGAGGGATGACATGTCAAACACCTATGAAATATTAAAATAAGCAACAATTAGTGGAGTAAACTGATATAAACAAAATTGGAACAAGTGGAATTATTATAAGATTATATTAAAGCAAAGCCAATGAGGCTGTACCTGATTAAACCCTGATCTAAATGCCTCGACCTGCCGCTTTATCCCTGACTTAACTGTAGCATCAACTACCAAAGTAATATACTCTTCTAAATTGTAAATATTAACCTGCAAATGATAATTGCATTAACTAACAGGCTAAAAAAATACAAAGTGAAATCACCAAGATAAATACACACTAATATGAACTTCATCACTTACAATCGTGCCTCCTTCACCCTCTTTGAGCACATAATCAGGATAACCTGGAAGAGTAAAATCTAAACACAAATCTTCAATAGAAGCGCCATGGAAATGCAAATCTGCAACTTGTAGCTGGTTCTTGCCACAAGTGGATTCAAGGAACTGCTTTCGTTCAACAAGAACTCGCAGTTCTTGCAATGTCTTCCCAAACTCAGAATCAAATGAGACTATGTCAAACAAATCAAGTTCCTGGCCAATGGAAATGCATTAAGTCATGAAAAGAGAATACAACACAGAACCAATTAACCCATAAAACAAAGCAAAACAAAATGAAAGCTAATACACTGCAATTGGCAATAGAGCTTCTCTGTACATACCTGTCCAAATATAAGCTTATAAAACGCTGTTGATAAAGGCAAATCTAAAAGTCTGCCATCTTGCAGGACTTTTGCCATCACTTGACCTATTAAGCGGAAATGCTCCAAAACTTTGAAGAATCTGCTACCTTCTGAAGCATCAACTTTAGGTGGCCAAGGTTGAGGGAACAATCCAAGAGGAGCTTGTATCAAATGCCTGCCATCACCTGGTAGATTTGTGTTGACTTCTTTTTCTGACGAGCCATCTTCAGGATCTAAACTAATCACATCCTTCCTATCAATGTGCGATCCTGAATCATATGAAGTAGATCTCCATAGTCCCAGTTGAGCACTTCGTAGTTCATGGCTTAAGAGAGTATAAAACTCCAAAGTAGGCCCTAGCCCAGTTCCAACTTCACCAAAGTATTCCACCTCAAGAACAGCCCTCTGACTGGAGAACATCTCCATAACTTTAGCAGCAGAATCTAGAATACGGTTACGGGAAACACGAACTTTCTGGCGTTGTAACCTGCCAAACCGGACCTCTCTTTCACCACTAGAGCTGTGATTGTCACTCTGCTGTTGCTGAAGTCGATTCAATGCTCGCGACAACCCAAATGCTGTTGAATAGAAGTACTGCCTCCTTGTTTCAAAAGGAAACAGAAATGGGCAGGCCTTGGTCATTTGATAACACCAAGAAGGTAAACTGCCACTACATAGTGCGAGAACGTCCTGCATTTGCCGAGCAAGCTTTGGTGTCAACTTGCTATTGACAAACACTTCAGAAGGTACCTTGGCTCCAGTTCTATATAGCTCATCCAGGGTACTGATTTTTCCCTCAGCAAAATCATCAGATGCTCCCTGTAGTCTTAAACGAGAGGACAACTGATTAAGCGCCTCCAGTACACGCAATAATGCTAAAATGTTGTATGTTGAGTTTGTTCTCTCAAGATCACAAGGAAGTTCTCCTTGTAAGATGGTATCAAGAAGAGAAACCCCTTGTGCTACAGAGATAGACCTGTAAGAATCTGATTTTATGTTTAATGAGGTGGAAGTCCCTTGGCATACCTTCTCAACTTGCTTATCAGCCTTTTGGTATGTTATTGTGAACACATCACCCCAGAAGCGGTTTCCATCATTTGGTATATCAGATCCATTAAACCTTTCTTCATCATCCTCATCGAGCATAAGTTGACGTTGGATAGCTTGATATACAGTCAAATGTTTGCTAAGCTGCTTCCCACCAGCAGTGAATATAAGTTTATTGTGATCATTCATGCTACCTCCAAGTGACAGACCACGCCGATCTCGGCCACCTCTAACATTGCGACCACCAACAGAAGCCAGCCCAGCCATCGTCGCAGCAACAAATGACATTGCACCTCGTGAACCGAATGTGCTCGTACTTCGAAATTCACTAGAATCAGGTCCCCTGCTAGAAGTGTTTCTAGCACTGGAACCAGATGATGGCTGCGCCTGGCTAAAGCTGGCTGAGCCAATGTTACACTCATCGGCATCACCCAGTTTCACATCATGCACACCATCTTGAGAACAGATTGGAAGAGACCCTTCTTGGAGAACCTAAGAATTTGGAGAGGTATTAAATTAGTTGGGAAGGACACAAATGATCTTGAACCAACTAAAAGGGTATTTTGTCATAGTGTAAATAAATATAAGCCTAAGCAACTACCAGTAATTGCAACAAGGCAAAAAATTTGGGGGGGGGGCATTCAATTTGCAAAGAGTTACCTCATGATCATCGTCGTCGTCATCATCGTCGTCATCTGAAATCTCATCGTCATCAATCATCAGAGCATCATCAATCTCAACAGGAGATGTGTCAAGGTCTTCATCCTGCATATACCAACGTAGAATGTACTACTTATCAGTGATCGTGCTTCCATTCCCAGCTAAAAAATATGAGGGTAGTTAAATTAAGAACTAGATCCATGGCTAAAATTCCCATGTTCATTTGGTGCCAAGCCATGAACTCTATAGGTGGCACCAAATATGACACCAGAGAAGTAGAAGTGACCATTCAGTAGAGCTGCTACCCAACTTGAATAGGGAACAGTAACTTTTCTTTGCTAGCCAAACTAACTAGGAACAAGGCATGTAAACAAACAAACAAACAAAAAAATACCTCAGAACTACTGTGGCCATGTGTTCGCTTCATTTCCGAATCTTTCTCTGAAGCAGATTTTTGGCGGGCAGCATTCCTTGTATTAGGTCCTTTTGATTCATCTGAGTTTGGCTTTGCAATAGCTTTGCCTTTTCCTTTGGCAGAACTAGTGCTTTCATCATGAGAATCCTTCTTAGATGCACCACCCCCTGCAGCGGATGACTTTGATCTTGTTGTTGGACGCCGACCAGATTGAGCCATTGCAGCTGTTAATGATGCACCAGCTGTGGTGCCAGGAACCCCAGATTCAGAATTATTACCAGATGGAATTATAGGTTTTGACGCAACCTCACTGCGTTGAACTCTAGGCCAAAGGAATTCTTCAACAGCTGCTAAACTGGCAAATGGATCAATAAGCACAATATTTGATGAATAATCCCGAAGTGATTTTTCGCCTTGAGCTCGGGACAGACGAAGCTTGAAGGGTTGAGCCAGAGCACTAAGGCCTGAAGTCAGACGGGACCCTCCAATACCAATCCTACTAGACTGGCTGAGCACAACAGGGAAACGTTCCAGCGAAGACAATGCACTTTGCAGTTTCTGAACCAACAGTGCCATTGGAGTTTCATCCTGTTCATGATCAATAGAAAGGGCAACAGATATGAAGGACTTGTATCGCCTAAGGGCCTGCTGACGAAGCTGAGGTAGGTTTCCTTCAGATACCTTTTCCTTCCCAAATGCCCCACAGGACAAATAGTCAAGCAATGCTGTGACAACACCACTTCTAATGAATTCAAATGTGGAAACACCATTAACTTTGCTAAGCTCAGAGAGCATTTCAGATATAATTTTGTCTAATTGTTCTTCGACATCAATTGAGATGTCTAAAAAATTAGTGCTTATAGCTTTTGATTTCCCTTTGGCTTTTGTTTTGACATTCTCAGATACAGTATTCAACTTTGCACAGAGTGCCCTCAGTTTAAGAAGGTCATCAGTAACCCCAATATCACTTGAATCAGTTGCCGGGAAGTATTTGTCTTTGAAAGTCTTTGCATGGTCGCTAACAGCAAAACGAAGGCTGGTGTTTGGAGCTTCTGAAGCAATTGTTGTTGAGCACATAACCCCAAGGTTGGAATTATTTGATTCATCTAATGAACTATTTTCTGTTGCCACAGCACCCCCACGCCGGCGTTGACGTCTAGGACGTGATGGCATGGCAGAATCATTATCTTTATCCTGAGATGGCACCTGAGAAGGCATTGTGTTGGTGGATTCTGAGCATATAAGTGACTCCACAGCATGAACGACACCTTCCCTCACAAACAGTTTGGAAAATGTCTCTGGAAGCTTTTCCATCATTATTTCTGCTATCTGAAGAGCAGGAATCAACACTTGAGGATCTTTCCATGCAAGAATGCCTGCAAGGAAGCTGCAGATGGAAACGAAAATAACTTGAAGGGGTTGGAAAAAGGAGTATGTCCATTGAGACTTGAGAGACTTTCTATTTGTCTTTTAGCGTCCATTGTTCTGAAACCATTCTCTAGAAATGACCTAAGAAACTTTTTGTTCTTTTAATAAAAAACGTGCAGCTCTTTTTCGTGTTCCAGAAGAGAGAGAGAGAGAGAGACCATTCTCCAGACAAAAGGAATAAGGCTTTAAAGGAACTTGTATTAAAACCTGGATATGTTTGTTGTGTCAAGGAGAGACTGGATTGTCTCAGCGGAGCTGTAGTACATTAACTTCCCAATGATCGATAAACACTTGTGACGTATTGGTGCATTTACACTAGAACCATACACCTGAACAAGCACACAGGCTATTAAATTAAAGTACCCAAAAGACAAAAAAACAAACAGCAATTGAAATTGCTGTCAGTAGAAGAATTCCGACACTAACCTGTGTCATTGTGGGTAACAAATCCATACCGAACTGCTGTAGGAGCTCAGGTTGCTCACGCAATAGCCTCTCACGGCCAGACCTTTCATTTCCTGTTGAACCAGCCCCCTCTTGTTTGATGGAAGCAGATTTCTTTGTTGACGAGCCTTTATATGCATGGTAGTATGTTGGTAACTTAATGATTCTCGCAGGAATATGCGGAAGCAAATCATCAGCGAGGCTCACAATCTCAAACATCTGCAATATTAGATTTAAACATATGAAAAACATTTGGACAACAAGAAACATACAGGTGTATGAAACTGATGGGTCAAACAGTGTGGGCTTCAAGAATTAGTGTTTCAGCAGCAAACTGAGAAGATACAGAGGCAGCTCAGACAACCGTATGTATATGTTCGAACAATCATACTCAGCAAATGCCAGACGTGTGTGTATGTACCACAAATGATTTCAGCAGCTAAGCAAGACAGCAACAAGCAGCAGCTGAGACAACATTATATATCCATACTCAATTGTGTAGCATGGAAAATAAACTCTTGTATCTGTACCATACCGAATGCGATCGGCCAAAAGCACAATTTACTTGCAGTCTTGCACACTAGGAAGGAAATCAGACGACAAGAATCACAACAGCTACTTAATCAAGATGAGCTATGACAGAGTTTGCTCTATCATGTTACAAGTGAGACTTTTGTTCCCCTGTGTGCCATAACCAACACCTTCTGCTTCATTAAAATTAGAACATTTCAAAAGACTTACTCAGCCAATAAAAAAGCATGATAAAAGTATGCAAGTCTTTGAATAATTATTTGTATGCTTTAAAAAGGCAAGCACAATTCCCGACATTTTAGCATCTATGTTCAATGCTCAAGAAAATCGCCCAAACAATTGTTCGATGGTACATATACTTATATGAGTTATAAATGCATGAGCAGTCACTGAACTTGTCAAGGGATGCCACTTAGGTCCTTGAACATTGAAACACATTTCTAGGTCCCTAAACTTATTAAGTGGTGCACCGCAGTGGTTGGTAGACCTGTGGTGCATCGTTTTACAAGTTTAGGGATGTGTGGTGCGCCGCTTAATAAGTTTAGGGACCTAGAAATATGTTTTCAAAGTTAATGGACCTAAGTGACACCCCTTGACAAGTTTAGGGGCCACTGATGCATTTAAATACTCCCTCCGTATCGCTTTTAGATGTCGTTTAGGACAATGACACGGTCTCCAAAGTGTAACTTTGACCCCATGTTTCTTTAAAAATATTTATTGTAAAGTGGTATATGTATATTTTTATGAAAGTACTTTTCAAGACAAATTTACTTATATGATTTTTACATCTCTAAACTTAATAATTTAAAAGTTATTCATGATTTATATTTCCAATGTTTGACTCAAACCTTGTTCAAAACGACATCTAAAAGCGATACGGAGGGAGTATATAATTATGAACATGTGATTGTGATGTCACCTTTAGAGTTCAAAAAGGCTGTCTAGGTATGTGTGCTAGATGTACCTTTAGAAAGCATGAGATGTCAAAGCCTAATTTTTCACTGAGAGAAATGGTTTTTTTTTTGGGAAAAAGTCAGCACTAGCAGAGTAGTGGAGTCCTAAGTCAGTGATAGAAATATTCACCTGATCGGCAGGCCTTGTTACAGCAGGAGAGACTGTTGCTCCAGAAATCAAAGCAGAGCCAGAAAGGATGTCTTTAAGAGTGCCGCTGATCCCAAGAAGAAGCAGTGTTTTAACTGCCAGCAGGGATCCACTTGCACATATTGAGAGAAGACGGATTAAGCCCTGAAAAAGTGTGAAACCTAATTTTAGCATAAGCGTGAGAGGGGCCACGGCAAACACTAGAAGGGTATCAAAAACAAATCGGTACATACTGTATATGTGGATGTACTCAGTGATGCCTGGCCAGAGGAGTTGCCAACAGCTATCAAGCTAGCAGCTTGAGCAACTAATCCATGATTGCAGAGTTCATCAAGTTTGTCGGGGAAATGGGCAAAAGCTTCAGCAATGCGTGTCAAACAAACAGAAGCATGCTCTAGTACCTGTAAGGCACATAAATACAGGGTTGGGAAATACATGATATACCTCCATAAGGCATATCATAATCCAGAGATCTCACTGTCTGAGCTTGAAAAGTACCTTGGAATCATGGTGATTTAGGAGATTCGTGAGCAAGGGGACAGCTTCCATGACAAACTCGGAAGCATCGGACGGCAGCTTCCTGCAAATATTTGCGGCGGTAGACAAGGCTACTCTCTACAAGGAACAATGTCCCCCCATGGGAGGAGGTGTAAGAACAGTGCACAAGATAGGAACGGTTGTAAGATGATCAGAGGATGCCGATGCGAGGACTCAGACCTGAACCCCAGTGGAGAAGAAGTCAAGATACGATAGAACGGCCATTAGCGCACCAGCTCGCAAACAGGCGGTTGGGTGCTCCAGAGAGATCTTCTTAAGGGCTTGGAGAGACTGAGAATGCGAGTAAATAAAGTAAATGTGTTAGCAGCACCTGGTAAGGGGCTAAGGGCATGCCGCCATGCCGATGCCGGCAGAGGATGACCGATCATTTTTCTTTTCTTTTCTTTTTAGATAATTAGGCGAGTAATAACTGATCATAGAGCGGAGAAGAAAAGAAGAGGGAAGGCACCACCTGCTCGGCGAGGTCCATGTACTCAATGGTGAGCAGTCGAGCACAGAAGCACTGTATGGCCCCGTAGTGCACGACCGCAGAGCAGGAGGAGGGGAGCACATCAACGAGGTTGGCGAGTGCCCGCGCCGCGAGCAGCATGACGTCGGGGCTGGCACCGGCGGTGGCAGGCTCGTCCTCGCGGCCGAGCATGCCGACGAGGATTGGGACGAAGGCGTCGACGGGGAAGGCGGCGAGCGAGTCCTCGGTGCCGATGGAGAGCATCTCGCAGAGCTGCATGAGGGACTGGAGCTGGCGCGACTCGTCGCCGTGCGCCTGCAGACCGGCGAGGATCCTCTTGAGGTGACCGGAGGTGGCGGAGGAGGGCGCTGAGGAGGAGGAGGGGAGGAGGTCGTCGAGGCCGGCGCCGAGCCTGCGGAGGAGGCCCTGGAGGGCGGTGCTGGCGGAGGTGAAGGACTGGGGGAAGGGGACGTCGGCGTCGTCGTCGGGGGCGGGGGCGGGGGCGGGGGGAGAAGGGTGGTCGGAGGAGGAGGGGTCGGGGTCCTTTCCCTTGTCGGCGGCGGCGCGGGAGCGGCGGCGGGAGGAGGGCGAGGGTTCCATCGGTGGCTGCTGGGGCGGCGGCGCGGAGGAGGAGTTGCGGCGGGGGCGCTTGGAGGCGGACGAGGAGGCGGCGGCCGCTGCGCGCTTGCGACTGCTGCTGCGTGTTTCCATACAAGGCAGGGCGCGCGCGCGAGGAGGGCGGCCGGTGGGCCGGCCGGCCGAGACTAGGCGGCGGCCAACGGCGGCGGCAGCGGGCGGATGCGCATGAATCCAATTCCAAGCGACAGCTACTGGATTGGATTCGTCGGCGGTGGGTCGATCTGGAAGGAATTGGGGATTTTTTGCTTGCTTCCCTTTGTTCCCTTTTGCCTGCCTTGTCGGATGCAGTGGATTCCTCCCTCCACCCTTGGCTTCGATGTAAATGAAAGGGAGGGGGAGGGGGAGGGGAGGAGGGCACCAGGCAGGCAGGCAGGAGCACGACCAAGACGCGAGAGCAGAGAAGAGAGTGAGAGACAGACCTCACGCAGCCCACCCAGCAACTGCTGGTCAGGATCGTCAGGAGGGACTCGCGCGGTCGGCAACTCCTCGCCTGGGCCGGCCATGCGCTCCATGGGCTCTTAGGGCATGTTGGTTTCAGGAAAAAAAAATATCCTATCACATCGAATATTGCGGCCCTCGTTTAACCTATTAAAAATATACTAATTAAAAAACTAATTTTTCAGTCGGAGACTAATTCACGAGACGAATCTATTAAACTTAATTAGTAAATATTGCAGCCCTAGTTTAACCTATTAAAAATATACTAATTAAAAAACTAATTTTTCAGTCGGAGACTAATTCACGAGACGAATCTATTAAACTTAATTAGTTCATGATTTGATAATGTGACGCTACAGTAAACATTCACTAATGATAGATTAATTTACCTTAATAGATTCTTTTTAGTAATTAGCATATGGCCCTGTAATTAGTTTTATAATTAATTTATTTTTAATAGACTAAACTAGTGCCGCAATGTCCGATGTGACAGGTAAAAAAAAATTACCAGCGAAACGAACATCCCCTTATTATCCTCTCCAGCAGTTTTTTTTTTATTTCATTATTAGTTGCATACCTCCTCCGTCCCTAAATAAGTATCGTTCTCGTTTCCCGAGGAAAAGCTGTCGGTAATTATATATTAAAATATATTAATATTTATGTTAAGTAATTAGTATGATCGGAAAGATCTTTACATCTAGTTTTTTAACAAAATTATTTGAAGATATAAACACGTGGCACGCACACCAACGGTGACACTTATTTAGGGACAGAGGGAGTACAAACAAACGTGTTGGTACTTTGCAATGGGAAAACAAAGTGATACATAATTATTGATATGTTTTTTCCTTTTTTATAAAATTTGACGGCTATATATTTGCTCGTATTGATAGCTTTTTTCCTCGTACTTTGCAATGGTGGAGGTGAAAGATACATTTGCTTATAGATATATTTATTCAAGTTTAATTTTTTATAATATCATACGTTGGTATAGTTAAATGTCAAATTTCACTAATTCTTTAAAGACATAACGATCTGTAACTCAAGTTAGCATGGAATTAGTTATTGATATCGAGGGCTACTATGTGTGATGATTATGACACAAGTCACAGCTCTTGATCTTCCACATCGTTTCATTATCAGCGATGGCACTGGTGAATACTTGCAGGAGACGTATTTATTTAGAGATAACAAACTACTCATTATCGGTAATGGCACTGGTGCGTACTATGGCAGACCATCGACTAAATCGAGTTATAATAAAACGTAGGCTTTGCTTTTAATACGTATATTGGACCATCGACTAAACAAAGACCTAACAAAGATTACCCAATCAATTGCTCGAAATGTGAGACACACCGACACACAGCCTAGCAAGACTAGCTCTGCCCTGATCCTCTCGAGCATCCTCGGAGGCCCAGCTTGATGATTTTTCCCCAGGTCTATGATAATGATGATGACAAGAAAAAAGTTTACTTTTCCTCCTAAAAATCTGTTTTTTTTTTGAACTCTAAAACCGGACAAAACACCTCTCAACTTTTAAAACAATACGTACATCTTACCTCTATGGTCTGCTTGATAGTGGTTTGCACAATAACTGTGGTTTTGCTACAGTGACAGGGGTTTCTTTTTTCTTTCTTTATTTATTTATTTCCACCGAGTCTTTAAAAAATCATAGTAAATCACAGAAAATCATAAAATAAAAATTCTAATTTTATTGGGAGACCTACTCATGTGAAGTCCAACAAAATCGATTTTTCTATTTTATAATTTTTCTCTAATTTACTATGATTTTTTAAAATTCAGAAAAAATAAATAGAAAAGAAAATAATAAATCCACTATCACTATAGCAAAACCACAGTTACTGTAGAGTAACATGCACTGTTTTAAAAGTTGAGGGAGGTGTTTTTTTCCGGTTTAGAGTTTAAGGAGGAAAAGTAAACTTTTGTAAAAGTTAACGGAGGAAAAGTAGACTTTTTTTTCTAATAACTACTTTCATTTCTCAACGAAGCAGCAGCATATGCAACTGCGATCACATCCACAAGAAGACTACCATAGTTTTGTATTATACGCATAGATCAAATGCAAGTGCAGCAAACACCCACCATGCTGCTGGTTACTACCACTTGTAGGCGAGGGAGGTTCAGATACCGGCCTAAACACAACATCATGGCTTTTTTTTCATCTGTCAACGAGCTGCTGCAACGTGTCATGCTGTGCCGCCTCTATTGTTAGCTTTAGCTTCACCACATCTCATGAAGCTTCACTATGTTATCATATATCTCAACGGACTGGACCACCTGGACGGCCTTTCATCAGAAGTTGAATAAGAGCATCTGATCTCCCGGTTGCCACGCTTGATGATGGTCTGCCTCTTTCTTCCTGTAATCACCACCAAACCGCAGCCCAAAAGTCAGCAAACCCAACCTATATGTGCATTACAAAACTACTGCTGCCATTTTCAGTATACCCTACGTACGTACGTACCCTTTCATTATCCGCATCAATGTCAGCACCAGTGAATTCCTTGAGCAACATAGAGGCAGCTGGCTGTAACCTCCTGCTCAACCAAACCCCAGAGACCAATTAGTTGTTGCACAATCACCGTATATGTTTCTACTTTTACACAACACAATCGTGCATTCACCTCCTGGTTTTCTTCGTATTGCCAGGCCTAGATCCCTTATTTGCTTCTGCAGTTTCATCTGCCTCCCTGCCCTTGCTTGGAGCCTAGGGGGGCACAATTGCAAGCAACACAGATGTATAAGAAAATATATTCCCAGCACAACTTCTAAGCTGTGTATAATACCAATGGTACATTCAAGGCAAACAAAGTACTTCAAACCTTTGCAGCTTTCGCTGGGGTATGATCACAAATTTGGTCTGGAGCTTGACCCTGGTTCAGTTCCTCAAGCTTCTTTTCAGAAGCAACCTATAAACAAGTATAACCGGTTTGTCAAGTTTCCTAACAAAGACATGATGATACAGCTGCCAAGACCCTCTCGGTGTAACTGGTCAGCTCAACACGCCAAAGAAGCGGTTGGCTGAGCCAGCCCGGGTTCGAGTCGCGGCACCACCTTCTTAAGACGAAAATCAGGGGGACGTCTCTCCCCCTGGTCGAGTTTTTTTTTTTTTGACATGATGATACAGCTCACTTGGCTACAGAAATCAGGGTTGTTTAAAACCCACTCGATTCTGGAAGCACCACAGAATTTGGAGCATCGGTGGCTCGTCCGCAGCTGGACACGTGGTTCTATTCATTTTGCATAAAAGTCCTCTGACTTTGTGATAATCAACCCGCAATCTAACTTGTCCTCTCTAAATAGTAACCACGTTATAATATTTTAAGTATAGAACCCGTATGTAACATTTATTTCAACACGAAGAAGGTAAAATTCCAAAGCTTTGCTATTTTGCAAAGACCCCCTGCATCCAATCCTAGGGCAGCGCCCCCATCCCGTCTCTCCTCTTCTATCCTTCTGCCGCCGCCGCCGCACCACAGTGCTTAGCGCGCGCACCTCGCGACGCTTACCGCCGTCGCTACAGCATGGGGAGCTACACAAGCATGGTGGAGTTTGGTGGACACAACATTTGGGCGGGGCATGGAAAGCTACCAACATCGGTAGGGGGAGATCGGCGAGCTCCTGGCGTCGGCATAGCATAAGCTCATCCATGGCGCCGCCACCACGGCTAGCGCTTCTGCCCTCCCTACAGGGGACCTAGGTGCCCCTCTTCTAGCTCCCCTTCCCTATTTCATCCGTCTCTTCCCTCTCCATTCATCTTATCCTCCTTCCCTTTAACCTAGGTTCATCGCTGGCATCAAGGTGTCCAAGGGCCTCACCTACGGAGGAGGGCTCCCATACCTGGAGGCCTCAGCAGAGCACACTATGAGTGGATCTGACGGGATCTAGCCTCGACGGCTGCGGATCTTGCTGGCCTCCATCACTTGCACCCAAACAAGATTAATACATGGTCTCCTGCTTAGGTATTAAATCTGCAGCTTGTGGTTGGGCTGCTCGCACCTGTGCTGCTACTTTCCCCTTTCAGTGTGAGCTATCAACAAGCACAAATTCTTTCCTCACAATTTAATTTTGCACTTTTTTGACTCGCATGAAAATGTATCTCCTTCTACAGATTGGGAATGTTGCATTATCTAAGAGTATGGCATGTTCACACTCTGATCATGATGATGCGGATGAAATCGTAATTCCCACTCCTAAGGTATGAAACGTAATTGTCAAGTCCAAGATGTTGTAAAAAAAGTCCAACATATCTTTCTCATGTGTGGCTCAGGTACGGTTATCTCGAGCTCCGAGTGTTTGCTTTCTTTTCCATCATAAGTGGATGCTGCAGATTAGATACTACAACATAAAACTGATAGTATCTAAGTTTACATCTATTAGAATCAGATTAATATGAGTATAGAGTAATAAGCCTGTCAGTATAGTCGTCAGCAATATAACATAGTTTGGACTCTGAGGATGTTTGGACTCTGACATTATAAACTGAGGATGTTTGGACTCTGACGTTATAACATGTTTGCTAACTGTGATTCAAAGTACAGTGAATAAGCCATGACATCCTGCACAAACAGATCTGTGCAGCATGCAAGGCTTATGCTTGAACTTCTCCCTTCTAAGTTCAAAGATTCTTTGTGTTTTCATATTTTGTACCTGTTGTCCTGATATTACGTTTCAGGCAAGTTGTTTTATATTCAGTTCCTTTTGCCCATATGAACAAATGACAATGGATAGTTTTTCGTTTTTTCCCAGAAACTTTCAATAAAGGATCAACAAGATGGTTGGTGGTTCTTGGGTAATTCTTCTGTTTTTTTTTGGCAGTGTTTGCTTGATGGATTGGCTATCTTTGAGGAGATGAATGTTCTTTCTATGCAGGTCCTGTAAAATGCTCTTGACTTAGATCGGATTGCTAATGTGTGGTCCTTGTTGAAGCATTTTTCTTCTCATATGGAAGGACAAGTATTGTTGACCTTTTTTTGTTCTTATAAGTTCTGTAAAATGCTCTTAATTTAGTTCCGTTAGCCCTTAATTTAGTTGATATGTACTACAAAGAACAATCTACTGTTATATAATTTAGCCATTTGATAAGTAGTGAACAGGATGCTCTGAACTCTAATAATGCTTCTCTCTCTCCATCGTTGGGTAAAGATTGGAGTAGATCATTCTGTGTGTATTCAAGCTATTCTATGTAACTGGTTGACTGAACATAATCTATGTATATTTTGACAAATATTTCTGCATAATATGCTTGAATAAAACCTTGGTGCTAGCATGTTGATGATCATAGCTAGAATGCTAGGATGATCACTGAAATTGAGGACATGGAGCCAGAGGTATTTTTCTCTGTATTGCTATCACTTTAGGTGCTCGATATATCGGTTTAGGCCCCCTTTTAAATGTGCTTCCAGAAGATGGTTTGCCATTATTGGTGCCGTCACATATAAATAGATCTGTAATATACTGATATCTTTAATTTTATATGTTGATGCTAATGGTGATATAATGACAATGACTATACTTAGTATTTTAACCATATTTATCAGTTAGATTGATATCTGTGGCTTAAATCAATGCAGGGTGCCCGAAGGGCGCCCGATGTTCTAGTAAGATAGAAAACTCAACGTGAACAAAATTCATTCCTGCTACAGCTGACTGTAAGAGAGAATTAAGGGTACAAGTACATGTATATAGGCAAGGGTCACAAGAGTTTATAGAAACACCCAATCAATGTGATCCTTGCCTAATCTACCATCTAGACAATCAAGGCAGTCCAGCCTCCATGGGCTTGGACGCCAGGCCCAAGGCCTCTATTAGGCACATAATCTAACACTCCCCCTCAATCGCAGCGTCAACCACTTTGCACGTTCAAACTGGACCGGAACTCCGTGAACACTAAGGAGGGTAGCCCTTTGGTGAAGATATCTGCATACTGGGACGAAGTGGGGACATGCAGCACTCTAAGGTCACCAATAGCCACCCACTCTCGGACGAAGTGAAGATCGATCTCAATGTGCTTTGTTCGCTGATGTTGGACTGGATTGGAGGTCATGTAGACTGCACTGATGTTGTCGCAATACACCAATGTAGCGCGCCTAAGAGGGCTGTGAAGCTCCTGAAGCAGCTGACGTAGCCAGGTGGCCTCTGCAACTCCGTTTGCCACTGCTCGATACTCAGCTTCGGCACTTGATCTTGAGACAGTGTTCTGACGCTTGGAGATAAGGTTGTCGCCAAGGAAAACAGCATAGCCCGAGGTGGATCTGCGGGTGTCCGGACAACCGGCCCAGTCAGCATCAGTGTAGACCACAAGATCAGACGACGAGGATGGCCGCAGCAAGAGACCAAGGTGGAGAGTGCCTCAGACATAGCGAAGGATCCGCTTCAAGGCTGCAAGATGAGGCTCCCGAGGATCATGCATGTGAAGGCAGACCTGCTGAACTGCATATGCAATGTCTGGCCGAGTGAATGTCAGGTACTGAAGAGCTCCAGCAAGGCTGCGAAAGTCTGTAGCATCAGACACTAGGGCCCCCTCAGTTGCAGCAGCCTTCGGATTGGTGTCAACTGGAGTGGAGCATGGCTTGCACTCTGTCATCCCTGCACGGTCCAGAATGTCCAACATATACTGTCGCTGTGATAAGAGGAGGCCATTGCCACTGCGCTGAACCTGCATACCGAGGAAGTGGTGCAGTTCGCCAAGATCTTTCATGGCGAATTCTCGCTGAAGAGCAGAGATAATCCGTCGGAGGAGACCTGGCGAGAAAGCGGTGAGGACAATGTCATCCACATAGAGCAACAGATAAGTTGTGTCTGACCCACGCTGGTAGATGAACAGGGAGGTATCTGACTTGGCTTCAACAAACCCAATGGATAGCAGGAAGGAGGCCATCCGGTTGTACCATGCGCGAGGGGCCTGTTTCAGACCATAGAGAGACTTCTTCAGCAGGCAGACGAAGTCTGGGCGAGTGGTGTCTTCGAACCCGGACGGTTGCTGGCAGAACACAGTCTCGGACAGGGCGCCATGCAGAAAGGCGTTCTTCACATCAAGCTGGTGTATGGGCCAGCAGCGGGAGAGTGCCAGGGAGAGCACTGTACGGACAGTAGCAGGCTTCACCACGGGACTGAAAGTCTCATCGAAGTCAATTCCATGCCGCTGAGTGAAGCCACGGAGGACCCAACGTGCCTTGTACCTCTCTAGGGAGCCATCGGACTGGAACTTGTGCTTGAAGATCCACTTGCCAGTGACCACATTGGCGCCAGGAGGGCGAGGTACGAGGTCCCAAGTGTGATTTTGCAGCAGAGCACTATGTTCCTCCTCCATAGCCGCTCGCCAATTGGGATCAGCGAGGGCGCTACGGAAGGTCTTCGGCACTGGAGAGAGTGAGGCAGTGTGGAAGGCAGCAGGCATCCGGAATCCACTCTTGGCGCGTGTAGCCATGGCGTGCTGGTTGGCCACAGGAGGCACAACAACGGCGCCCTTCGATAGTGGTGCAGCTGGGACAGGAGCAGTAGAAGGTGCCTGTGGTTGAGGACGACGGGAGTAGTGCTGCTCGAAGAGCCGGTCCGGGCGTAGAGGAGGGAAGCCGGGTGAAGGGCCAGCACCCGCGCGCAGGGCAGGCGGGACGGAGGCCGGCGAGAACACTCCAGGTGCGCTAGGGAGCGCCGTGGCCGCGCATGGCGCGGAAGAGTACGTCCTGGTGGCTGCGCGTGGCGCAGTGGGAGTCCCCGGAGCCCGAAGCGCAGGCGGGATGTAGAGCGCGGGCACCGGAGAGGCATCGGCGTCGTCAGCAGGCGAAGAGGGCGCCCCAGGCACAGTCTCAGAGGGACCGGCAGGGGCGCTGTGGGCAGCAGGCGTGCTGGGAAGTGTTCCTGCAGAGAAAAACTTGTGCATCGATCCAATAGGAGGGAGCACAGGGTCAGTAATATCATCGTCAAGGAACTGAAGGTCTGCGGGAGCACTAGGACCATGGCGCTCAGCAAAGGGAAAGGTCGTTTCATCGAAGATGACGTGCCGGGAGACGATGATTCTGTTTGTGGAGAGATCAAGGCAGCGGTACCCTTTATGATGAGCAGAATAGCCTAGGAAGACACACAGGACAGACCTAGGTGCAAGTTTGTGAGGGGCGGTGGCCGACATGTTTGGGTAACATTTGCAACCAAAGACTCGTAAGTGATCGTATGTTTGTGGCTTGCCAAAAAGGGCAAGGTGAGGCGTGGAAAACTGGAGAGTCTTGGTGGGCAGAATGTTGCGCAAAGCAGTGGCTGTGGAGAGTGCCTCAACCCAGTAGGGTGGAGGCATGGACGCCTGAAAAAGTAAGCAACGAACCACATTATTTATGGAGCGGATAATGCGTTCAGCTTTACCATTTTGAGACGAAGTGTAGGGGCAAGACATGCGAAGGTGTATTCCTTGTGAAAGGAAGAAGTGGCGAGAGCTAGAGTTGTCAAACTCGCGCCCGTTGTCGCACTGGACGGCCTTGACGCGGGCACCAAACTGGGTGGAGGCGTGAGCGAAGAAGTGGGTAAGCGTGCTGAAAGTGTCAGATTTGAGACGTAAAGGAAATGTCCACAGGTAATGAGTGCAATCATCAAGAATGACCAAATAATATTTATAACCAGAAATGTTGACAACTGGAGAGGTCCACAAATCACAGTGTATGAGATCGATTTTGCTAGACGCACGGGAGGTGGACACATGAAAGGGCAGACGAACATGACGTCCTAACTGACAAGCATGACACAAATCTGAACTATCCTGAATATGACAAGACACGCTAGACCCAAGTTTGGACAAAGCCTCATGACCAGGGTGCCCGAGACGCCGATGCCACGGAGGAGATGACGCCTGGGCAACGAGAGAGTGCGCTGGTGGAAGACGAAGAGGATATAGCGGCCCGGAGCTATTGCACCTGACGATCTCGGTCCGAGATGGAAGAACCTTCACAGAACAACCAGCGGGGTCAAACTCAACAGAACAATTATTGTCGGTGGTAAACTGGCGCACAGAAATGAGATTCTTAATAATCTGTGGGGACACAAGAACATTATTAAGACGTAAAGTGGGTGACAACTGTGTAGAGCCAGTGGCAGTGACAGGTAAAGTGGAACCATTACCGACGATAATAGAAGAAGGAGTAGGGTACCGCGGGGAGAGAACATGTGAAAGGGAGGAAGACCGAGATGTCATGTGGGAAGTAGCACCTGAGTCGAAATACCATTCGTTGGGCGCAGAGGGAGGAGCGTTCAGCGTCGTCGTGCTGAAAGCGGAGGCAAGTGCCGTCGGATCCCGGGAAAGGAGTCCAACACCGGGGCTGTTGAAGCCTGGGGTAGTCCACGGGGCCGAGCCATCGGCGGTAGGGGCAGCACCATGCTGCTGGTGTGCATGGAGCGCTTGCTGCTGCTGCTGAACAAGGAGGGCGTGCTGCTGCTGCGCCTGCTGCTGCGCCTGTTGCTGCTGTTGAACAAGCAGAGCGTGCTGATGCGCCTGTTGCTGCGCCAGGAGGTGGGCCGGCACGGGAATGGGTGCCAGCGGTGGCCGAGGACCCCCTGGCCACATCTGGATGGAGCCTGTCCAGGGGTTGAGCATGCTCGGCCAGGGCCAACCAGCGGGCTGCTGCTGCTGGTGAGGGGCAGCAGGGACGCGTGGCTGCCCGGAGTGGCCACCGCTGCTGCTGTTGCCTTTGCCACCGCCGTTGTGTTTGTTCCGGCGGTTGTTCTTGCCGCCGTTGCCCCCGGAGACCACACCACCAGAGGGTGCAGATGGGGTCGAGGACGACGTTGAGGTGGCCAGAGCTGTGGCAGGGGCCTCCTGGCGGTTCTCCATGGAGAGTTCCTCAAGAATGAGGTCGTCACGGGCCTCCAGGAAGGAGGGGAAGGGCCGGGCGCGACGGAGGAGGGTCCTGACATGACTGAAGCGATCGTTCAGGCCACGAATGACGTTGAGGACGAGGGTGCGGTCGGTGACGACCTCGCCGAGGGCCGTGAGATCGTCGGCCATCTTCTTGAGCCGGCGGCAGTAGTCGGTGACGGAGAGCTCACCCTGGACGAAGTTGCGGAACCGCGTCTCGAGGTGGATGGCGCGGGCTTCGCGGTTGCCGAGGAAATGTGACTCGACAGCAAGCCACGCGTGGCGTGCGGTGGAGCCCTGGGCGGAGATGATCTCGCCGAGGTCATCAGTGAGTGTGGCAATGATCCACGACTTGACGACGCAATCCATTCTGGACCAGTCGGGGGAGACGGGATCGGGGGCGTCCTGGTGAACGTGGTCCTGGAGGGAGAACTTGTCGAGGATGAGGAGGAACTGATCG
Source organism: Coix lacryma-jobi var. lacryma-jobi (assembly GCA_009763385.1). Taxonomy (NCBI): domain Eukaryota; kingdom Viridiplantae; phylum Streptophyta; class Magnoliopsida; order Poales; family Poaceae; genus Coix; species Coix lacryma-jobi. The sequence continues at coordinate 189,257,089 of CM019822.1, read as the reverse complement.
CGCCACCGGTTGAAGTTCCCTGAATCGACGGCGAGGAAGGTGGTGACGTGGTGTCGAATGTTGCTGACGGCGACGGCCTGGGCGTGGAGTTGCAGAAGGGCGACGGCTTCATGGTGGAGCAGGGCCGCGCGAAAGTCAGGGGGGCGGCGCACCTCCGGGAGCCGGTGCAGAGGAGTCGGCCGCGAGCGCGGTCGCGGCGGCCGCGCGTGCCTCGGCAGCCCGAGCCAGGGCATCGGTGGCCCGCTGCGCGGCGGCGGCCCGTTCCTTGGCAGCGGCGGCGGCTTCCTCCTCGGCCTGGCGGGCGCGCTCCAGCGCCGCGTCGTGGGCCTGGGCAGCAGCGGCGGCGGCGTTGGCCTTCTCCTTGGCGAGACGCTGCGCCAGCTCTGTGGCCTGGGCCACGGCAGAGGAGTCGCCGTCGTGGGACTTGGGAGAGGAGGGGCGCGACGATGTTCCAGTCATGGCGCGCGGGGAGGAGGCGGGCGCAAGCTGGCGCGTGGGGAGGGGCGCGCGCGCGAGGTCGCGAGCGCGTGGGGAGGAAGCGGCGGGCGCACGGCGCGAGGAGCGTCAGGCGCGCGAGGAGCGGCGGGCGCACGGGAGCGCGCGGGGAGCGCGAGGAGGGGCGGCGCGGGCGGCGCACGGGGGCGCGCGGCGAGGAGGAGGGGCGGCGCAAGGGGGCGGCGCGGGCGGCGCGTGGGGGTGCGCGGGAATCGCGCGCTCGGCGGCGCGTGCGCTCGGGTTAGGGCAGCGGAAGAGGAGATATGGCTGATACCATGTAAGAGAGAATTAGGGAAGAGATTGTGTATTAGATGGTAAGGGTACAGGTACATGTATATAGGGAAGGGTCACAAGAGTTTATAGAAACACCCAATCAATGTGATCCTTGCCTAATCTACCATCTAGACAATCAAGGCAGTCCAGCCTCCATGGGCTTGGACGCCAGGCCCAAGGCCTCTATTAGGCACATAATCTAACACTGACTACCCTCAAGCAAATTTGGGCAGTGATTTTTTTTTTGACAAGTAAAATTTGGGCAGTGATTGTGAATAATGAAATAAATAAATTCATTCCTTACCATTCCAAGCAAGGAAGACTCGCTGGAGCTGGTACCTTCTATGTCAAAGTTGACTTGCTGTGAAGAGCTACGAGATTCAAGATGCTTCTCTTCTATTCAAAGATCCAATAAAATTGTCACAAAATTGCATCAGAGCAAGAAAACATAAAATAAAAGATTTAAAAAATTTTCACCTCTAATATTAATATCATGTTGAATATCCTTATCATCTACTCTGATCTTGCTCAACTCTTCCGTTTCTTCTTCACTTTTCCCTATGGTAGCTGTCTTGCTACTAGTAGTACGCTGTGGAGATAGCCTGGTCGATTCAGCGTTCACGCACAGAAGTGCATCATCTTCTGCGGAAACTCTTATATTAATATCATGTTGAATATCCTTATCCACTACTCTGATCTTGCTCAACTCTTCCGTTTCTTCTTCACGTTCCCCTATGGTAGCTGTCTTGCTACTAGTAGTACACTGCGGAGATAGCCTGGTCAATTCAGCGTTCAGGCACAGAAGTGCATCATCTTCTGCAGAAACTCTTATATTAATATTATGTTGAATATCCGTATCCTCTACTCTGATCTTGCTCAACTCTTCCGTTTCTTCTTCACTTTGCCCTATGATAGCTGTCTTGCTACTAGTAGTACACTGTGGAGATAGCTTGGTCCATTCAGCGTTCAGGCACAGAAGTGCATCATCTTCTACAGAAAATTAAAAGTATAACCCTGATGATCGTTTGCCTAGTAAAATTCATGAAAACTCAAGGAAACAGGTTTATGAAAGATTTAATCATCTTTTAAGAGGCTCTACAGAACAAGAAATAGAGATGACTCCTAACTTCCTACAGCTTGCCATGTAAAAAAAATATTATATATATTAAAAAAAAGAATGAAAGTATAGAAATATGAGATACCTGTCAAACTTTGATCTGAATAACTAGATGCAGGCATTGCACCAGCAGTGTGTGCAGGTGTTGGCACAGTAAAACTTTCAGATCTATCCAATTCTTTATGAAACACTTGTAACTCTACCTAAAAGAAGAGGAAAAAGGTAAAGATAATATGTTACTATTATTTCAAATGTATATTTGGTCTAGTTAACTGTTGGTGTAAATAGTAAAATTGTAAGAGGGCTCATATGTAAAATGTACTGAGAAGATAAGAATAGAAGGGTATGGCAGCTGGAGAGTGAACCAGCTCTAGAAATTTCCCAAATACAATATGGTATCGAGAGCTAGGGTTACCTCCGGCAGTGACGGCGGCATGTGTGCGTGAGCACGGAGCGGCGAGGGCGTGCTCCAGCGACTGCGCGCGAGCAGGCGGCCGGTGTGGGCGCGCTCGAGCGTGCTGCGTGCGAGCAGCGGCGCACGAGCGGGTGCGAGGAGGCGGCGCACAAGCAGCCGGCTCGCGCGAGCAGGTCCCAGCCGCGAGCGCCCCGTGTGTTGGAGGAGCGGGCGGCTCGGGCGGACGTGCGACCTGGCCGGCTGGCCGGCGGAGGTCCCAGCCGCGAGCGGGAGCGTCCCGTGCGTCGGAGGAGCGGGAGCGAGCGGCTCGGGGCGGACGACCTGGGTGCTGCTGGTGCGCTCGCCGCAGACCGAGCGGGCGGCTAGTCCGAGCGGGCGTCCCGAGCAGGAAGCATGAGCGGCACAGCGGCTCTGCGTGTGGCTCAGTGGCAGAGAAGGAGAGGGAGCCAAGCGTTGTGGTGAGAGGAAGACGAGGAGAATTAGAGAGGTCTGATTTGGTGGAGTCGTTGTACTTTTCTGGCTGCTGAGAATTGGTGTTAGTGTTGGCTGTTAGTTGTGCTTTGGTGGTTTGGGAAGAAGCCTGGTCCGCTGTCCTGGTGGCACAGTCAGCATGAACACAGAGGAGATGGAAGCAAAAAGGAGGGAGGAAGAGGAGGCAGGGAAAGCTGCTAGAAAGAATAGCAGTGGCGAGAGTGGGGAAGATCCATTGATAACGAAGAGTGAGATGAGGTCTATGATTCAAGAGCTTCTGGAGATGGGATTGATTGGTCCTAGGATGATGGCTGCGGCGCCTGAGCTAAAGCTGGAGCTAATGCCTAATGATGTAAAGCTGGAAGGGAGTAAAAATTATTTGAGTTGGTCAAGAAGAGTGCAAGTGCTCCTAGGAGGAAAGGGAGTAGAGCATTACTTGGCGGAGAGTTGTGTTGAGCCGGCTAACAAGTCTAGCCCCGAGTGGAGAGTTTGGCACACAACAAACTCCACCATAGTGGCGTGGTTATTGGCATACATGTCACCATCTATTAGTAAAATTGTGGAAGCTATGGAAACTGCAGCGCAGATATGGAAGACACTGAGCAACATGTATTCCAGGCAAGGGAATGTGATGGTGATGATGGAAATTCAGAACAAGGTAGATGCAGTGAAACAAGCAGGGCGACTTGTAGAGCAATATGCTAGTGAGCTGCAGTACTTGTGGGGAGAGTTAGATCATTATGCTCCACTCCGTATGAGAGATCCGCAGGATGCTCGAGAGGTTCAGAAGTGGGTAGAGGACAGAAGGGTGACTCATTTTTTGAAGAACTTAGATCCTGAATTTGAGAGCAGGAGGGCTGCATTCTGTCATCAGGATAGTCTACCTACCATGGAGGAGGCTGTGTCAGCCATGGTTATTGAGGAGAGTAGACTTCGAGTGATGAGTGGTAATAATCCTGTAAAGTCTGCTTATACCACACTGGCAGAAAGGGAATGCTATAATTGTGGAGAGAAGGGACACTTGAGCTACAACTGTCCTCTTCCAAAGAACTATGGTGGACGGAGTGGAACTCATGGAGGTCGTGGTGGTGCTCGTGGTGATCAAGGAGGTTGTCGTGGTGGTCGTGGAGGTCGTGTTGGAGGTCGTGGTAAAGGTCGTGGTGGTTCTCAGGCCAATGCTGCTACTACAGAGAGTGGTTCTCAAGCTATTGCTGCTAGTAAAGAGGAGGTTCCATCTCTTACTTTGACAGGGGAGCAGGTCAAGCAGTGGGAACAATGGCAGAAGATTAAAGCATCTGAGATCTCTAATGCTACTCCAGCTAGTCCTGTGATTGCCACCTCCAGTCACTTTGGTAACTTTGCCAACTATGCCCACTTGGGCAAAGGTATCAGGCACAGGCACTTGCATCTACATGTAGGCATAACATAGAATGGGTCATTGATTCAGGGGCTTCCAAACATGTCACGGGCATATCTAGTTCTTTTAAAACATACACTCCACATTCCTATTCTGAGACTATTCAAACAGCTGACGGTACCTCCCAACCTAATAACCTATTCATGGTGTAGGATCTATAGAGTGTACTCCAACCCTTCACTTATCTTCTGTTTTGCATGTTCCTTCCTTCCCTGTCAATCTTCTTTCTGTTAGTTCGCTTGTTGACCAGTTTAAATGCATTGTTACATTTGATGAAAACTTTTGTATCTTCCAGGAGAAGAGGACGGGGAGAGTGATTGGGACTAGAGTCAGGCGTAATGGATTGTGGTTCATCAATCAGGAGTCAGCATTGGCAGCAGCTATTGGAGCACAAGAAAGAGAGATCTACTTGCTTCACTATCGGTTAGGACATGTACCTTTCGGAAGCTTGAATAAATTATATCCTGATGTTTTTAAGGATGTGGACATAAAAAAACTTGTGTGTGATGCTTGTGAACTTGGAAAGCATACAAGGACAACTTATCCTAGTATTGGTCTCCGTAGTTGTGAACCTTTTATGTTAATACACTCTGATGTTTGGGGTCCCTGCTCAGTCACATCTTTGAGTGGATTTAAGTGGTTTGTCACCTTTATTGACTGTTGTACTCGTATGACGTGGATCTACATGCTTAGGGGTAAGCATGAAGTTCTTCGATGCTTCCAAGACTTCCATAAATTGGTTGTCAATCAATTTAATGCCAAGATTCGAATTATTCGCACTGATAATGGGAGGGAGTATGTCAACAATGAATTTGTGACATATCTTTCAAGTCATGGCATTATACATCAAACCACATGTCCTAATACTCCACCACAAAATGGTGTAGCCGAGAGGAAGAATCGACACTTGCTGGAGGTAGCAAGGTCATTAATGTTTCAAATGAATGTGCCTAAGTATCTCTGGAGTGAGGCGGTACTGACAGCAGCATATTTGATCAACCGCATGCCGTCCAGGATCCTTGGTATGAAGTCACCTGCCGAGCTTTTATTGGGACAACTAGAGTTTAAAGTACCCCCTAAGGTATTTGGTTGTGTTTGCTTTGTTAGGGATCATAGACCTTCAGTGGGAAAATTGGATCCTCAAGCGGTGAAATGTGTCCTTGTTGGATATTCCTCTACACAAAAGGGATACAAGTGTTGGGACCCCATTGGGAAGAAATTGTTTGTAAGTATGGATGTGACATTTCGGGAGTCTGAACCATACTACACAAAACCATGGGATCTTGATCCGTACTTGGAGGAATTCTCTTCAGTCACTGAAAGTGACAGAAGAGAGGGGGAGAGTGGTTGTGTTCAGAATGAAGGGGCAGGGGTAGCTCAAGAGGAGGCGGTGATTGTTGGGACTATTCCTCGCCCAACTGAAGTGCCTATGGCTCAGGAAGTGCTGGATCAGGATACTAATGTGGATGCGAGGAGTGATGACAATGAGAATGAAGAAGTGATTGTTGAAGGAAGTGAAGAAGTGATGACTGAGACAAATGAAGTGGAGACAGTTGCCAAAGATCCCATAGTGTATCAGAGAAGGCGGTTTAAAAGTCAGAGGGAGACAGTTGTCAAAGATCCCATAGTGTACCAAAGGAGGAGGTTCAGGAGTCAGGGGGAGCAAATAAGTGCACCACATCCACAACAGCCTGTTTCGCCAGTCCCAAACCTCTCCTCGGATCTCTCTCCATTGAGCTCGTCGATCCAATCTGGATCAAGTGGTAATGTCTCTCCTGCCCCTGAACATGTAGAGTTACCTCTTGCACAACGTAGAGATACTAGATCCAATTTTGGAAAACCTCCAGTTCGTTATGGATTTGAGCATCCTAGTACAGATCATGACATTGCCAATTTCATCTCATACTCTCGTCTTTCACCTGCATATAGAGCATTTATTGCATCTTTACAAACAGTGCCTATTCCAAGGGACTGGAAGTGTGCAAAACAGGACTCCAAGTGGAATGCAGCAATGAAAGAAGAGATGCATGCTCTTCAGAAGAACAAGACGTGGGAGTTGGTCCCACTTCCAAAAGGGAAGAAAGCTGTGGGTTGTAAGTGGGTCTTCACTGTGAAGCAAAACTCAAGAGGTGAGGTGGATAGATACAAGGCGAGATTGGTTGCAAAAGGATATAGTCAAACATATGGCATTGATTATGATGAGACCTTTGCTCCTGTGGCAAAAATGGGAACTGTTAGGACATTGATCTCTTGTGCAGTTAACTTCGGTTGGCCTCTTCATCAAATGGACGTGAAGAATGCATTTCTTCATGGTGACTTACAGGAGGAGGTTTATATGGAAATCCCACCAAGGTTTGCAAATAGTCAAACTGTTGGGAAGGTGTGCAGACTTAAGAAGTCACTCTATGGACTAAAGCAATCACCTCGAGCGTGGTTTGACAGGCTTAGGAGGGCAGTTTGTGATATGGGATACACTCAGTGCAGCAGTGATCATACGGTCTTCTACAAGCATAGGGGGACATCTATCACCATCATGGCAGTATATGTGGATGACATAGCGATTACTGGAGATGATGATGAGGAAATCAAATGTTTGAAGGAGAATCTGGGAAGAACCTTTGAAGTGAAAGATCTGGGACCATTGCGGTATTTCCTGGGAATTGAGTTTGCTAGATCGCCTAGGGGAATTGTTCTCTCTCAGAGGAAATATGTTCTTGATTTGTTAGCAGAAACCGGGATGCTTGGATGTCGGCCATGTAGTACTCCTATTGATAAAAATCATCAAATCAGTGCCCAATCTGGAGATTCTGTTGATAGAGAAACATATCAAAGATTGGTCGGAAGACTGATATACTTGTGTCATACAAGGCCTGATATTTCCTATGCAGTGAGTGTGGTAAGCAGGTATATGCACGATCCAAGAACTGGACATATGGAGGTGGTCCACAGAATTTTAAGGTACCTAAAGGGAACCCCTGGGAGAGGGATATGGTTTAGAAAGAATGGGCACCTGAATTTGGAAGGATACTGTGATGCAGATTGGGCAAGTAGCAGGGATGATAGAAGATCTACCTCTGGTTATTGTGTGTTTGTGGGAGGCAATCTTGTCTCATGGCGAAGCAAGAAGCAAGCAGTTGTGGCTCGATCTACTGCAGAAGCTGAATATAGGGCAATGGCATTAGGACTATGTGAGATGTTGTGGTTGAAAGGCTTGTTGAAAGAGCTGCGGTTGTTAAGGAATGAAACCATGGTGCTTCATTGTGATAACATCGCTGCAATCAATATTGCAAACAATCCGGTTCAGTTTGACCGCACTAAGCATGTGGAAATTGATAGATTCTTCATCAAGGAGAAGCTTGATAGTGGGATCCTAAAGTTAGGATATGTAAAGTCTCGGAGTCAACTAGCGGACTGTTTCACGAAGGGTTTAGGACCTAGTGAAAATGAGTTGAGTTGTAACAAGATGGGCATGTTAGATATTTTTAGCCCATCTTGAGGGGGAGTGTTGGTGTAAATAGTAAAATTGTAAGAGGGCTCATATGTAAAATGTACTGAGAAGATAAGAATAGAAGGGTATGGCAGCTGGAGAGTGAACCAGCTCTAGAAATTTCCCAAATACAATATTAACTCTAATGAAAATTCTTGCCACAACCCACAAGTGCTAATAGCAAAACAATAGCAATAAAGCCTACTAATCCCAAGCATGCTGGGTAGGTTGTTACTGGTAAAAAGCACTAAATATGCATTTAGAAAGAGGAGCAACCATGGTACTTTTTTGTGTCAAACTTTGAAGAAAAAACATTAAGATGGCATGATTTCTCTAGCTAAAAAAGGACTATAATGCATATCAGTACAAAATGAAGCATCATTCTACAATATTAGGTTGCATCACTACAAGTAGATACGTGAAACTGATAACGCTTTGCTCAAGTGGGTGCAGAAAACAGTCAAATACACAAAGTAAGCATCAACCTTAAAATCTCTGGAGCACACTTGTTCATCTATCAAAGAAACAGACGAAGCATCACAACTATCAGGTCCCCCTGTCACAGAAAGAGAAAAAAAATCAGGACTAGAAACAACCATTTTAAAATGTTGCTTCTGGCACATTTACAGTGAACGGACTTAACCTTTCAGTGTACAAGGGGCTGAAGAATTTTGAGGACCACAGAAAGTCAATTCTTGTGCTTTTACCTGTAAAAAGAGGGGAGGAGGGGATTATTAGTTTATCTTGTAATTTACAAAATCATATCAAGGAAGCTCTAATGTATCTGAATACTCTTCTGACAAAGGAATAGCTTAAAATGTACAGCTAACTGCATTTTAGAAAACAATGAGATGCCAGCACAGCGAAGGAACTGCTTCTAACTTGGACATAAGAAATAGAGCTAGATAGAGAAAAGAAGATACTATAAAAAAAGGAAAATAAGAATATGAGCTGATGGTAACGTTTCATGTTCCAAAAGAATAATAACTATCCTTTTAAAATAAGTTCCATTGGCTGCAGCCAAGGGTGTGGCCATTCGTATAAATTTTTAGCATATCCTAGTGCCGACCATCCTTGTTCCCGAATAACCAAGGAGATAAATGAAGGACATTAAAGTTCCAAAATAACAGATGAATCAAGATTTGTGTATTAAAGTTTCTTTTGCTTACATGGAAATTCTCATCTGAAGCATCATAAGATCCAAGGTCAGGTTGATTTGATACAGAAACAAAACTCTGACTCTGAGCAGCTTGACCAGATGATGCAGAATCATCATGATCAACAAAGTCATCTTTAATTATTGGAGAGCTCTTGCATGAACAATACTTTACAGCCTCCAGCTCCTTTTTCAACTCCACAATTTGGATATCTTTATCTCTAATGGATTCTTTCATGCTTTCAGCAGCATTCTCGGACTCCTATTATGACAGCATAAAGTGAAAACAAGTATGATGAAAATACTGCTACCCTTTAATTTAATGGCAATAACATTGCAAGAACATTCACCATGAAAAATTACAAGAAAAATTTATTGGGTATTTGAGTTCTGTAATAACCACCAGAAAACCTCTTATATTGAACAGATATTCCAGATATAATGCCCAGAAGAAAAAACATGCATAAAAAATTACCAAAAGTTTGTGCTTATACTGTCTTAATACAGTCAATAAAGCCCTGGCAAAGTTTGTCATTATTGTTTCGCTTCTGGATACTCTTGGCATCTCTGAGTTGAGAGACAAATGTTGTGCGCCACCTGTGCCCATTTCAAATATTATTGCAATATTAAAATTAAATAAAAGGTTCACCATAACCACAGATAATTTGTACAAAAAATAAAGCATGTGACATTGAAATACATCATAAATGCTAGTAAACAGAACCTTTTTCAGAAACTTTAGAAATATCATTTGTATCAATATTTCCCTTTCGTTCAACCTGCAAACGTAAAATATATGACAACACAGCCCCACTAAAAAACAAAATGCCTTCCCTAGTCCTATAGCTTTTAAAACAAAAGAGCGTAAAAAAACAATATGATATGTATGTGAATTGAAACTTTAGGTCAACATGCAAAGGTAAACAACAATTTGTACCACAAGGACTTCCGGTTTCTGAACCTTCCTTTTTTTCTTGTTCTCTTGGCAAATTAAGGAAACATTTATTCTCTTTTGGGAAGCCAAGTCAGAAGATTCCTCAAGACTAGTGTAACTGACAAGATAACATGAAGCAAAATGAATAAGAAATTAGAAAGGGTAAATTTGACATATTGACTAGTTGGCAACCTTCTAAATACTGATAATATTGGCACCAATAAGCAACCTAATATCAACTTTCTCACTAGTTATGCTTTATTCTTCTCAGTTATAGCAAAAGAATAAGGAGAGTAATAGTACTTGATTTTCATGTAGGGAGATGCTTGTCTAAGCAAAAATGATGTATCCAAATAATCATCATCCCCTGGCTTCACATTCAAGATCTGAAAAATAAGGGAAGATAATTAATTAAAGATTAAAGCACACAAGAATCAACATGTACACTGAAGGGTTAGCACCAGTGTTATGTGAATGTGAGCACTAAAAACCTCTTGCGCAAAAAAAGGTAGCACTAAAAGCCTACCACTTCCCTTCTTTTCTTACTTGAAGTTTTGGATATTGCAAGGTCTCCAATTTTTGCACTTCCTTTTTCCAAGAATTTTTTGTTTACATTTACTGAAAAGAGTAAAATGCATCTCTGGTCTCTAAACTTGCGCTGGTGTGTCATCCTGGCCCCCAATCTTGTAAAACGCATATTTAGGACCCTAATCAAGGTTTGGGTCTCATCCCCATCCAATGGGGCCTGGATGCACATACGCAGCTGATCTTTTTTCACAGATGGGGATGAGACCCAAACCTTGATTAGGAACCTAAAAGTGTGTTTTACAAGATTGGGGACCGGGATGACAGACCAACGCAAGTTTAGGTACCGGAGATGCACTTTACTCTATTGAAAATAGAATCAGTGGAAAATGTTGATCATGACAAATTAATTAATATATACTTTTTATGTTACAAGTGATAATTTCAGGTCCAAGTAGCATACCAGAGTCATTTTCTTCCTTCCTTCCAGGTAGTCTCTTAAGTACCTTGTCAACTATCAAAATAGCAAAACATTTAGAAGCTTACGGTGAAATTTCAATTATAAAATAGTCTTATATACTACGGCTTTAAGCAAATTAAGAAACATCACCATGGAATTCTTGAAATGCTTTTCCAAGGGCTTCTTATGGTTTTTCTGATGTTCTAACAGAGACTGCAATTACCGATAAAAAAACAGTCAGTGAACAGGCTACCACATCTTCGTTAATTCAAATATGCAAATGAGCGAATGGTAGTGTTAATTCAAATATACTGCAGTGAAAGAAGAGAGAGATTCAGGAGAAAAGCCATTTGGCAGTACCCTCAAACAGAGGCTGAAAACCATGGATGTGTTGTTGATGAAGTTACTTTCTAACAGCCTTGAACCCTGCAAGCAAACGGTTAATCATTTTTCAGAAATGAATCTTTATTTTATCATATTACAAAGTAACACTGATGGAGAAACAGACGTGATTTCCAGTTTTCCTTTCCCGCTCTGCGCCAGCGAGGTCTGCTATGGTCAGAACAGCACTACTAAGTGGATGTTCACTGTCTGCACGTATAGTGATGATGCACTGTGATCGACTGCGATACAAAATGAAGTTCTCTTTAACATCATATTTATAAACATGATTTAAAAGTTATTTGAAAGACTTAGAATAGAAGCAAGCAGATAGTGGTGCTCATTAGTGAAACACTATATCTGTTATGATTAATTAAGAAAAAAAATTCCATGGTACACAAGTATATTCTGAACAAAAACATCCATTACAAAAGAACAAGGGAACATATTCATAAGGAGAGCAAAAGCATGCCTTGAGTTGCTGTTAGCATTTGTTGCAGCCGTGCTGCGCTTTAGCATACCACGTGAAACCAAGCTCTCAGCTTCTGCAGGATTTGAAAAGGCAACCTGCAGAAGAAATTAAAGCTAACAACTTATTGTCTGCTACAGATATATCAGTCTCTTCCACGATGCAATTCAAACAACGTGTACTGTTTCAACTTCCAGGCCATTCATGTGATCAGAATTCATGATTCCATATTTCCATATAACAGCAAGAAATGCAAATTCCTCACAAGACTTGCATTCCCAGTTCCCACCCATGTTAATTGTGATTATCCGATTGGAATTCTCAGGAGGTGACAACAAGAAATGCAATTCAAACTGAAATCACAGAGTCAAAGGATACTCAGTCCTATCAAGAGTGTTCAAGGTGTTTGGTTGAGGAATACCTCTTGAAGACCTTTAATCACTGACTGCTGAAGAACACACTCCACAGCATCAGACAGTAAGTCAAGAATGCGTTCCCCTTTTCCCTCAGAAAGTATCTCAAACATTGATAAGAAAAATGACCTGTTATTGTCATAGAAAAAGAAACGTCAAGATATGGTTCCGCCATACCATAGCCTGCAAATGTAACTAGGGACTGCATGTGAAACAACGTATTTTACCTTGCTGGTTTCCTGGCAACCTTGTTCTCGCCTTGTGCGTTGAAGATTCTCCTCAGCGTGAGGGGCAGTATACCAGGATTCCTTGGGGGACCAAAGATGGTGTGCGTCTTTCCAGAGCCTGTGGGGCCCATTGCAACCAGAAGGCCGCTCTTTCCGCCCAGGAAGTCATCCACCAGGGGGTTCATGACTTGCGTGAAGATATCATGCTGTGAGGAGGAAATTGGACCTCACCTTTAATCAAGCTAAAATGCTACTAGGTATACAGTACATACTTCCTATCTTGATTGGAGGATACTTTCAATATAATTAGATATGCAAAAGAGGGGTACATAGATACTCTGGGTTGTTCAACACCCTTATTCACTTCCACGAGTTAAGGGAGTTGATGATGACTGGTGGTCTATAGTCTATACACATGGTACAATACAATAATCAGGAACATCCGATGTTGGAAAAAGTGGATAGAATTTTACTTTTATATAGTGGGAGGATATCTTCCCATACGCCATCATTGTTAAAAAGGCTTCCTAGAGAGATATCTGACCATAAACCTCTCACAATTTCTGCTGGATTTGTTAAAACTGATAAAACATATACAGCTCAGGTTTGAGTTGAGTTGGCTAAATGATCCTGAGTTTCATGACTTAGTGCAAAAAAAGTGTGGTCGAAACCGTACAAAGCGAAAATCAGTTTTGGACAAGATTCGACAGAAATTAAAGCTCTTGAAACAGTATACTTCAGAGTCGGATTAGTAGAGCACCTGGGTGGAGTCGGACGGGAAAACGGCCGAGAAGCCGTCGAAGACCTCGGTTCGGCCTCGCTTGGGGTCGACGAGCTTGGACCGCGGGACAGTGAGGGCGACGGAGTTTGGTCCGGTGGGCGCGAGACAGAGCTCCCCAGGTCCGGGTACGGGTATGGGTACGGCCTGCTTGGCCTTCCGGCGCGGCTCCTTGGCAGCGGGCACTGGGCGGCTTCGATCGCGGTCCGGGAGTGGCCGGATGCGGAGGAAGACCTTGAGGCGGTCCCCCTGCGGCGGACGGGGAACGGATGCGGCGGGCGCTGCTTCATCCTCGAGCAGGCGGGAGAGGGAGGAGGACTTGGATTTGGCGCCGGTGAGTGGGGTCGGGGGAGGCCTCGCGCGGCGGGGTGGGTTCCGGCGGACGGTGGTGGGAGGAGGAGGCGGGGAGGTGGCCTCCATCAGAATAACTCAACGCCAGACGGCCGGGATGGAAATCTCCGATCTCCCTCCCCTCCCTTCCCCGGGTGGACGGGACGGGACGGGAACTTCAAATTTCGAAATGCCGCCGCTGCAAATTTCTCACAGCAAGGAAAAGAAATAATAAAATGAATTTTCGGGAACGGCCGACCGGGACCGGGGGTGAGTTGTTGGGCTGGGGAGAAGGGTTGTTGGGCCCTAGTGTACAGTTTTTCTCCACAGTTTGGCTGTGTGTTTGCTTTGCTCTTTTCGGCCCTAGTGCCCTTACCTCGAAAAAAGAAAAAAGGGTTGCTGGGCTGGGTCTAAAGACCTGTTTCTAAACATTTTGGCCCACGAACGAGTCTGCAGGCTGCAGCAGCACCGATGGCCCGCGGTTTGGAAGTTTTTTTTTAACACAAGTAAAGTAACATCACTTGATTTCAGCAGCATCTAGCTCTATCAGGAAAACAGAGTTCACTGCAGTGCGTCCCTTTAGGGGCACTGATGTACATGAGCGTGATTAGTATAAGTAATGGAAATTAGGAAAAGTTGAAACTGGGTGGCTGCAAATACTTGCTTTGCAAACAGATGAGTTGTAGGGTTGAGGTTCTTTCCGTTCTTATTGTAAATCTTGAAGTTGTGGATGCTTTGATCCTTCAATCCAGTGGTGACGAATGATCTATCTGTGCCATTGACAAAATTGACCATTTGTTGGTTGTCTCGAGCAGTTTGGGTTGTATAGGTTAAGTTGTTAGAATCTGATACCCCTAGTTATGCGCAGCAGCCCTCGGATCTTTGAAAGGATGTTGTGAATATGACACAAGCTAGCACCGTATCAAGAACAATGTAGTCGAATCGCGTAGAAAACCCTAAATGATGATGGAGCAACCACGAAAGAGATTAGGATTTGGCGAAGCCGTCCGCAAATTCTATTAGCACAACTCCAAAAAAAGTACAAGAGATTGTCGCTCTCTCACAACCCTACTTGACCCTCCAGGACCCACCGATTCTTGCCCTATACAAGAATCTAGTGCAATAGAACTGTCTAGTCTAATCCTCTTGAGCGCTCCTAATTGCTCCGTACAAGCCTTGTATGAGACCCCTTGCGTTGGCTTGGTTATCTTCCTTATGATCTTGTTGTGATGCCTATGGCCTCTACCCCTTGATTTATATAGTCCCCTCCAAGGCCCTCATACATACAAATAGGAGTCCTACTCTTAGTAGGATTCTACACTCAAGACCTAGTAGAACTAGAAGTCCTAATAGCACACATTTCTTGAGTCCTATTCTAAGTAGGATTTGAGTCACCATACAACATAAGCAAAGAAAGACACTAAACCCCAGGGCTAGAGTTGCAGCTTCAGCTAGTGGCACCGACACACAGTTTATTGACCCTTGCTTGAATGTGTATATATTTTGGGTTGGCTATACTTGGGTGTTGACGATGAAAACCCCCTAACCCAGCTTCCCATGGCAAGTTGTGGTTCTGGTCCGGGACTATTAATGCATCTGTGTAACACCAAGAACTGTATTGGTGGTTGCGGTGCAACATTCCTGTACATAGGATTGTGCATGAAAGTGTAGGGTCATGTTATACACCAAGAAATCGGACGGGGCTAGTTGTCGGCAGTCGCGCTCGTCCCACCCCTCCCTTCGTGGCCTACCTCGCGCACGACCTACCCTTTAGCTCCATTCACGGCTCGCACACGAAAATGCACGTGTTATTGTTTTTTTCTTCCCATCGCCCCTGCTGCTGCCAACCGCCCTCATGACCTTACCGCGCCCGCAGCGGCCTCCTTCTTCCCTTTTTCCCATCCCCCGTCACCACTGTGAAGATCTGAAGAAACACTATTGTGCCCACAGAGGCCTTCTCCTCCCCCTCCCCCACTCATGTTGTTGTCATGGCCATGCTCTCCGACGAGCACCACTGTGACGCCTCCTCCCAGAACTGACCCAACCACAAGGATCTTAACGTCGTCCCCACTGTCTGGTCAGCCTGGCTCCCCCGAGCCCCTTCTTTTCCAAGCCTGCTTGAGATGAAGATGAGAGAGAGAGAGAGAGAGAGAGAGAGAGAGAGAGAGAGAGAGAGCTGTCAGGGACGAAGACGAGAAAGGGAGAGAGCTACCAAAGATGGATACACTGACGATTGGGTGATGGGCTGCGATGGACTCTCAACTTTCGCTTTAGGTGGCCGGATCGGAAGATTTCCGTGTATTCCATTTCCCGCGGGTGTAGAGGATGTAGCCGACAGAAAGTGTTGAGCGTGTGCAATTGATGGGTGGTGACGCAGTGTGGCTTGGAAGCTAAGAGGGGGAGACCTATTAGGTAATATCGAGGAAAACATTATCTTCGACATCCAAGAGTCTCTAGGCAGTGACCGGTTCAGAAATTGTTCAAGACTAGAGTTAAAGTTAATTATTGCCCGGCCTGTTCGCGCGAACTTTATTTCGGATGATATTCCGACTGTTTCAGTAGTGTTACGTGAGAAAGAATAAGCTGCAGTACGGGTGATAAGTTGAAGCGAACCGAGCTCTGATTTGCTTAAGCTATCCATATGGTTAAGTTTGAAGATTAAACGATGAATTATGTGGTGTTGTTGAAGTGGATCCGCTTTGTGTTCTGTTGCATATATTTGATGAGAACTAGTCATATATATGTGCAGTGCATGCTTATTATGCCAAACTCCGATGCCATCGCTATTTATTGTTTTATGTATATTTGGCATCGACGATCCTCTTTTCTTACTTGCACAAAACAAAAAATGGCAGTGAGTATATGCGTACACTGTGCGTGTACGTATATATCATGCACGCACGCAACGGAACAAACATAATAATATAATACAGGCGAGACGTGGATTGCGTGCTACCTTGGCACACCTTCCGTAGCCACCAGGCCAGATCGATCATCAGTTCCCTTGGCATGAAGGCCGAAGCTATCGATCAGCTCCAGCGCGGTGTGTTGGTGGGGTTTTCGATCGGATGTTTAAATAGTGTTGTATAAGAGAAAATAATTAGTTGCAACAGAGTTTGAAAATGCAGCACGCAAAGCCCATTTCCATTAGTATAGTACTTATATAAGGAAATTAGCTAGTAGCTAGCTGGTGCTCCCTCTTTTCTTTTTTTCTTTTTTCCCCCCCTAATAAACTCCCTGCTCGCTGAGCTCCACGGATCCATGCTCCTGCATATATGGACGGACGTGTGCTTGCCGACCGAATCGGCCGCGTCACACAAAGCGAGCGAGCAGGAGCAGCAGCTGGCGGCCAGTCGATCTGTGCTACTCCTATGTAGCAGCAGCAGCAGCAGCTAGTTGTAATGTATACACTGTATGTAGTGTATATATATACACACCTTGGGTTTTGCTGGCCAGGACACCAGATCGATCAGATCAACCGTAGTACCGTACCATATGGATCGACGATATCCTCTGCTCTGCAGCTCCGTCGCTCCAGCGGATAGATCGATTCATCAGAATCAGATGACGATGGTCATCGGCACCAGCCTGCTGGTGTTGGTGTTGGGATTCGCCGCGGTGGCGGAGGCGACGGTGCCGGCGGCCAGCACGGTGGTGGCGGGCATGGTGTTCTGCGACCAGTGCAAGGACGGCGCCAGGGGGCTCTTCGACTACCCGCTCTACGGTACGGTACTGTATGCCATGCCATGCTCTTGCTCCTGCCCACCTAACACAGCCCATCCCCACCCGGTCCGATACATCACGAACTAGACGTGCATCATCATTATCACTGCATGCATGCATGCATGCTAGCAGCCCTTGCTCTTTGCTTGGCCTCCACCTGTTTGCCATATTGATTGCATTGCTCGCAAATCCCCATTCATTCATTGCTATCTATCGATCTATCCGCATGCATCCGGCAGGCGCTCGCGTGGCCATCCAGTGCGGCGGCGGCGACACCCCGCTGACGGTGCGGGAGAGCAGCACCAACTGGTTCGGCGGCTTCTCCGTCCGCATGGAGGAGGGCACCCCGGACATGAACCGCTGCACGGCGCGCGTCGTCCAGGGCACGGGCCACTGCGGAGGAGGACTGGCCGGCGGAGGAGGCGCCGCGCCGCGCGAGCTCACCCTCGCCTTCCGCATGCTCGGCCTCGCGCTCTACACCGTGCCGCCGCTGCTCTCGCAGCCCGACGAGGCCATGGACTTCTGCCCGGGCCACGCCCACGACCACGACAGCAGCAGGTCCCAGGTGCATCAGGCGCCGGCGCCGGCTTCCTCCTCTCCTCCGCCCTTCTGGCGCCGCAGGCCAAGGCTCCTGCCGCCCGTCTGGCGGAAGCCGCCAACCAATTTCAATCTGCCGCAGGAGCAGCCGCAGCCGCAGCCGCATCCTCCGCCGCCTCCAACGACCGCACCATCGCGGGGCTCCGCCTGCACCTACGAGTAATAATAATATAATAATGCATGATGCGTCGCTAGATTAAATTGAATTAAATTCGCTTGTTTTCCTTTCCTTCGAAAACAAACACAAACACAAACACATGACGTACGTACAGCATGTGGGCGTCGCCGGACCACCGCTGCCACTGGAAGGTGCTGACCCCGAACACGACGGTGGCCATGGCGTTCGGGCCCCTGGCGGCGCAGCGGTACGGGTCCGACCTCACGCTCGCCGAGGCGCTCGAGGGCCGCGGCGACATGTACCGGACGCTGCTCCGGGAGGCCACGGCGGCGCTGCTCAACGCCTACTACGACGCCCCCGGGGGCCCCTTCCTCTACCCGACCACGGCCAGCGTCATGGACCACTTCAACGGCGCGCTCCTCAGCTCCGCCCAGAGGGTGCTCCTCGAGGGCGCGCGATTCCGCAGGGCCAACGCCGGCGGCGGAGGACCAGCCGGACGGACAAGGCTGCCGTGCGACTTCACGCCCTGCACCACCACCAGCAGCAGCAGCTGTGCGCCTCCACCAGGCTCCAGCTGACTGATCAACACTGATCGAGACTGAAGAAATCGATCCGGCCTTTAGCTCATCTAGATCTCTCTGAGCTCATGATCAACACGTACTTAGTCTAATTTTCTACACTACTAGCTGGATCATCACCGTAAGCAAGTCCGGGTAGTTAAACAAGATATATACATAGTTACTGCTCCAGAACCAATGCAAATGCAATGCAGTGCAAGCAAGTTGCATCAGATGGATTTAGCTGGATCAGCTCGATCGCCACACTTTGTGCTGCAACTGCAATGTAAGCTTGCCAGGTTATTGAAATGATCGAGTTACTACTACTACATATAGTGGAGTACGTAATTTAATTGTTTCATCAGAAGACAAGAAATTGACAACCCAACTCGATCTGGTGCGTGTGGTACAGTTGGTTCATTCAAATTCAAATTATATATATATATATTGTGAAAATTCCAACGCCATATATATGGATATGATTCAACCTTTGCTTAGACTCTGTTCGTTTGAGCTACAAACCGACTTTAATCTACAGCTTTCGTTCCCACATACAGCAGGTACATACACAACCGTCACTCTGTCAGTCTATAGCAATACCAAAATACCACCAACACGACGCCACATATTGGGACGTCCCCATGATGATCCGGGACCTCGACGGTTCATGACACCCCTCCAAGAAATCTTCACCAGCAGCTCACAAGGTTCTTGCCTGTCAAACCATTCTTTAAAGCCATGCCCTAGAGCGAGCTGGAAACATTTGCCCTGTTCATGTTCACAGCGCTCAGAAACACAGACACGGAGTACCAGTTTTTCATCCTCTGGGACAGCTACCAAACCACGAACGACAGATGATCCACCACGCCCACCGCCGGCCACTTCCTTGCTGCTGCTGTACACGACGATTTTGTTTTCTTCATTTCCACTAGTCCAAGCAGAGTTACTTTGTGGGTGAAACCATGCAAGATCCTGACAGCAAACGATGCTTCCACGGCACATGGAACAGGTGTATACACCAATTCAACTGTGCTCAGACAGCTATACAGATGTTTGGTCGTTGGTTGCTGCGAATTACAGACAGCACTATGCTCAAGCAAACCTTTGCTGAAATCTTCATCTTCATCGACATCGCCATCACTCTTGACCTTCAAATGTGGCCCTGCTAATGGGTGAGATTCCAACCCATTTCCACCCCATTCCATATCTGATTAATTATTTTCTAACCCCATCCCACCCCATTCCAAATCAATTTATACCCAATCCGTTCCAGCCCACTCTGTCTTGGGTTCCCATGGGTTCTCATATGTTTAGCTTTTGTTTCTAGGATTCGGCTTTAGCGTGGGACCCGCATATTGATCTGGCAGTGCCAATTGGCATGAAGTAGCTGCTTGTTAAATTAAATCATCTGCAACAAATTTCAGTCAATTCAGGTAAAATTTTATAGTGTGAACGCGAGCTTTTATTTCTAGGGTCCAACTTTAGCGTGGGGCCCACATATTAATCTGGCAGTGTCAATTAGCATAAAGTAGCTGCTTCTTAAATTAAATCGGCTACAACAAATTTCAGTCAAATTGGGTAAAATTTTATAGTGTGAACGCGAGCTTTTATTTCTAGGGTCCGACTTTGGCGTGGGGCCCACATAGTGATCTGGCAGTGCCAATTATCATGAAGTAGCTGCTTGTTAAATTAAATCATCTGCAATAAATTTCAGTCAATTCAGGTAAAATTTTATAGTGTGAACGCGAGCTTTTATTTCTAGGGTCCGACTTTAGCGTGGGGCCCACATATTAATCTGGCAGTGTCAATTGACATAAAGTAGCTGCTTCTTAAATTAAATCAGCTGCAACAAATTTCAGTCAAATTAGGAAAAATTTTATAGTGTGAACGCGAGCTTTTATTTCTAGGGTCCGACTTTGGCGTGGGGCCCACATATTGATCTGGCAGTGCCAATTATCATGAAGTAGCTGCTTGTTAAATTAAATCATCTGCAATAAATTTCAGTCGATTCAGGTAAAATTTTATAGTATGAACGCGAGCTTTTATTTCTAGGGTCCGACTTTAGCGTGGGGCCCACATATTAATCTGGCAGTGTCAATTGACATAAAGTAGCTGCTTGTTAAATTAAATCAGCTGCAACAAATTTCAGTCAAATTAGGTAAAATTTTATAGTGTGAACGCGAGCTTTATTGAAAAGCGTTGATTTGGGACCCACATATTGATTTGGGGAAGCGATGTGACCCATTCCAGCCCATCCCAACCTGATTTGCGAGTAAACCCAACCCATCCCAACTCATTTGACCTCTAAACCCATTATCATCCATCCAAATAGTTCTATAGCACAACCCAACCCAAAAACTCCAAACAATACCCAACCCATTAGCAGGCCTATTCAAATGGAACTCAAAATACATACTATCGGTTACAGCAAGTGCTCGATACGGGCCCGTCAACGTCAGTGCATCATCCTGCACGCATATTTATATTTAAAGGAAAAATAATGTAAAATGTATTATATATATATATATATGGCAGAAAAGGAAATCAAGCTGAATGGTACCAAGCGACAGTGGATACTAGGGACCGACCTTGGAGGTTATTACTTGGGGATCATCCCTGCCACGCTTGAACAAATAGACACATCTGTAGTCGTACTGGTCCCTTGCCAACACAGTACCAAATACGCTAATGGGATAATCCAAGTCGGACTCGGCAACCTTGATTGCAATGACATTGACAGAGTCAGCCAACCAAAGATAGCGAGGGGAAGGGATCTTGTCAATCGGTTTCCAAGGCATGCCCTCGGCTGCAAAATCAAATCCAGGCCAGTACGAAAATCTATCAAGCCAAAGAAGAAGAAGGCTATGTTTGATAAATGATGAAAAATGACCGATCGCGTAGAAATCTTATCTACTCACACTCTTTGTCCAGGTCAAAGAAGGCTATGTTGAAGAATGCACAGAAGCGGGTAGGAAGAGAAAACCCCAGCTTGTGGTTGTATTCAGTGAGCTCTCGACGGCGAATCATGTGAAGAGTATGCACCACCTTCTGCTCCCATGTGAGGTTAGGCTCCAGAAGATCCTTGTTTCGAAGATCCAAACGCCGAAGCAGATCCCGCACTACTTCCTCATCAGTCTTGTTCGCATCAGACAGCTTGGCCTCTTTCTTCTTCTTCTTCGCATCAGCCAGCTTGGCCTCTTTCTTCTTCTTCTTCGCATCAGCCAGCTTCGCCATCAGATTTGTTTGCCCTCTCCTTCACGGACTTCGCCTCCGCCTGCTCCTGCGGCGTCAGGCACCCAAGACGAACGGATCCGATCGACACCGTCCTCCACAAGCAGAGCACAGTCTCGAGGCCACCAGTGAAAGGACCTGTATGTAAAACGAGAGAGGTTTTAGTTTCTCATGCGTCCCATCCAGTTAAACGTGGCATTGCCTTGTATATCATCATGTTAACGAGCCGTCGAATCGTGATTGCGATTGCGAGGCGCTCACGGGTCTGCTGTGTCGTCGTTCCGAGATTTTTTCTTTTGTTCGATTTGATATATCTATATAGATTGCTGGGATGGACCCTATTCGTATGAGACTCGGTTTGAGTTTTCTCGGTGATCAATCGTACGAGACTCAAACTCCAGCCGTGCCGTGGTCCGAACCGAACAGAGCAAATCCTTCCTACAGATATTAATATTTGTAGGAAATCTAGACGAGCAAATCCTCCAAAAGGCAACATTCACATGCATGTCGTTCACCAACCCAAATACAGTATTTGTAGGGGCTCAAGCTCAAGCTCAAGCTCAGTCGATTGCAGCAGCAATATACTAGTACTGTGTGGCATTATTATGGATCAAATATTGAATCCGTGAAGCACCAAGGCAAGGCAAGCATGTACTCCATCTGGATTATATTTGATGCAATCACCATCCTGTCCTTAACAAATGCTGCATCAATCTGAATCCAACAAATGTTTCGAAAGATGACATAGCAAATCTGAAGAGAATCCAGGCAGGCAAGCAGCAAACTGGCACAGAATCAATCGATCATCAATCGTCAATCGTCGATGAAAGGGAAGAGTGCCTGCTGATTGCTGAATGAAAGGCGATTTCTTTGGATTTATTGCTGTGCACGGCTGCACCTGCACCTGCACCTGCATCTGAAATGGATGGATCCTGCCTGATTCTTCGAAATCCTCCTCCCCAATGCCAATGGGCAATGCTGGCAACACAAGGAGGATGGTCAGGAGCAGATTGGGCAGAGCACGAGGCCGTTCTCGTTGCACTCCCCGCAGCGCACCACCACCACCGTCCCTGCTTTCTTCCGCCGCCTGCAGGAAGCCGCGGCGGAGGAGGAGGTGACCACGGGAAGCGTGACAGCCAGCTTGCGGCTCCCCGAGCAGTCGAAGCAGGGCAGGAACCTCATGCCGCCGCATCCGTCGCATCCGCCTCCGCCGCGCGCCCTGGGCAGGCCCTCCAGCAGCCGCGCCAGGAGTCCCTCCTCGTCGAGGCGCAGCACGTCCTCGGCGCCGCCCACGTGACGGCCCCGCACGAAGAGCCTGGGGAGCATGGACGACGCCGCCGCCGGTGCTCTGGCGCCGCCCAGCAGGTGCAGGCCCAGCTTGCTCCTGAGCTCGTCCCTGAAGCCGCGGTCCATGGAGACGTCGCGCTCCCGGAAGGCGACGCCGTGCGCCTGCAGCGCCGCGCGGACGGCGTTGCAGGCCTCGAAGGTGGCGCGGACCCCGCGGAGGGAGGTGGTGTAGAGCACAACCGGGGACGCGGAAGCGGAGGGCGGGGCGGGGCTCGGGCTTGCCTTGGAGACGGACGAGTTGCCGTCGACGGCGCGGAGAGGGATGCGGCGGCGGCGCTGGTGGTCCCTGCCGCCGTCGAGCTTGCAGGAGGAGGGCGTGGTGGGCTTGGCCGGCGTGGAGGGGTCGACGAGGCCGGCCATGAGCTCCCAGGAGTTGATGACCTCCGCCTGCGGTTGGGACTCGGGTTTCCGTGGTGGGGGTGCCTGTTGTCTAGCAGTCGTCGTCGGTGGAGGCGGCAGCGGGGGAGGAGGAGGCGGAGGAGGCGCGCAATGAGTGGTCGGCGTCGGCGGCGTAGCGAACGGCTCTGGGCCTAGGGCGGTGGAGGCCGAGGAGCAGTAGGCTCGCGGGCTGGTGAGGATGCCGTAGGTGGAGGAGGTGAGGGAGACGATGTGGTGGTGAGAGATGATGCGGCGGCGGTCGTCCTCGGCGCCGCCCTCCTCGAGCAAGGAGGACGACACGCACCCCATCCGGCTGATACTGCTGCTGCTGCTGCTGCTGCTGTACTGTACCCAATCCAATCTGGCGAAAGGGAAAGGGAAAGGGAAGGGAAGGATTTTGTCCAGGGTGCGTGCGCCGTGCCGGGTCCGGGTGGAAGTGGAACTTGGAAGAAGAAGACGACGACGAAGAGAGGGGGAATCGGATTTGAAATTCAAATGATGATGGCTCGCCGCTACGCTAGGCTGGTCGCTGGGATCGCATTTCAACGGGTTATTTAACTTTTTGGCATCGTCATGGAAGCCACTCCTTCGTTTATCAGCTTTGTACGCGCTCCTACATATTTGTCATCGTAAACATTGAACCGCCTAATTTTTTGCCATTTTCGCTGACGTGGCATGCCAGCTGGGCACGCCAGCGTGGCAGCGAGCCTGGGAACCCTAACTTGCTACGGGAAATGACGACGCTGCCCTTGTCCAATTATTCCCAGCGCCGGCCCAGCTCGGGTGAGCCCAATCCAGTCAGTCCCCACTCCCAGTCTTAGTGTGGCGTAACGGTCCTAATCCCATGGCCCACCGGTTCCTGTCATCCACTGACAGCCGAACTGATGTTCCACACGATTAAGACTGATCGTCACTGGGCTGCATCCGTGCCCATTGTCCGCAGGATCATCTCGCCTTTCGGTTACAACATTTGGATACTTTTACAAATAACATCGGAATACAGAGCGGAAGACTTAAATAACATTAGTTTTACAAACCGAGGTTCCAAATAAAATTAAAGGTGCAGTTATTACAAACCATGTTCGGAAAATCGAAAATAGGCAACGTAGCGGAGTACAACGAAATAAAGATACTTGTAACCACCCAGCCCAAGGGTGCACATTTATTCTTCGGCCTCTTCCTGGACGATGGTCATGCAGCAGGGCGCAAGACACATCGGGGACTCAGTCATACCTGCAACATGAGTAACAAACTCTGAGTACTGGGGTACTCAACAAGACTTACCCGACTAAAGAAAAGGGGAGAAGACTCAGGAATGAGAGGCTTAGGGTAGTCAAGGTAAGGCTTAAGCAATATCAAGTATTTCGCAGAAAAGCGTTTTGCAAACCTTGTTCTATTTTTGGAAAGATTCAAGTATTTCTCAGTTCTTCGTTGTTCATGATTCATTTTACTTTTCAAAACATACCTAGTTGAGAACCACTCTCTGTTGACAGTCAGTGACCAAGTCTCCATAACCGAGGAGCAACGTTAATCCGGATAAACAATACTCAGCTGAGGATCCCTATCCACACTGCATATGTAGCACCCAAGCTTGCATATGCCAACTCGTCTTCCACGATTCCTCCAAGATTGGACCGGTCCTACGCCACCCGGAAGTACAGTACACCACTCATATCCAGGTGCGACGACCACGTGGGTACATGCTACTTCCGCCATCTCGCCACTCCCAGTGCGCGGTTGTCGGTCCCAATAAAGGATTCCTCGGAGCCAGAGCTTTCCGAAGTATGTGAATAGTTACAAGTCTTGACCAGCAGGCCCCCATACGGATGGTCCCTAAACTTTTCCGCCAGCGACAAGCACCTCGGGACTCTAACCCAAGAGTACAGGTCCTGTCGGTTTTTCAACCCTGTCCCGGCCGGTGTCAACTGTTGAGTCCCGGACTACAACATGACGGCACCGTACGCGCGGACAACCTCTTCTCGCCATTGACCAGGTATGGATCAGATACTTAGCCAACAGTCGGGAAGTAAAGCCAAATTCCCATAAAAATTCTTTAAGTGATCACACTTTTGAAATTGACATTTTTATTGCAAACTCTAATTCAATAAGCATTGCTAAGCATTTTTCAAATACTTTTGAAAGCAGGTATCGAGTGTATCGGTGGCCAAGGTGGACAGTGCATCAAATAGGATATCACTCAACTCCTATCAACCTAATGCAATAATTTAACTCAAAAGCATTTAAGGTAATCATTTATAAATTCAAGGAAGGGTTAAATGCACCGGGGGTTGCCTTGAAGAGCAAAGACAGCTGGCTCAGGGTTGGAGGTGCAGAGGTCGAAGCTCGGGGTTACTTCGGGAGCAGGTTCGTCGGCGGCGGCCTCGACTTTGACTCCTTCTTCGGTGACTATACGAATGCAATGATGCATGCACATGAGTATGCTAGCATGAACAATGCAACACAGAGCATACAACATGAACCCTAATCACTTTTTCTATTTTCTTAATCATTTAAAAAAAGGTCATTTTATGCGGTTGCTCCAAAAATTACCAAATTAATCACATAAGTTTATTATGGTGTAGATAGATGGCGAAACAAATTTCATAATATTTGGAGGTCATTAAGATGCTCAAATAAATCTAGGCATTAATTAACAAAAGGCACTATTTAACAATTAAAATAAATGCTCAAAATAAACTTGTTCCAAAAGACTTCAAAATTTCACCAGAGACTAAACATGGCATAGGAAGCTCACAAAAATTTATCTCATGATTTTTGGAGTTATAAATGATTTTTTTTAAAATTCAAAACCACACATTTATTAATTAAAATAGGGATTTTACATTTTCAAATTCTTGCAGAAAAGTCAAGTTTCATATTTTTCTAAAATACTACACAGTGCAAGGAGCATACCATAATTTTCTCAGGATTTAAGGAACAACATATTAATTCACACAAAAAAGAGAAAACAGAACACTATTCACATTTTTTTTAAAAAAAGGAAAAAGAAAAGAGCACTGTGCTCCTCCCTCGCAGGGCTCGGGCGAATCGCGCGAGATGGACCGCAGGGCTCGGGCGAAGCGGAAACAATCGTCCGTCCGAGGCCTGGCTGGGAGGCTCGGGCGAGACGGAAACAATCGTTTCGTCCAAGGCCTGGCTCGGAGGCTCGGGCGAGACGGAAACAATCGTTTCGTCCGAGGCCTGGCTCGGGCGAAGCGGAGGGTGCATGCTTGCTCGAGGCTAGGCTCGGCGAAGCTGAGGGTGCGTGTCTGCTCGAGGCCTGGCTCGAGCTAGACAGTGTGCGAGTGCTTGCTCAAGGCCTGGCCCGAGCTTTGCGCTGTGAAAGCAGAGACCGGGGGGGCTTCGAGTGCTTACCACGGGTCGGAGGCCGGGCTCGGCGGGGCGGAACAAGGGTCGAAGGAGTGAGCTCGACGTTGGCGGTGCTTCGGCGGAGCTCTCTCGGCGGCGAGCGGCGTGCCGGCGGCTCTGTCCACTAAAAGAGATCGCCGAGGAGCGGTTAGGAGCGCACCAAGATGAGGAAGAGAGGGCGGGGGTCGGATGGATGAGAAGAAGACCCACGGCGGCGAATTTTGCTGCTTACCGAGGCGGGGTCGTACGCCGGAGTTGGGGACGGAGCACCTGCGCCGGTGAGAGGAGGGGCGGAGGGGTGAAATTGGTTGCTCGAGAAGGTGGAGCAGCCCAAGGCGAAGGCAACGGCGGGCTCGGCAGGCTCTGGGGTGGCTCGGGTTCACGGTGCTTGCTGGTGGCGGAAGAACGGCGGCCGGCGGGTCTTTTATAGCCGCGGCCAGGGGCAGATAGGGAGCGCGCGGGGGTGGATAAGATCGACCGCGTCGCGTGCTTGCGAATCCATGATGAAGAAAGGACGGAAGTCTGCTCAGGGACCGGGCGTGGGCTCGCCGGCGGCGGCCACGCGACGGCGATGTGCTGGGAGCAGTGGGGGACGGGCGAGGGTCAGCGCTTTGCGCGTGCGGGTGCGGCATGAGCACGGTGTCAGCGGCGGCAGACTGGTGGCAGGCGAGGAGCGGCCAGACGCGTGGCGCGCGCAGCGCCGGCGGCTCGGCCACGGCCGGGACCCCCCTAGTTCTAGGTTGAAGATGAACAGGGCTAGGTCTAGGGTTTGACTTAGAATTGACTTCTGTATTTTGCAAATTACTCCCAAAATTTGAACTGAGCAACAAAAACTCAAAACACCAAAGTTGTGCAGAAAAAGGAGATCTACAACTTTGTCAATATGAACATTTTCAAAATCCAAAAAGTTTTTGAATCACATTTGAAATTTGAAAAGGGGACACTTTTGGGATTTTAATAAATTCAAAATTACTTTGAATTTTATATTGAAACTTGAAAATCTGTAAAAACCAAAGTTGTTCCTCTTGACAAGATCTAGAACTTTGCTTTTTGGACCAAGTCCAAATTTTGAATAGTTTTTAAATTATTAAAAGAGGGGTAAAAGCCAGGGTTTCGAAATTAGGGTTTTTCAAAAGGAATTTGAAATCTGATTTTTTATTTTGATTTTTGAATAACACAACAAAACTTCAAGACATCAAATTGAACAAGAATTACACAAAGCTAGGCACAGAGGTGAAATTACCATTTTGCCCTTAAAGGAAGATTTGGGCATTTAGGGTTTTCGAAAAAGAGATCACTACACAAGTCGCCTCAGAAAAGGTAAAAGCAAAACAAGTATTAGGCAAACATAAATGCATGGCAAGAATGATTAATGACTAAAGATGATGACATGTCAGGTTAATTACATATTAAACACCAGAGGTGTTACACTTAGCCACCCGTCTTATCCGCGCCGCCCTCTCCTCCCATTTTCTTCCCCGGCGACGGCGACGACGGCGTACGCGGCAGCGACGGCGACTTGGCCTTCCCCGTTCGTTCCTCTCCTTTCTTGGACAGACGACGATCTAGAAGGTACTGCTCGCACTTCTGTCACCCTATTAACCCAGTCTCATATGCTAGGGTTTGGATTTCATTGGTGCTTCCCTCGATTGTAGTGACTGCGGTAGGTCCCGACGTTGATGCGTATGCGTGAAGATGAAGTGGAGTGACTGCCCTCCTTGGCGAGTTTGATGTGTTGTAGATTGGGAACTCATAGTGTTTTGGGATCCCGTGTATTGAAGTTGGTTGTCTCCTAACTCCTGCATGTTTGTTCATGTGTTTATGATTATGTCAGGATTGATCCTGGCAATGCTTTTAGAGTCCACGTTAGCGTTCCTAAATACACAGCGAATTCTGATTATGATGGTTCAGTCGAAATGGCTGACCAAGACCATGATGTTTGGCTTGATCTTAGCACTCGCTGTTCTCTATCTAAGTTTATGGATGAATTGGCTGGAAAGTTTATTTGGGGTAGGGACTAACAGGTAATTGTTTGGGGTCTTGACAAAGAGAGTGGGACAGAATGGAAGGTTGTTACTGATGAGCAGTTCAGGGAAATGATAGAGGCTAGATGGGAGGAGATGGAAATGGATGTCTGCTGTGAAGTGGTTGACAAGGACAAGGTCTCATTTGGACAGACCAGAGATGCAGGAAAGCCAAATGTGCCAAATGAGCAAAGTGTTCATGGCACATCTGGTGTAACAGCAGAGCATTCAAATGTTCAGTGCCAAGATGATGCTTGTAGCAGTCCTGAACATTGTAACTCAGATGATGTTGTCATTGATTGGTCAGCTTACACAATAATACCTGATGAAGAATTAGATGGTGATGTGACTGTGTTAGTGGATGAGGAACAAGTCTATGAAGCCATGGGCTTCAAAGCTGCAGATGAGGGGATAGCAGTTGGTGATGGTCCAAAGGAGATTCCAGTGCCTGAAATAAGTCCTGAATTGCAAGAACAAATGGATGCAGCAGTTATCCCTGTGAATGACAATGAAGCAACTGAGCCCATGTTTTTCTATGATAGAGACAATCCTGACATGTCTGTAGGTACATTGTATCCATCAATGCCTGAATTCAGATTGGCTGTTAAGCAACATGCTATAGTCAAAGAGTTTGAGTTGGGGACTGAAAAATCTGACCCCGACAGGTTTAGGGGTTTCTGCAAATCAAAAGGATGCAAGTGGATTATTAGAGCTAGAACTCAGAGGGATAACAGTGTCAGGGTACATTACTACCTACTTTTTGTGTATTGACATTAAGTACTGTTTTGAGATAATTAACCTTTTGATTGACTCTAATGTGTATTGTTTAATAGACTCTAATGTGTATTGTTTGTTTGTTTGATTGATTCATTGTAGATACAAATCAATGAGAATAAACATACTTGTGCCTCAAGGAGACTACTGAACAGGATGGCATCCCAAGCTTGGATTGCAGAGAGAGCAGTCCCTCTGCTGAAAGACAATCCTCAGATGGGGGAAACTGAGATTAAAAAGGTACTTGAGAAGCAATACAAGATCAAGATAAATTACCAGACTTGTTGGTATGGTAGGCAGAGGGCTGCGGATAAGCTTTTTGGTAAGTGGGATGATTCATTTGAATGGTTGTTTAGATTCAAAGCAGAAGTAGAACTTAGGTCACCTGGTAGTGTTGTTGAGATAGATACTGTGAAAGTTGGAAATAAGGTTCATTTCAGTAGATTCTTCTGTGCATTCAAGGGTAGCATAGATGGGTTTTTAGAGGGCTGTAGGCCATATATTAGTATAGATTCCACTGCTCTCAATGGGCAGTGGAATGGACATATGCATGCAGCCAATGCTATAGATGGACATAATTGGATGTTCCCAATAGCATTTGGCTTCTTTGATTCTGAGACCAAAGAAAACTGGATTTGGTTCATGGAGCAGTTAGGCAAGGTCGTTGGTCCATTAGATAAACTTGCAGTGTGCACAGATGCCTGCAAAGGTCTAGAGGCAGCAGTTAAACAGGTTTTCCCAATGGCAGAGCAGAGGGAATGCTTTAGGCATTTGATGGACAACTTGAAGAAAAGGTTTAATCAAGGGAAAAGTAGTGGTAGCTTGTTAGGTCAATACATGTGGCCTGCAGCTAGAGCTTACACAGAGGAGAAGTACCAGAGACTGATGGCCAAGGTTATTGCAGGTTCAGCAGACATACAACCTTGGTTAAATGAGCATCACAAACTATTCTGGGCTAGAAGTAAGTTCTCCCCAGAGATTAAGTGTGATTATATCAACAACAATCTTGCTGAGTGCTGGAATGCTTGGATCAAAGAGCTAAAAGACCTGCCACTAGACTCCCTTGCAGATGCAATTAGGATCAAGACATTGGTCTTGTGGGAGAAAAGAAGAAAAGTTTCAGTAGCTCTATCTGGAGGCATTCTTCCTGCTATCATTCACCAGCTAAATGCTGCTAGTAAGGGACTACACCATCTGCAGGTAACTAAAGGAAACATGTCTGCTGAAGTTATTGTGATGTATAATGGTGAGGAGGTGAGAAGGCATGTTGTCTACCTAGAAAAACAGGAGTGCACATGTAGGGAGTGGCAAGTTAGTGGCAAGCCCTGCTCACATGCTCTTGTTGTCATCACCACTGAAAGGCAGCCTAACATGGAGAAGTATGTGCATGAGTATTACTCTGTGAAGAAGTTGAAAGCAGCTTATGCAGGTGAGATACCCAATATAACTGACAAACAACAGTGGCCTGCTGTTGAGAAGGGCTTCAAAGTGTTTCCACCAGTGGCCAAGAAGAAGAAACAACCAGGCAGGATGAGGAAGAATAGGTTGCTTAGTTGTTTGGAAAGGACTGGGAAAGCAACAAGGCAAGTGACATGTAAGACTTGTGGTGAGCTAGGCCATAGAGCAACTAGTTGGCGGTGTCCTGTAACAGGGACCAAAAAAAGGTATGTTTCCTATACAGTTTCATCATGTGTTGTCACACTTGTGTTTCTATGTTACTAACAACTAATGTATAGACCAAGAAAGAAGAAAACCACCAAAGCTGGAAGAAAGAAGCAGGCTGCTACTGAGGAAGAACCAACAACATCAACCACTAAAGCAACAACAAAGAAGCCTGCAAGGAAGAAGAAGAAAGTTCCTGAGGAAGAATCAGCAGATGCACCTGCACCAATGGAGGCAACAACTCCAAGAACACCAAGAACTAGGGCTGCAGCAAGAAAGGAGGCAGTAGCACAACAAGCAGAGCTAGTAACACCAATGAAAGCATCTGCACCAAGCAGCAAGAGGTTAGTTGCTTCCTTCTAATTGAATCAACCAGTGCAGTGAATCACACTCAAATGCACTACCAAATAATGTATTTTTTTCATATGCAGGAGGCTAGAATTGGATGAACCACTACCACTGCAGATAGTGCTAGCAGATGAGTCACTGTCACCACCAAAAAAATGACCCCTAGGAGGAAACAACTTGCAACCAAGGTGAAAAAGGCCACACCAACAAAGGATGGGAACTAAGGCAGGACCACTGCACTTTTGAATGACAGAAACTTCTGGTCTTTTGTTTCTTTTGGACACATGAACTTGTATGCGGCCTGAATGTCGATTATTTGCATGGACCAGCCTATATGGCTATTATGTGCATGGACCTGTTTAGTATGGACAAGTAGAATAGGCCACATGTGTTAAGTGGTTGGTTGTAAGAGATTCTAGAAAACCCCCTTTTATTTGGTTGGTTGTAAGAACTGATGGCTATGTATGGCTGTAAGAACCCCTATTTTCTGCAATTACCAGATACCAACTTATGGCATACATTTCCATTGCTTTCAACATACAATTCCATTGCAATAACATGGTCAATAACATAGTAGTTCCATTGCATTGACATAGGAGTTCCATTGGGGATACATGTTCAACATACATTATCCTACATACAATACAACAGCCATTCACTTTAACACGTACATTATGCCAACAATGCAGCTAAAGAACAAGACTAAGATCAACATCTTGAACAAAGAAAGCAACACATCCATCTTCTTCTCCATGTTGTTGTTCCCAACATTTGCAACAAACTGTGACTGCACTTCTTCTTCACCAAATCGCAGGCCAGCTTCAAGATCAATGACAACGTACTTCAACTCCACCAGTTTCTTCAAATATGACTTCTGGAATTCATAAAACCTACATCTACCAGGCATCTGCAAATTGGCAAACAGTTAGGGTTTTCCAACACAAACCAAAACAGAGATAAACTCAACACAACACTCACACCGGCCACATTTCTTGGGCATTTGAAGAACACATGCCCCTGATTGCCATTGTCTGTTGTCCTCACTACCAGCTCGAGTACCCTCTCCCTCTTGCATGTCGGGCACACGATCAGTGGTAGCCCAGTCTCCCTCCCGGTCTGTTCCTCGATAGCCCACGACGCCAAGCTCCTTGAAGATGATGCATCTGTCCTCCGAGCCATGGGGTAGAAACGAGGGGAGGGGAACGGACGGGGAAGGCCAAGTTGCCGTCGTTGCCGCGTACGCCGTCGTCGCCGTCGCCGGGGAAGAAAATGGGAGGAGAGGGCGGCGCGGATAAGATGGGTGGCTAAGACTGGGAGTGGGGACTGACTGGATTGGGCTCACCCGAGCTGGGCCGACGCTGGGAATAATGGGACGAGGGCAGCGTCGTCATTTCCCGTTGCAAGTTAGGGTTCCCAGGCTCGCTGCCACGCTGGCGTGCCCAGTTGGCATGCCACGTCAGCGAAAATGGCAAAAAATTAGGCGGTTCAATGTTTACGATGGCAAATATGTAGGAGCGCGTACAAAGCTAGCAAATGAAGGAGTGACTTCCATAACGATGACAAAAAGTTAAATAACCCCATTTCAACGAGTCAAAGTCAATCCACGTCCACGTGGAATGGACTCCTGCTCCGCCTGGCCTGAGCTTTGAGTGGGCCGGCCCAAACAACGCTCGTTGCCCACTCCGCTGCTTTCTACTCCCTCCGCCTAAAAAATTACAGTTATAGAAAACATACCCGTCAAATTATTTCAATTTTAACTAAATTTATAATAAATAATAATAGTATTTATGTCTTAAAATAAATATATTATAAGGAAATATATATCTATTAAAAAACGGACGGACAAAAAATAACGTAGGTGACTGAGCAGTTGGAAAGTTGGACAAAAAAACTTATTTAATAGAAATTTTGGCTTTTTACTATTATATATAAAGGTAGTATATGGGTGTGTTTAGATACTCCATTTTGCAAAATAAATTCTTGTAGCACTTTCGTTGGTATTTGACAAACTTTGTCCAAACATCGCTTAACTAACATCAAAAGATTCCTCTCGATATGTACATACTAAAAGTATAATTGGTTATTTTTATCTACATTTAATACTCTATGTATGTGTCCAAACATTAATGTGACAAAGAGAGGGTGGAAAGGTTTAGAATCTAAACAGGGCATTGGGAGCCTGTGATGGATGACGACGGAAACGGCAACGGCAACAGATAGAGATTGCAGACACCCACCGAGTTGCTGATGCTGATGCTTAGAGCAACTCCAACAGTTTGGCAAAACCACTTGACATCCTAGGATTTTTGCCAAAACCATAAAAAACCTTCTCCAATAACTTGGCAAAAGTACTTGGCAATTTGGCAAGCTTGGCAAAATTCCCCCTTCACTTGCCAAATATGTCAAGTCCTCCATCGCTTGGCATCACGTGTATCTTAATTTGCCAACTAGTTTTGCCAACTTGTTGGAGACTCAATTTTATGATTTTGTCCAAAATTCTAGGATGCCAAGTTCTTTTGCCAAGCCCAAATAGCAAACTGTTGGAGAAGACCTCTTTTTTCATTTGGCATTTGGTTTTGGGACTTGACAAAACTATAGATTTGTCAATTAAGTTTTAGCAAACTGTTGGAGTTGCTCTAACGCAAGCTGTTGTGCCTCCTCCGCTCCATGGCACGGCATTTGGCATTTGGCAACTGGCAATATTTGGCATCGCATCTCATACCTCTAAGAGCATCTCCAAGAGTTTACCAAAACTCACTTGTCATGTCTTATGATTTGACAAACTGCTAAAACATATCGCAAGTAAAAAATAAGAGCATCTCTAACAGTTTGCTATTTTTAACTTGCTAAAAACAAAAACAATTTTTGCATCAGGAACCCTAGACTAGTAGACTTTTGACAAAACAACTAACCCCTTATACGTAAAGCTATGTATCTTAACATTTTGCATAAAGATCCAAAAAGTGAATTATGTATCTGCCCTTCTTCTTCCTCTTCACAGGGAGCGCACGCACGGGGACGACACGGGGAGCCACCGCTCGGCGCCCTGCTCCTGGCGAGCGCGGCACAGGGACGGCCTCCGGCGAGCCACCGCCCGGCGCCCTGCTCCTGGCGAGCGCGGCACAAGGACGGCCTCTGGCGCCCGCGTCCGCCCTTGGCAGTGGCGCCGGTCCCCTCCGGCGCGGAGGCGGTGGCGGAAGCCGCGACCCTGGCGCGGGATGGGCTGGGCGGTGCGAAGGGAGGAGCAACGACATTTTGGCAAGTCCCGTACCACTCACAAATATGGGAGTGATGACTGGTTTTTGGTAAGTTGGCAAAATTTGTCAAGTCATATGCCAAACTGTTGGAGCCTTCTTTTTCTAGTTTTGCCATAAAAACAAAGGATATCAAGTGATTTTGGCAAACTCTTGGAGATGCTCAAACGACGAGCTACTCCCTTCGTTTCTAATTAACTATTATATTATTAGTGTTCGTGCCACAAGTTTAATTTAATTTATAGCAAAATTCATGCAACATTTGTATCTTTAAATAATTTTGTTAAAAAACTAGATTAAAAGATATTTCCAATGATACTCAATTATATATGATAAATACTTATATTTTTAATATATATTTAGTTAAAGATGTTTTGGGGAAGCGAGAACGACAGTTATTTATGAACGAAGTGAGTAGCTGATAGCGGCATCGACTCCAGTTGCTTAGACTAGTCTCAATGTAAGTTTTATAGAGTTTTATGAGCATTAAATATGTTGACATGTCACTATATTAATGAAAAGAGAGGTGATAAGAGTTTTATGAGAGTAAAGACAGTTTTATGAGGATGAAAACTCTTCTGCAGTGTTTCCAAAAATTGAATACGCTAGAAAGTGGGATATGAAACTTGCATTGAGGATGACCTTAGTACATATGAGGTACTCCCTCCATATAAGAAATAGATGTCGTTTAGGACAACGATATGATGTCCAAAACATAACTTTGATAACTTGTTTCTGTTAACACCAGATTTTCGCACACGTAAGGATATGACAGGTGGGCCCAACTAGCAGAAGGAAAAAATTTGGCAAGCAATCGGCGACTGTTTGGTCCTCAGAGTTTTGGTAACTGTCTACGCGATTGTCGGTGGTACAAAAAAGGGGGTACCCCCAATCAATGCAAACACCCGAATCTCCCGGCCAGGCCTCGGGCGAACGCCCCGTCTCCGTCTCGCCCGAGCCCTCCCGGCCAGGCCTCGGGCGAACGCTAAATCTCCGTCTCGCCCGAGCCCTCCCGGCCAGGCCTCGGGCGAACGCCCCGTCTCCGTTTCGCCCGAGCCCTCCCCCGGCCAGGCCTCGGGCGAACGCTAAATCTCCGTCTCGCCCGAGCCCTCCCGGCCAGGCCTCGGGCGAACGCCCCGTCTCCGTCTCGCCCGAGCCCTCCCGGCCAGGCCTCGGGCGAACGCTAAATCTCCGTCTCGCCCGAGCCCTCCCGGCCAGGCCTCGGGCGAACGCTAAATCTCCGTCTCGCCCGAGCCCTCCCGGCCAGGCCTCGGGCGAACGCTAAATCTCCGTCTCGCCCGAGCCCTCCCGGCCAGGCCTCGGGCGAACGCCCCGTCTCCGCCCCTACACCTCGAGTCTTAACGCACGGACCTCGAGTGGTACAGACAACCGTACCAGCCCTGTACCACGCGTTTAATGCACCCACCTACTCCAGTCACGTCCTCTTAGACACAGCACGTGCCACAGTGAACCGGTGAAGAGTCAAACCTTCTTTTCATCACAAGCATGGGCAAAAAGGGCACCAGCACTGTCGCGCCATGCCCTGCACTGCTGTGCCATGCTCTACGTTATGCATGTCTAAATCACCACTTCGAGGCCGGCTCTGCACCCCTCGAGCTCCCGTGGCACCACTTCGAGGCCGGCTCTGCACCCCTCGAGCTCCCGTGGCACCACCTCGAGGCCGGCTCTGCACCCCTTGAGCTCCCGTAGCACCACTTCGAGGCCGGCTCTGCATCCCTCGAGCTCCCGTGAGCACCACTTCGAGGCCTGCTCCGCGCCCCTCGAGCCCTGACAGCTCTCTTACTTTTGGAAGACAGGCACCCCAAGACCCGGAAGGACCCTACTACGTCCAGTACGTCCCAGGATGCGCAGCATGGCCCCTACGACGCCACGTCGCCACGTCTGACACACAGGACGGAGGCCACGCTTCAAGGACGGTGCAACAACAACCCCCACATCGGCTCGAGTGGCCCCGACAAGACAGAGTCCCTACCCTTCTCCGTATGGGGCACCATACGCCCCGATACCAGTAATACCTTTATGTAATCCTGGCCTCCCCTTGCTCTATAAAAGGGGACGCTAGGGCCCTCATTCGGAGACCCACGCAACACACGAGTCCACGCACATACACGAGTCCGGACTCCGGTCCACGCTCATTGAGCTTCTATTCGCCCCTGTACAAGCACTTAGGTGCAAGTAATACGAGAACATCCCCCCCCCGCTGGACGTAGGGCCTTCTTTGCCCGAACCAGGATAAATCCTTGTGTCACTTGCGTCACCATCCAGGAAGAGAAGCACGCGATCATATTACTCGTTGGTGTGATACCCCCGGGTACGAAACACCGACAGTTGGCGCGCCAGGTAGGGGAGCGCGTGTCCGAGTCATTTTCTCGCTATCTCCTGGATGGCTTCTTCTACTCCTTCGTTCTCTGCCGGTGCCGTCGTCTGGTTCGGGAACCTTGAGTCCCTAGCCGCCGGCAACGGCAACAAGCTGACCCCGCCCTCCACGGAGCGCCCGAGCGGAAGGCATGTCACGCCACCCCGCGCGGGGGGCATGGCGCATCGCCCGCACCACCACGCGTCGCCACTTCGCGAGCGGCGCCGTGGTCACCATCGTCGCCAGGCACAGGCGATGCCGGCGGCGTACGTCCACTTCCCCGCGGCCGGCGCAGAATCCCCGAGGGGAAACCTGCCCGACACGCGGCCGGCGACCTCCAGGGCGCGGGCGCGCTCCCCCAGCAAGTTCGCGTCCGTCACACGTGCGGACCGGCACGTCTGGTATTCCACCAGGGAGTGCTTCCAGCTCGAGGGGGTGGCGAGCGATGCCGAGGACTACGACGACGACGTCAGGCCAAAGCCCAATCTCGGTGCGCCCGACCTCGGAGCGCCCGACGACGTGGCTACGGCGGGCGGTTCCCGCGTTCAGGCAAGAAGCAAATCCTCGGCCTCGGTTCCACCACCTCAACACGACGACAGCCGGGCGGCGCGACTCGCACGGCCTCGAGGAGCCGGAGCTCAAGGTCGGGCTCGAGATGCCCACCGACGGAACCTCGAGGACGGGGCGCTAGCACGCCCCGAGGTGTGCTTCCCGCGGGCCGGGCAAAACGTGGTGGCGGCCGCAATGCTGCTCCACGATCTGCCCGCCGTCTCCAACCCCGACGCCAGACGCGTGCTTGGGGAAGTAAAGAGCCTCCTCGAAACGGCCGCCGTGCAGATAGCCGAGAGCTCGGCCTCGCGCCAGCGCAGAGCAGCCTCGGAGAAGCCAGCAAACGCACCCCGCAGCAAGCACGAGACGGCGGTCAGCCAGCCGGACGCCCCTCAAGCCAGACCAGCCCAGGAGCGGATCGCTGACAGCGGGCGAACCCTCGAGCCCTCGGGCCCCAGGGTGTTCAGCCGAGCCATCCGCAGCTCGACCCTCCCCGACCGCTTTCGACCGCCGACCAACATCGTGAAGTATGACGGGGAGGTCGAGCCCAAGCTCTGGCTCTCAGACTTCCGCCTAGGCTGCCAACTGGGCGGAGCGAAGGGCGACGACCGTATGATCATACGCCTACTCCCACCTTACCTCTCAGACACTGCCCGCCGGTGGCTCGAGGGGCTCCCGTCGGATCAGATCCATGACTGGGCCGACCTAGTCAGGGTCTTCGACAGGAATTTCAAGGGGACTTGTGCGCGCCCAGGCAACTCCTGGGATCTGCGACGTTGCAGGCAGGCAGCGGACGAACCCCTCCACGACTTCGCTCGGCGGTTCTCGAAGCAGCGCCTCGAGCTCCCTCACATGCCTGATGAGGAGGTCATCTCAGCATTCCTCGCAGGCACGACGTGCCAAAAGCTGGTCCACGAGTTAGGGCGCTACCGTCCCAGGACGATCGAAGACTTGGTGGATCAGGTCACCAGCTTCGCCTCCGGCAACGAGGCAGTGGGGGCCTTCTTTGGCCACTCCGCGGGCCAAGGCGAAAGACAGAAAGCAAGACGCGACGACGAGGACGACGACGACGAAGGCGTGCGCGTGGGCGCCCGCCGCAGACGAGCTGGCTAAGTTGGCACCCACGCACGACGCCGCTCCTCGAGCCGGACTCGGGGGATCGACGTCCCTTCGACGCCCCGCCTCGAGCCGGACTCGGAGGCTCGACCTTCGACGCCCCTCCTCGAGCCGGACTCGGAGGCTCGACCTTCGACGCCCCTCCTCGAGCTGGACTTGAAGGCTCGACCTTCGACGCCCCTCCTCGAGCTGGACTTGAAGCCTCGACCTTCGACGCCCCTCCTCGAGCTGGACTTGAAGCCTCGACCTTCGACGCCCCTCCACGAGAAGGACTCGGAGGCTCGACCTTCGACGCTCCACCTCGAGCCGGACTCGGGGGCTCGGCCTTTGACCTTCAGCGCTGCCCCACGAAAACAACCCCGAGCCCGACTCCAGCTCGGAACATCAAACAGCTACGTCATTCTTACTCCGAAAAGCCTCGAGGCTTCGTACAATTCTCGTATTTTGTACAAACATCGCATCTTGAATGAATTAAAGTTCGTTTTCAAGCTTTTTATTTCGTTCAAAACAGAGGTAGTCTCGACTCTGTCTGGTCAGAGTCAAGACTCCCTCGGGGGCTAACCAGGGGGTCCCCCCCTGAGTTCCCAAAAATCGCGCACGTTTTTTACCAAGCTCGATGTCGTCTTATTTTTCTATGCCTCGAGCACGCCCCACGACTAAGAAGAAAACACGTTGAGCTCCCTAAGGGTCAAGGGTGTCGAGGCGGGAGATCGCCTACGCCCCCGGGCTACGGTACCTCCACTCGCTCCCACCCTCGAAGGACTTAAGTCTGTGTCAAAAACTTAGTCAAAGCAAACTTCAGGCAAAGAAAGATAAGGAAACTCGAGCGTAAAGGACGTTTTAATATTATCTCGGGCCCTCACCCCGAAGCCCTCGAAGGAGTCTTTCCCACTCCTCCGAGGCCTCGGGGGCTATCAGGAGAAGGGTACTCTCCGACCCAACATCCGACGCCCCCGGGATTTATGTTTTTGCTCGTTTTTCAAAATCTTCCTAGTCTCGCCTCTTTTCTCCTTTTGTGCGTTGGAAGGAACTAGCGTGCGACGCCCAAAGAGTTACGAAGGATGCCTCGAGAGTCGAATAACCAAGTCGTGAGTACTACCGTCGCCTCCGGGCAGGAAGACTCCCTTGCCGTTATCCCGGTAGCCTAAGTACCCTAAGGGTTTCCACCGAGATCCCTCCACATGCAAAAAAGTCAAAAAGAGACAACAAGGAATGAAATGCAAAAACGTTTTTACATTAGGCCTCGAAGGCCACGAGCATGTTCTCTTACAAAAATACCCTCCTACGGAGGTCACAACACAAGGGCTCGGTGGCCCAAACTAATCTCGCCTCTCCTCTTCAGGCTCGTCCGCGGGAGCAGTCGTCGAGGGGTCTTCAAGAGCTAAGGGCGCTGCTGTGGGGAGTCCCACGTCCTCTTCGAAGAACCGAGCCAGGGTTTCCCCAGGGGCCTCGACGGCCCGGGCGAAATCCGCAATCTCCCGCTCGGCTTCGGCTTCATCATCCGCCAGGATATATCCTTGGCTGACGGCGTCGAAGTTGAGGCCGTCGTAGTGGCTGGAGATCACGGCAAAAGCCCGCTTCACCCCAAGATGCAGGGCGCCGCGCACTCGGTCATCCACCTGGCCCTTCAAGGCGGCCAGGCGGCTGGTCAGGAAGCTCCCTGACTGACCACCTTCGGTCCCGAGAGACGCGCAGGCCTGGGCAGCAGCATCCTGCAGAGCTTGGTGATCCGAAGCCTCAGCCCGGTAGACCGACTGCAGGGCGGCCGAGGCCTCCTCTGCCTCAGCAAGCCTCCCCCTCAACTCTGTAGAAGATCAACGCAAATCGTCAAGAGAAAAAGAAACCGCGACAAGGAAACCATAAAGCCGACGGAACAAAATGTTACCTTTCGCCGTGCCCTCCCACTTCTGGGCATTGTTGGCCGACGCCTCAGCAGACTTCTGAGCCTGCTCAAGGTCCGCACTCAAGGCCTGCGCCTTGGATGCCTCCTCGGCAGCCTGAGCGCGGAGGGCCTCGACGGTCTTCTCTGACTCATCCAACCGTGACGCCAAGTCCTTGGCCCTCTCCGCCTCCCGGACGCCGTGCTCCCGGGCCTCGGTGACCGCGGCGGTCAAGCCTGAGCACTGAGTGCGTAGCCGACCCGTCTCGGCAACCGCAGCCGTCAGCTCCGAGCAACGGGCGCTCAGCCGGTCCGCCTCGGCGTTCTTCTCGGTAAGCTGCCCCTGGATATGAGCGAGCTCGGCTTTCGACGCCCGAAGCTGCTCCCAGATGTGGCTCTCCCGACGGAGGAAGTCCGACTTGGCTTGCGAAGCCCCCATGAGCTCCTAAGATAAATAGTCGACCAGACGTTAACCCTCCTTTTTTCGATCAAATGGGAAGAAGAAGATCGCCCAAACAAGGGTCCTCACCTGGGCGGCCCGTGGTAGCTCCCTCTCCACCATCGCCAGAGACGTCTTCAAGGACCGCGTGAGGAGCGAGCCGAGCCGCCCGAGGTCGTTCCAGTTTTCGACCTCGGGGGCATCGTCGAGGACGAATACCGGCTCGGCCTCGGGATCAGCTGGATCCTTCCACTCCACTCGAGGACCGCCCCAAGCGGAAGAGCGACCTCCCAAGCGGACGGGGGCCGAGCTTTCGCCCCCTCCTCCGACCTCTGGCACCGACAGCCTCGGCGGCACGCTGGTAACCTCGACCCCCACCTCTGCTGTCCCACCTTTTGGGGAAGTCTCGTCAGAAGAGACGGTGTGGACCTCCTCCGGCAAGCGCAACCCCTGAGGCAGGACGTCGGCCCCAGCCTCGGGCGCAGCGGCCAGGGACGGCTCTGCCTCAGCCGCCTTAGCGGCCTCGGCTTCAGAGGTCGAGGCCCCCGTCGCGCCCTCATCCCTCGACGCGCCAGAAGCAGGGTCCTCCTCTGGCGCCCCACCAGCAGAGACCGGGGCCCCCTCTGGGGACTTGATAATTTCGGGCGTGACGACCGGCCCGCCGGATCCCGGCAGTGGTGGCGTCATAGACGGTGCCACCATCGCGCCGGCGGAGGAAGTCGCGCCCACTTTCAGCGCCTTTCGAGGGCGGAGGGATAAGGCCTCCGCGGACCGCTTCCCGCTGAGACAAGAGAAGAAAGATACGCATCATAAAAAAAAATCCCCACACAAGCAAACGCGAGACGGGCACGCGACGGGCGCTTACCCAGCCCTTGGCGCCCTCCTCGCAGTGGGCACGGGTGAGGTCCGCAGCCGCTGTGTCCCTGCAGGGGGAACCCCTCTCGGGGGTGGCGGGAGCTCCGTCCCGAGGGTCTCCGTCGAAGCCCCAGCCGACGGCGGTGTCGACAGACCCTGAGCGGACCCATCGCCCCCCCGGGGCGCAGAAGCCCCGCCACCCGCGCCCGAGGCAGAAACAAGGCTCTTCCCCGCCGCCTGCGCCCCGGACGTGACCCTCACGGGGCTCGCTGACCGAACCGACGAGCGGTCCACGTCTGGGAACCCCGCCAGGGGCTCGGAGTCTTCCTCCGAACCCTCGTCATCATCATCATCAGAATCCTCCTCCGTAGGGGAGGACTCTTCCGGCTCACCATGGAGCCTCTGTTGCCACCGACGCCTCTCCAGGTCATCACGGTCCTTTCGGCGCTTAGCCCGCCTAATGCTCTTGTCATCCTTTTTCTTCTTCCTCTCCTCGGCAAGATGCCGCCTCTCCTCCCTTTCCTCAGGAAGGGGAGGCTTCGAGGCACTAACCCCCTGCAAACCCTGCAAAGGGAAGGAAGCGAAGAATGAACACGAGAAGAGGAAAGCTCCGCGAACAACACACCCAAAGGATCAATCCCCCTTACCAAGCTGATGTACCCACGAAACGGGCGCATCGGGATACTGAGCAGTTTGCTCGTATCCTTCACCTCCTTCACCGCGTCCCTCGCCCGGCGTACGAGCTCGAGATAGGCGACCGGGGACGGCCTCATCTGGCACTCTCGCAGCAGGGGCGCGTCATCCCTCATCTTCGCCATGATTAGGGGCCGGCTCATCAGCGGCAGTACGCACCGCTGATGGAACCAGGCCACGACCATCCCGGCGGTGAGGCCTGCACTCCGCAGCCTCGACAGGGCCTCGAGCAGCGGGTCGAGCCGACTCTGCCTCTTGTCGACGACGCCGTAGTTCCAAGAGTCCGGCCGCGACTCGAGGACACGGCCAGTGTACGCTGGAAGCAGCCCGTCATCGTTGCGAAGGTAGAACCACCCCAGGCGCCAGTCCTTGTTCGAGGTGGTCGCCTGGGACGGGATGTAGAAGCCCGACCTCTGCTGACGAACGGAGAGCACGCAGCTCCCCGACCTCACCA
This sequence comes from Coix lacryma-jobi var. lacryma-jobi, assembly GCA_009763385.1. Classification (NCBI taxonomy): domain Eukaryota; kingdom Viridiplantae; phylum Streptophyta; class Magnoliopsida; order Poales; family Poaceae; genus Coix; species Coix lacryma-jobi. Next base: position 189,213,997 of record CM019822.1, on the reverse strand, counting down.
ATCTCCGACGACCCTCCGAAATCGCCTTCGTGAAGAACTCGCCTCGGAAGAGGTGGATCCAGAGCTCCCAATGAGGTTCGATACCCAAGAAGCCCTCGCAGACGGTCGCGAAGATGGCCGCCTGAGAGATGGAGTTGGGGGCAAGATGCTGCAGTTCGAGCCCGTAGTAGAAGAGAAGCGCTCGGAGAAACCGGCTTGCCGGGACCCCGAACCCGCGCTCATGGAAAGCGACGAAGCTGACCACATAGCCGTCCGGGGGCCCCGGCTCCTCCTCCGCACCAGGGGCGATCCACTCCGGCCTATCGGAGCCGGAAAGGCCCCGAAGGAGTCCCCCCTGCACCAGCTCCGCAAGCTTCGCCGGGGTAGCGGCAGAAGCGCCCCACGGCTCAGGTGCGTCAGCCATCTCGAGCGGCAGAACGCGGGGCCCAGGAGACGTGAAGAAGAAAGGTCTCTCTCTCTCTCCCTCCTCTGCTTCACAACCCTCTTCTCCGCCGCTGGCCCGGTCTCTCCCGCCTCTGTTTTTGTGCGGCTGAACGGTGGGGGAAGACGAAGGAGTAGGGGGGACGGGCGAATGACGAAAGGAACCGCCCCGAAGTCCCCAAGGGGCGTATTTATAGGGTAAAAACCAACGGCCAGATCCCGGTTGATCACTATCCACCTGCATTTAATGCATCACACGCCAGGAGATCTCATGATTGCGAGAATCCCCTCGATGCGGGCGCGCACGCAAGCATTAAATGCCTGGTCGCAGGCCCTTGCACACGTTGGCAACAGGCGCCGCCCACGTCCCCAGGAAGTCGCCTAAAAAGGCGCGCCCGCCGGAAAAAGTAACCTGCCTCTGACGCCTTCCCAGCGAAGGAACCCAGGACACTGAGCCCGTTGCGATCCAGGGGTTCGAAGGCCGACCGCTCCGAGGATTCGACAGCTGCCCCAGGGTAATAGAGTCAGGAACGGCCGCGGACCCCGGACCGAGCCGAGCCTGAGCACGGCGTCACCACCCCTCTTCCTTGCAAGAAGAGTGCGTAAGGGTTGAAAAACCAAGACAAGGCCGCCTCTGACCGACCCTTTGCGAAAAAGGGCTCAGGGGCTCGCCTCGCACCCAAGATAAAGTCAAAAAACCTTGGATTACCCCTAGTCCCAAAGCCATCGATTGGCAACCAAGGGACTCGGGGGCTCGGAGATTACGACTAATCTCTTTTCTTTGTGTGAACATGAGATTTTCAGGCCTCGGACGAACGCCCGTTTTCCGTCTCGCCCGAGCCCTCCGAGCCAGGCCTCGGACGGAGTCTCCCACGGCGACGAAAGAGGTAAACGCATAGCATTTAATGCGCCCGCCTAACTATGTCTCGAGCCGCATGCAGGGAACACGCGACAGCTCTCCGTTCGCTCCGCTACCCGGGCTCGCCACGACCGTCGCCCCGGCTTCGCGTCCGCCGCCCTCCCCAACAGTGTCCGCCTAAAAAGGCGCGCCCACCGGGCAGAAGGGTTCCCAGACGACGGAGGCTTCTTCACAAAGGTAAAAACGGGCCCCGGCCCTAAGTCTCGAAGCAGCGAAGGCTGGCCCTCGAAAAGGGTTCGACAGCCGGCTTTGAGCACCCGAGTCAGGGACACCAAGGGGCGCCATTTGCGGTATTACTCGAGGGCCAAGCCCTCGAGGCCCCTCACGTGTATCCAAGGCGGGGAGCTCGACGTGCAGTGAGATCCCCTCGGAGGGAGGCATCGAGCCACCGGGTCCTATCGAATGGACCCGGCACTCCTGCAGACCGAGCCCCCCTGCTTTATGAGACCGCCTCCGGGCCACAGTCGACCCCTAACGAACGGGGCACGAGCTCTCACTTGGATTCCCCGTTACTAGCTCACCGGGAACCTCGATACTCGCCCACTCGGGGTAGTACGAGGCGTCCCACCTCGCATCCGATCGAAAGGACTCGCGGGATGACAAGCCAGGGCAATCGGCATGCCGGACAGCTCGAAGAGCCGGCCAGTCGGTTCAGCCTGGCACCCCTCGACGAAAGAGGGTCTAAAAACTCGGACAGTTACGACTAATCTCTTTTCTTGGTGTGAGCATGAGATTTTCAGGCCTCGAACGATCGCTCGTCCTCCATCTCGCTCGAGCCCTCGAGGCCAGACCTCGGACGAACGCTTGCTCTCCATCTCGTCCGAGCCCTCCGAGCCAAGCCTCGGACGGAGTCCCCCACGACAAAGGAAAGGTTGCTTCGAACGTTTAAATATTATTACCAAACCACATTTCGAGCCTGTTGACAGGTACACACGGCGCCGCGATCTGCGCATCCTGACGATACCCGCCTAACAAGGCGCATCCGCCGGGCAGAAGGCTCCCAACCGACGAAGGATTCTTCGGAAAGTCCACGAGGGAGTGCTAGCCACTCCCCCATGGCCTCGGGGGCTACACCCGCGGGTGTCGCTCGCACGACACCCACAGAGTCAAATCGACAAGACCCTCGAGACCAGTCAGCTACCCATCGAGATCCCGACCTGGAGCCCCTGCTCGAGTGCAAGCACTCAAACAAGGGCTCGGGGGCTACTGTCGGTGGTACAAAAAAGGGGGTACCCCCAATCAATGCAAACACCCGAATCTCCCGGCCAGGCCTCGGGCGAACGCCCCGTCTCCGTCTCGCCCGAGCCCTCCCGGCCAGGCCTCGGGCGAACGCTAAATCTCCGTCTCGCCCGAGCCCTCCCGGCCAGGCCTCGGGCGAACGCCCCGTCTCCGTTTCGCCCGAGCCCTCCCCCGGCCAGGCCTCGGGCGAACGCTAAATCTCCGTCTCGCCCGAGCCCTCCCGGCCAGGCCTCGGGCGAACGCCCCGTCTCCGTCTCGCCCGAGCCCTCCCGGCCAGGCCTCGGGCGAACGCTAAATCTCCGTCTCGCCCGAGCCCTCCCGGCCAGGCCTCGGGCGAATGCTAAATCTCCGTCTCGCCCGAGCCCTCCCGGCCAGGCCTCGGGCGAACGCCCCGTCTCCGCCCCTACACCTCGAGTCTTAACGCACGGACCTCGAGTGGTACAGACAACCGTACCAGCCCTGTACCACGCGTTTAATGCACCCACCTACTCCAGTCACGTCCTCTTAGACACAGCACGTGCCACAGTGAACCGGTGAAGAGTCAAACCTTCTTTTCATCACAAGCATGGGCAAAAAGGGCACCAGCACTGTCGCGCCATGCCCTGCACTGCTGTGCCATGCTCTACGTTATGCATGTCTAAATCACCACTTCGAGGTCGGCTCTGCACCCCTCGAGCTCCCGTGGCACCACTTCGAGGCCGGCTCTGCACCCCTCGAGCTCCCGTGGCACCACCTCGAGGCCGGCTCTGCACCCCTCGAGCTCCCGTAGCACCACTTCGAGGCCGGCTCTGCATCCCTCGAGCTCCCGTGAGCACCACTTCGAGGCCTGCTCCGCGCCCCTCGAGCCCTGACAGCTCTCTTACTTTTGGAAGACAGGCACCCCAAGACCCGGAAGGACCCTACTACGTCCAGTACGTCCCAGGATGCGCAGCATGGCCCCTACGACGCCACGTCGCCACGTCTGACACACAGGACGGAGGCCACGCTTCAAGGACGGTGCAACAGCAACCCCCACATCGGCTCCAGTGGCCCCGACAAGACAGAGTCCCTACCCTTCTCCGTATGGGGCACCATACGCCCCGATACCAGTAATACCTTTATGTAATCCTGGCCTCCCCTTGCTCTATAAAAGGGGACGCTAGGGCCCTCATTCGGAGACCCACGCAACACACGAGTCCACGCACATACACGAGTCCGGACTCCGGTCCACGCTCATTGAGCTTGTATTCGCCCCTGTACAAGCACTTAGGTGCAAGTAATACGAGAACATCCCCCCCCCCCGCTGGACGTAGGGCCTTCTTTGCCCGAACCAGGATAAATCCTTGTGTCACTTGCGTCACCATCCAGGAAGAGAAGCACGCGATCATATTACTCGTTGGTGTGATACCCCGGGTACGAAACACCGACACTACTGCTGTTGTCATTTGATGTGTTGCTAAGATCAGGAACTATTGCTGTGGCCGGTTCAACATGAGCTTAGTATCGTGCGGCGGATTTAAGCTTATGACGGGAAGTTTTTGCTTATGCCTTGTATCGTGCGGCGGATTAAGTCATGAGTAAAAATAGTTATCGGCTCTGTTAGATTCGGCAGATCTAATAGATTCATCAAGTTATCATGCGTTATATGTTTTATTCATTTAATTCGTGCAACACCTTTTGTCCAATCTAGATTGATCTTCGTTCGGCCTCGTCGCACGAGTTTTGTTTGTGCTTTGCTGATTATAAGATCATAATGGTCGAACTGACTTTCAATCTAGATTGTTACATGTCGTGGGTTCATGCATGTCAATCATGTTTAGGCTTTGATAGAGCTGGGTGCCGTGCGGCAGGTGCAGGTTTTAGATTAGTTTAACCATGCTTGGCTTGTATGTTTCTTCTTCATGGACCCCAGTTCGGCTAGTTTGCCGATTCTGGTTAGGCTTACACGAGTAATGAGTTTTTATAGGTATGTCCAGATGTACGTGTGCTTTTAGCTTCTTATAATTAGATCGTATCATGCGGTGGATTAATCTAATTATAAGGAGTGGTGTAGATTTATAGCAAGTGGTATCATGCGGTGGATTAGCTTTGCTTGAGTTTGCATCTGACGGGTTTTATGAAGGCTAGACGTGCGGCAGACTAGCTCATATGTTATCTGTATAGATTTATATTTACAAGTTGCCCTCTCTATCTTTTTGTTACATATGCGTTCGGCATTCAACATGTTTATGAGTTTTATCTTTTATACTTGCCGAATGACATTATAAAACCTGTTCCGACAAACAGCTTCTATAGCTGTGTGCCAGCGTGATTGGCTTTCAAAGCCGTACATATGGAACTGTCTGGTCTCACCCATTATGTTCCAAGGTATTCTCACACTTTTGTCCCTCGTTGGTTTTCAGGTCAAACCGACTGGCACGTCTCCAGATTCAGTACGCTCCGGGCACCCGATTGAAGCCAGCCTCGTTCGGCTTGCTGTGTGCCTTGACACGAGGTGTCACGTTTTGCGTCAACACACTTTTTGGCACGCCTGGTGGGACCCTTCATTTCAAGATGCCTGAGATTAACGAAGATCAAGTCTTCGAGGTGACCATGGACGATTTGCTGCTAGAATCAAAAGATCTGTTGCAGCGAGCTTGTGATGAATTCCAGCGCAAGTGCTTGGAGACCTTCTCCAAGAATAAAAGCGACAAAGTCTATCAGAAGCAGACGTTCCCGAAGGTTGTTCCTCATCACCAACTTGAGCTGCCTGACGGTAGCGAAGAAGCGGCTCTCCAGAAGATGGCGGAGATGATGCATAGGATCGTATCAGGAGCAGTGACCAGTCATCAGTCAGCTTTCCTGAACACCTTTCGTGCTGTCATGGTCGATACTTTCGGTCCGAACGCAGATAAGTATTTTGAAGAAGCTGCCGGTCCAATGCGGGGGCCATTGTTGTTCCAAGTACCTCAACGCCGGAGAGTTGCCGAAAACAGTGGAGCTGGCCTAAGCACGGGCGGAATGGTGTCTCAGGAAACACAACAACTTCCCCAGACCTATGGCCAGCTCATGTTCGGCACAACAGGGAACGTCCCACCATCTGCTTCTAGAGTGTCTCCTGTGGCAAACAGGATATAGAAAGATATGTTTGGAGACGGATATCGGGAATTTGTGGACTATAACTCGATTAGTGCTCTTCTGAATCCAGGCTACGGGAGTTCAGCAGGATTACATACTGGGGGGCAAGCACAAACAGCTCCTGATTCAAACGTTGACCTCATCATGCATAAAATGGCTGATATGATGCAGAATCAGTTCGGACTAAAGCCAAAGAATGAAACATACACATATAAGTCTCCTTACCCAGAGTGGTACAATCGGGTGGCTCTCCCTCCGAGAGTCAAGCCTCCTACTGACCTTACCAAGTTCTCGGGCCAAGATGACACCAGTACGAGAGAGCATATCAGCCGTTACCTGATGCAGCTTGGTGAAGCGTCAGTAGATGAAGCTTGGAGAATTCGATACTTCCCGTTGTCGTTGACAGGACCAGCCTTTTCTTGGTTCGCCTCTCTGCCGGCAAATTCTATCAATACATGGGCAGAGCTGGAGCAGAAGTTCCACTCATATTTCTTTACGGGAACCAGTGAAAAGAAGTTGGTCGATCTCATGAGCTTAAGGATGAAACTTGGCAAAACGCCATAAGAGTATCTGCGCCGATTCAGGGAAACCAAAAATCTTTGCTATTCTTTGAACTTGCCGGATGACCAATTGCCAGGAATAGCTATAGCTGGCATGTTGCCGAGTATCAAGGAAAAGTTGTTCGGCATGGAGTTTGAGGATCTCGGGCAATTATCACAAAGATTGGCGGCAATGAGCAATCAAGCTCAGGGATTCAAGAGGAACAATCAGTTCCAGAAAGGTGACATAGCTGTCGAGATGTATCAGGCTTTCCTTGAGGAAGCAGATGAATATGATGATAAAGATGAGGTGTCTGTAGCTGAGATAACCTGGTCTAAAGAACCGACTCAAGTCAATCAACGGTGGCTGAGGCAACACAAAGGTACTTATGACTTTGATGTGTCCAAGTCGGACAAATTATTTGAGTACTTGTTGAAGGAGGGACGCATCAAGTTGCCGGAAGATCATCCTATGCTGCTTCCTGAGGGCGTCAAAGACAAGAAGTATTGTGGTTTCCACAACACTAAGTCTCATTCCATAAATGATTGCCGAGTGTTCAGAGATCGGATCCAGAAGGCTATTCAAGGTGGACATCTGAGGTTTGATGGAAAGATGAAGATTGATGGTAGCCCTTTTGAGCAGAATACTGTGTCTTTCTCTGTTAACATGATCAATGTAGCCGATCCTAGGGGTAATGGTAAGATGAAAGTTTTAACCTCTAATAGAGCGAGGGAAGCTGACACTATTGATCCCGATCGACAGATTACGAAAGGAGAACTTCAGCGGAGAGTTCGGTTCCAAGATAGCCGAATCGAGACGGGTAATACCTCCAGGCCCAGGGTCACGACGTGCATTTTGTTGAATAAGTGGCGTCGGGAACATGAACGTTACCAGAAGTAGAGGCTTTATGAAGAACGGAAGTTCCTGGAGGAGCAGCGAAGGTACGAAGAAGAGATGTACCGAAAAGAACGAGAAGATATGGGGGAGCAGGAACAGTCTCATTGGGAATGCTCGTTCTTCCAGTATTGTTGGAACGAAGGCTTGAAGCTGCATGTTAAGAACAACTGCCCTGAATGCAGTGATCAGTACTCCGAGTACAGGCAATCTCGAGTCAACCGCCGTTCTGTCCATGAAAGGCTTGGGGCACGAATCCCTAAGGACGATCGGCGCTTAAAATAAATAATTCTGAGAATCGGCAGGAAAGATTTGCCGATCAAAGTTGGGCTCATACTGAAGAAGAAGAATACCGTGAATATGTCTGGCAAAAAGGACAGTGGTGTCCACCAGGCTTAAGGAGAAGCAAGAAAAGGAGAGTGCAGCGCTTGAGGAACAGAGAGTTAGAGCAAGCGGGCACCAAGACGAAACGAGTTTGGCGTCCTAAAGAGAAGCCAGATGGAGGTAATCGTTTGGCTGATACATGCATGGCGTTCTTTCTACCATCAGAGTTCATAGCCCCTGAAAATCAAGATGTCCAAGATGAAGCATATTCAGATTTCGATGAAAGTGAATTTCAGGACCTGTTGGCTCATCTCGTCTTGGCTCAAAGGGCAGTATTTGATAAACCGATCAGGCATCGACACTTGAAGCCACTTTATATGAGAGGGTATGTCAATGGCAAGCCACTGGCCAAGATGTTCATTGATGGAGGGGCTGCTATAAACATCATGCCGTATACCACCTTCAGAAAGCTCGGCATGACAAGTGAAGATCTATTGAAAACTGACATGGTGTTGAGGGACTTTGCAGGCAATTCCTCTGATACACGAGGAGCAGTCCATGTCGAGTTAATGATTGGGTCTAAGACCTTGATCACCACCTTCTTCATCATTGATGGCAAGGGGGCATACAGTTTGCTATTAGGAAGAGATTGGATACATGCAAACTGTTGTGTGCCATCGACTATGCACCAGTTCCTCATCCAGTGGATTGGAGATGATATTGAGATCATCCATGCTGATGATTCTGTAAGTATTGCTAATACAGAGCCCATCTACTGGGAGTATGAAGGTGTCGAGTGTTTTTCTGGAAGAGCTTGGGAGGCAGGTCCTGTGAATGTCTTTGACGAGGATCAACAGCCGATTCAGACGATCGGCTCTCAGAGTAATTTTTAGAATCCAACTACTGATAATGGAGAGAGGGATCGAGACCAAAGTTTCGTATCGGCTGACAAGGAATAAAGTGTTGATAATAAAGCCGAAGTTGGATCAGCGTACACAAGTTTGGGTTTCGAGTATATTTTGAAATTGATGAATTTCTGAAGGATTCTTGCTTCTCCATTACTAGAAAAGGGATTAGAAGAGATTTATGCAAGGTGGCGTACAACGAAAGCCTTTGGTGAAATTGAAAATTTATGAAAGACACTTCTACGACTTGATGATCGTTTCGGGTTGTACGTAACGGCCGATGTGCTTATAATAAGATCAGCCCTTATTTTTTGGAGCTTAAAGGAAAAATGAGTAGCAGATTGCCTTAGCCGAAAATGTTGAACCCAAGAAAGGGTATTCGGCTGTAACAGAATTTTGATTCGTGTGTGCTGCTTGACAGATTAAAGCTTCGACACTATTTGTTAAAAGCCGAACGCATGAAGATTATGTAATTCAGGGAATGTTTTATACAGCCGATGTAAAAGCATCGCCTTTAGCAGAAAAAATGTTTCGCATGTGTTAAGCTATAGCCGATATTTTATTTATATCGCCTTTAGTACAAGTTCGTGACCTTGGTAACCTTAGCATTTTTTCAAGTTAGCAAGTTTATCGAGGAAAGAGAAAGGTGGAGTGCAGTAAATACAATGCTGGGTGACATGACGTGTCGAGAATGGGATTTAGTCGGCTAAAGATGACGTCATACATTCGGCAAGTGTTCTTCTGAAGAAATGTTGCAATCGGAAAAATCATTGAGGAATCAAGATCATGCAAAATAGATATTATTCAGAGAAGAACAGATTCTACGGGTTGCAAGCTTCGTTCACAGGTCTATCCTAATGCGAGACTGCCCCAGGAATAGTTTGTTCACAATAGGTTATGGGTCAGTAATCTCGGCAATGGCGGCAGTGTGACTATCATAAACTTAAGATCTCCAAATTCATCCGGATTGCATGCAAATCCAACTGCGTCAAGACGGACTTTGACTGAGTTCCCGTGAGCATTTACATTGAGGGCGACTCTGTTTACTGCTACTTTCAAACGGTCATTTTCTGCGGAAAGAGTTGGCAAGAGGAAAAAATATTAGCACTGAAAAGTGGAGACAAAGGGATTCCTTGAGAGGGTTGTTCTGACATCATTGGAAATTTAAGAAAAAAGGATTAGAATTTCAGATCTGAAATAAACGATTGCGATAGTTATTTGCAGAGCAAAGTTTTCCGGTACGGGTATTATAACAACCAATGTGTATGCATCGCCGATTGAAAACGGAAAACAGAGAAATCAAGTGGTCAATATGTGGAAAAACAGGGCACGCATTGGTCTCGGAGGATCAGTTGTAGAAAAGGACGAACAAGAGAACTTCATATTCATAAAAGAAGGAACAAGATTACAGTAAGTTAGTTTGTCCATTCCATCCTACACCTAATCGGGAGAAAATGATCGAAGGTATCGGCTAGATCTGATCCGGCTACCTTCATGTCTTTTGCGGAGCATTCTATTCTGTCCTCTAGATCTTGTTCACAGACGTCAAATCTATGGTAGTCAGCACCAGAATGAATCTTCACAGCGGAAAAAGCGAGTGCCGCGCCGTATCCCATACCGGCTCTGGAGATGATGGGGAGGACGCGGTTGACTTCGTTTACCCGCTTCAAGGGTGTTGTACCCATTACATCAGCCGTGACGGCAAGCTTAGTGGTGGCAGCCTCGAGAGCATGAAGTTTGGCCGCCAGGGCTGAGAGGGGAAGAAGTCGGTGAAAGCAGAAAGAGAGAATAAAGAAAGAAATGATGAGAAAACATTTACCGGCAGCTCTTTTTCGAGCAATATCACGTTCTTGGGAAATTCGGGTGATTTCTTGATCCTTCCTTTCCAGATCGAGCTGAAGGTTTGTAATTTTTTGGGTCAAGTCCTCGGTGAATACGTCGCTAGTCTTCCTGAAGCAAAAATTATAAAGTGAGGCCAATACTTCATTTTAGAGATGAGGGAGGAGAAGAAAGAAGTAAACCTTCTCTTGGAAATACTGGAAGCACCGAGCTCGAGACTATGGCGGCTCGCTTGGGAAGACATCCTCTGGCTGATTCAAAGTAGCAAGGGAAAAGAGGGTTTTCTGGTCTTGAGGCTGAAGCAGAGGAGTCCGGAAAACACAGACCGAGATGAAGTAAAAGGGGGAGTTTAAAAGACCCCAAGTGCATTGGGAAACGAATCGGCAGGTATGGTAATGATAACATGTGAAGACGGATGCTTCTGGAGGTTCCGCGTCAGTGCAAGAAGAAAAGAATTTTGGAATAAAACATTTATCCCAAAATTAGGGGGCATGTGTTAACACCAGATTTTCGCACACGTAAGGATATGACAGGTGGGCCCAACTAGCAGAAGGAAAAAATTCGGCAAGCAATCGGCGACTGTTTGGTCCTCAGAGTTTCGGTAACTGTCTACGCGGTCGGCTATTTCACAAGGCAGTAGGTTCCATTCGGGAAACGCGTGTTGCGAGTAAAGCCGGCTTACGTGGGAAGATACGTGAAGATGGAAGATGCCGAAAAGTTTAGGAATATGATTTATTTTCCTTATTTTATTGTAAGTCATAATCGTCTAGGACTTATGCTTCATCCAGGGTATAAATATAAACCATCGACCATTGTAAAACTGTTCACAACCATATCAATACAAACCGGCCCCGTGCCATCTTCGAGTCCCTAAGTCGTGTCGTCGAGTTCTTCGAGGGGAATCATCGATCCGTCGACCTCCGTAAGTACCGGCAACCTTGCTATCATGTCTAGTATCATGCGGTGGATTTAGATATGATGCAAGTAGTCTCGTATGTTAAGCTTAGTATCGTGCGGCGGATTTAAGCTTATGACGGGAAGTTTTGCTTATGCCTTGTATCGTGCGGCGGATTAAGTTATGAGTAAAAATAGTTATCGGCTCTGTTAGATTCGGCAGATCTAATAGATTCATCAAGTTATCATGTGTTATATGTTTTATTCATTTAATTCGTGCAACACCTTTTGCCCAATCTAGATTGATCTTCGTTCGGCCTCGTCGCACGAGTTTTGTTTGTGCTTTGCTGATTATAAGATCATAATGGTCGAACTGACTTTCAATCTAGATTGTTACATGTCGTGGGTTCATGCATGTCAATCATGTTTAGGCTTTGATAGAGCTGGGTGCCGTGCGGCAGGTGCTGGTTTTAGATTAGTTTAACCATGTTTGGCTTGTATGTTTCTTCTTCATGGACCCCAGTTCGGCTAGTTTGCCGATTCTGGTTAGGCTTACACGAGTAATGAGTTTTTATAGGTCTGTCCAGATGTACGTGTGCTTTTAGCTTCTTATAATTAGATCGTATCATGCGGTGGATTAATCTAATTATAAGGAGTGGTGTAGATTTATAGCAAGTGGTATCATGCGGTGGATTAGCTTTGCTTGAGTTTGCATCTGACGGGTTTTATGAAGGCTAGACGTGTGGCAGACTAGCTCATATGTTATCTGTATAGATTTATATTTACAAGTTGCCCTCTCTATCTTTTTGTTACATATGCGTTCGGCATTCAACATGTTTATGAGTTTTATCTTTTATACTTGCCGAATGACATTATAAACCTGTTCCGACAAACAGCTTCTATAGCTGTGTGCCAGCGTGATTGGCTTTCAAAGCCGTACATATGGAACTATCTGGTCTCACCCATTATGTTCCAAGGTATTCTCACACTTTTGTCCCTCGTTGGTTTTCAGGTCAAACCGACTGGCACGTCACCGGATTCAGTACGCTCCGGGCACCCGATTGAAGCCAGCCTCGTTCGGCTTGCTGTGTGCCTTGACGCGAGGCGTCACGTTTTGCGTCAACAGTTTCTTTAAAAATATTTATTATAAAGTGGTATATGTATATTTTTATAAAAGTATTTTTCGAGATAAATTTATTTATATAATTTTTACATCTCTAAACTTAATAATTTAAAAATTATTAATGATTTATATTGTCAATGTTTGATCTAAACCTTATCTAAAATAATATCTATTTTCTATATAAAAAGGTAGTATATACCACGTGGAGTAGCTAGCCGCCCGCTTATATCTGTCGTCATAGCTTATCCACGCAAAAAAGCAACTTGAAGGATTATCGGATCGGATATAAATTATATATAACGATGCCATCGATCGAATCCACAGCTATATCTTTTTCTTTTCAAGGCAAAAGAAGCCCTTTCTTTACCTTACTTGTCATTACTCTCCCATCCCCATCTTAGCTACTACTCCGTCCGTGAATAGATAACATTTTCGGTGTCCGTGCCATAAGTTTGACTGGATTTGTAGAAAATATGTGCAATATTTATATCTCCAAATAATTTTGTTAAAAAACTAGATTCAAAGATCTTTCCAATGATATCAATTATGAGACTAATAGATGATACTTGTTATTTATAAAAATTGCCGGTAGTTGTTTCTCGGGAAGCGAAAACGTCAATCTACTTAGGACGGAGGAAGTAGCTCCATCCGATCAATCTATCTTCTCCCTTGTCAAAAAAAAAAAACTATCTTCTCCCTTCCTAAAATGTAGTACAAGCTAATACCATCACTAAAATAATATTTCATCCCCACCAACATAGTAGTAGTAGTATTGCTTCTTTATTAGTTTATAATTAATGAGGAATATGCTTCAATAAATCACAAATAATCTCTCCCGGCCAATACATAGGACCCACATGTTAAATTGCAATTTAATCTTTCCTTTTTTTTCCTTCACGTTCGGACTGCGGCGTTTCGGACTGCAAGAGCTATAAAAATATACATATTTGGACAACAAGAGCAATTTAAATGGTTCACTTTTGACCAAATTTTTAATTAATGATATTTACATTTATGTTTTTATTAGATCAGTTTATTGGAAATACATATTATAACTAGTCTAGTGATATTTGGTTGATATCATAAATATTGATGCTTTTAATCTAGAATTGGTCGAAGTTAACGTACTAAAACGTGTAGAAGTGCATTCTTTTTAGATGAAGGAAGTACAAAATAATGTACAACTTTTAATACTGTTGGAATTTTAATATTATTTTAAAACTTTAATCTATAGAAATTTTAATATTATTTTAAAACTTTTAACATAATACTATAAAATTTGAAGTAAAGTTTAGTACCATACATACAGTGAGCGTGCCACACTGCCAGTTTATACAGTTGATTAGACTACCTTTAGACTAATATGATATTGCTGACTAAGTTTAGGGATCTATAGTGATCTTCTTAAAAGTTTATGGACCTGTATAACATCGTTGGACAAGTGTAAGGACCTACAATGAGCATCTTGATAGTTCAGTGATCCAGATGACACCGTTTGCCAAATTTAAAGCTTCACATCTATCATTTTCAAAGTTTAAGAACCTAGATGACACCTTCACCCCCAGTCTAGAGAAGCAGAAAAAATTTGCTCTTCATTTAATTATTAGCTAGGTACGTAGTATATGTCTAACTAGTACTCCCTCCATCCCAAATTATAAGGCATTCCAAGAATCTTGGAGAGTCAAAGTTTTTCAACTTTGACTAAAATTATAGAGAGAAATATAAAGACTTACAACATCAAATATCTATATTATAAAAATATAGCTAATGAGGTATCTAATTGCACTTAGTTGGTATCTTAAATATTATGATCTTATTATATAAATTTGGTCAAAGTTGAAAAACTTTGACTCTCCAAGATTCTTGGAATGCCTTGTAATCTGGGATTGAGGCAGTAGTAGGCATACGTTCATTCAAAAAAAAAAAAAGTAGTAGGCATACGCAGCAGCAGTAGGATCGATGTGTCGCCGCATCAGCGTGGCTATCCATAGCGTCGTCGTCACCCAAGCAATATTATTCCATCCAATCCACGTGCATTCAGATTAGGACTTAGCTTGTACTCCCTCCGTTCCAAATTATAAGTCATTCTAAGAATCTTGGAGAGTCAAACATTTTTAAATTTGACCAAAGTTATAGAGAAAAGCACAAAGATTTATAACATCAAATATGTATATTATGAAAATATAACTAATGAAGAATCTAATGATACTTAGTTGATATCATAGATGTTATTATCTTGTTATATAATTTTGGTCAAAGTTGAAAAACTTTGACTCTCCAAGATTTTTGGAATGACTTATAATTTGGAACTGAGGGAGTAGTATTTTATTTTATTTTATCTACCTACCTTATTACCTTGTACACACACACTCGATCAGCTGCATTATTGAATATTTTTATTATATGGTATATTGTTGTCATGCATTATATCAGCAGACGATGATGATTGAGTTAATTATAAATGTTGGGAAGTTACAGTGATGTGTGTTTGATTAATTAATAAAGTACTTTTGGAAATTGTATTTGTCTTGGACACTGCTAGCTTAGCTTGGAAGAAGGTTTGAAGCTGCAGCTGCCCACTTGTGATTAGTTGATCCATTATTCCTCTTGTTCGTCTGATCTGATCTGAATTGAATCGATCGGACGGAGATCGGACGAGGAAGGAGGAGTATAAATAACGTAACGCCGCCGCGGCGACCTGATAACTCCTCATCTCGATCAGCTCTAGTCGATCTGCTTGGTGTATATAGTATATCATCTGCAGACTGCATATGCTTCCCTTTCCGTTGACGGTAACCATCTGCTGCTGCATACTCCAGTAGTGCTATTATGGGCTCTCTGCATCTCAAAGGAGGAGGACGAGGAGGAGGAGCAGGAGGAGCTGCCGGCGGCGTGGTTTCGACGACGATTCCGACGGAGGAGGCATGCGCTCTCCTCAGCTATTCCACGCACCACCACTATCTCGATGTCAGGTACTCCCTCCATATATATATAAAAAAAAAAGCTGACGTTTTGGACAAGGTTTGAGTCAAACATTGAAAATATAAATCATAAATAACTTTTAAATTATTAAGTTTAGAGATGTAAAAATTATATAAATAATTTTGTCTTGAAAAGTACTTTTATAAAAATATACATATACCACTTTCCAATAAATATTTTTAAAGAAACAAGTGGTCAAAGTGATGATTCGGAGACCGTGTCGCTGTCTGAAACGTCAGCTTTTTCAATATGGAGGGAGTACTCCGGTTGCTGCGTGCTTCTGCATCATCATCATATCCATCATGCTCTGCTGCTGCTGCCGCCGCCGCCGCCTCACTGCTTCTGCTTCACACTTCCTAGCTGCTTCCTTCATTCCTCCGATCAGTCAGTCCCCTTGATTGTCTTAACTTAACTTTTACTTTAGGATGTGGGAGGATTTTGACAAGGGGCATGTCGCCGGTGCTCGGAATGTTCCCTACTACCTCTCTGTCACTCCACACGGTCGGTACCTGTCCTCAGCTCAGCTCTGTCTTTTCATCCTCAATTCATCAACTGTGAATTAATAAGCAGGCAAGGAGAAGAACCCCCAGTTTGTGGAACAAGTTTCTGCGCTCTATGCCAAGGACCAAAACTTGATTGTGGTAATTCATTTCATTTACTTATATACTTACTTAATCTCATAGATATATACTACTGTGTAATCTAACTAATTGACCGCTAATTTATAAATGCAAAACCGCACTACTTTATATTACTGCAGGGTTGCCGCTCCGGCATTCGCTCCAAGCTCGCCGCTGCAGACCTCATCAACGCCGTACGTATTACTAATAGGGAACCATATTATTACACTATACCTATATAATTTATATATATATATATACATACCGACCGATATATATATGGAGCAGGGCTTCAAGAACGTGAGGGACCTACAAGGCGGATACCTTTCCTTGCTCCGAAGCGCAAACTAGCAGGCAGCAGAGCAAATCCTTTTAATTTTTAATAAAAATAGGTCGTCCATTGACCACTGCTACGCGCATTGCTGCCTCCATATATCGATGGTGATGTACTCTCTCCGTCTCTAAACAGATGTCACTAGAAAAACGTGTTTAGAAGAGAAAGACGGTTTTTCAGTGACATCTATTTTAAGGCGGAGGGAGTATATAATATACCCGTGCAAGACATCTATTTTGAGGCGGAGGGAGTATATAATATACCCGTGCAATAAAAAAGAAGAACCATTCGATCTATATCGATGTATATATATCCATTAATATATTAAAGACTACATAAATCCTTTTTTTCTCGTCTGTCGCTGTCTTTTCATCCTCAATTCATCAACACTCACCCTTCTCGATTCGAATTTAGGGCACGTACAACGCGTTGCGGAAGGCCGTCTGTATGACGCTGGTTTTGCCACCCTTCATGCACTGTAACCAATGTGGAGAGAGAGCGTGGCCGTCGTCTGGTGAGACAACAGCTCTGTCCCGTGCTCCCAGGCAAATTGACGGCTTCGTCTACCGCTGTAGAAGTTGATGGTAACAAGCAACTGTGTGGCCGGATCGAATGTGCGAGTCATGGTGCGCGGGGTGCCGTGGGGCCAAGGCTGGTGGCCAGATCTAGTTTGTATCGATAAGCATCACAATGGTTTACATGAATAATATTCACACTTGATCTTAACTATATACAAGCATTAAGTAAATAATAGACAACTAAACAGACAGCTCATTGTATAAGTTGTCTATTTAGTCGTCTATTTATCATATGACATCATCATACAGACAACACTTTGTCTGTGGGTTGTACATTCCCTTAGAGTTGTAAAACAAACCTTCAATTCATTGCTGCCACGTCACTCACTCGTGTCGGTCATCTTCCACCATTCCTGGACTCACATGATACTCATCTTAGGCAGGTTAATGGAGGAAGTTTAACATGACTCATGGAGGGTGTAACATGTGTAACTTACAGTGTAACGAGCATCAATTATGGACATTACAATGATTACTCCAACTTCCCGAAACTCATTTTATTTAACTTCTGATTACTTCGCCCTTTTCCTTGCTTTCCTCCGATAGAGCAGTGGCGGAGGAAGGAATTGAATTGAGGTGTGGCGGAAAGCCTAACTATAGAACACTAGTTCAGTTTTTACGTACTGCTCTTCTTCTCTAGGACAACAGAACACTAGTTCATGAACTCTTCCAAGCATCCATGGCAGAGGGTGTGATCTAGGGGTATGAGTTTCAAAAAAATTGAGGTATGGCAAGCGCCATACCTTGCCATATGGGAAGCTCCGCCCCTGGATAGAGGAGTCTCTCACGCCAACACACCAAAGAATCCTTTTGTCAAGTTGTGACACCTGCTCAGGTGTGCGTGTGATTAGGTTTTTCGAGAGCGTTGTCGTGACTGCTCGCTTCACCACCAAACATCACATCTTCTTCATGGTGCTCCTCTAAATGGGTCATCTTCATCCTCTTCTTCCTGGTGGGTGCCCGAGAGAATGCACTTCGAACATCTACCTGCACTGACCGAGATCTCTAATTCAGATCTTCATGGGTCTATGACCGCCATGGGGTCATCGATGCTTAAGCTCCCCATTGTCATGACCAAGTCGTTGTAGTCTACATGGCTATTGTCGTCAATCCATAGTGGGCTTGCCACATTAGCCAAAACAGCCTAACGAGGCAGGATGGACCTGCAGTGAACAAATATTTAAGTTTAAGGGCGCAGTAATACAATTTCGGAGTCCATGGACCTATATGACACATCCAAACAAGTTTGTGGACCTATGATACATTTAACTCAAAAATTGTAGAGCTCGATGAACCGTTTATAACATCGAGAATATTTGGCGAGTGCAAGGGATGGACATGGCCAGGGACATCTTCGGGCTCTTCAACCGTGCGTCGTTGTATTGTTGGATCCACAAGTTTTCTTTTTAGCGTGTGTTTGATCTAAGAACATATATGAATGTGATATGGCCATCCATGGATTTCGCGATATAGATATCCATGTTATCTGTTTAGTTGGATGAATGAGATGAGTTTTTTCTGATTGGTTAAATGGATGATGAGATTGAATGGAATGAGAATACTTGACTAATTGTATCTATTATCTAAAAATAATAACGACTAATTATACACTAATTAATATACACCGCCACAATCATTATAATCGCTAACTAAAAATAAAATCTATTAATTAGCACTACACTACTCTAATTGTCACACAAAACATATGTTAATCAACATATATATGGATAAGCTCATCGCCAGATTTCTGAGAGCCACTGTAACAACCCACAAATTCCTACACCAAAATTCACAACTATAAAATTTTTCTTTTCTTTTTACCTTGCATGATGAGTGTGACAACTTATTTAAGCATATGCATTAACATTAGTAGCATAGTAAGAAACTGAATAACTTATTAATAAGCATATGTGATTTGGCTCTTCTTGGATTTCTTGTGTGAAATGCATCAATACATATATATATAAACTTTGCAAAGCATGTTACTTAACAAACCCATAACCTAAGATCAATATTTGGAGTAAGGAGCAACACTAGCACTAGTTAATTAGGAAAGGAAATGGGAAATGGTAGACAGACTGACTGGGCCGAAAGCCTTTGCAACCTACCTGCACGGCCAAACCGGCCCAGGTCACCGCGCCCAGCCAACACCCAGAAGGAAGCCACTGCACGATCTCTGTGGCCCAGCATTGCCATCGCGTGCGACCGCTCGCCTTCGCGCTGAGACCCCGACAACCCGACCCCACGCGTCAGCGAGAACCATCTCTGTTCTTCTTCTTGCGCAAGCCGGAAGGCAGAGCACGACAACGGCAGCGACCCCACCGTGCCACCTCGGCCGACCACGGCTAACAAATCCCTAACAAACTAGGGAATCTTGCCCCCTGCAACTGAATTGGAGTCGTGTGGAATCGGAGTGCCTCACGACCCTCGGATCAAGACGCGTAGCCGATCCGCCATCCACCGCGACGGCCCCTGCGCCCATATAAGCAGAGCCTCGCCGAAGCACTTGATTGGCAGCAAGCGTCGCCACGCTGTGGCGCAACCACTTCACCACACCGCCGAAAGAGAGAGTTGAGGGCAGAAGAAGGAGGAGAGCCGGAGGCGGAGGCGGGTGGAACCGAGGCGCCGTCGCAAGGATCGCCGGCGCTGGAAGGAAGGCACCGCGAGCGAACACCATCGACCCAGGCGCTGCACGGCACTGCTACCGGAGCGTCACTGCATCGAATCGTCCTGCACCGCCACCCTGTCTTCGTCGACACCACGGTGAGCAGCCGCCACGCCCTTGCTAACCCCGAACTCATGACGGTCATGGCGCTCCGTACCGGAGCGTGTAGGCCAAGGTCACTACGGTCTCGGTTTCGAGCACACAAATACACACTGGCACATCGGTGTGAGCCCAGACGTTTGGCGCAGAGACCTTGTGCGCGCTGAACCGCGGTAACGCGCGACGCCACGGCCTGACCCGCTGCGGCGAACTAATGCTCCGATGCTACGGCCCACGGTAGATGAAGCTAGCCATCCGTACGAATTGGGGAGCAGTAGAGGAGTTAGGAAAGAGCGTGTATGCACGAATTTGGCTGGGAGTGTGCAGAGCCGTCCACGGCAAAGCACCGTCGTGGCTCCGCCGCCAGACCCTCTACGCCGGCCGCTAGGAGCACTGGATCGGGCAATTGGTGGTTTGGATCGAATCGCCGTAGGAACACGGTTACGCTGGAGCACAGAGTCGAGTCCGAAGAGGAGAAGTTGATCACCGACGCGGGCTCGTCGTTAGCGGGGCGCCGCCGTAACAAAACAGAGGAGAAAGGGGAGAGAACGCCGAGGCTCGAGGCTGAAGGAGGCCTCGGAGCCAAAGTCCGTCTCGCCCGAGGCTCGAGGTTGAAGGAGGCATCGAAGCAGTTGTCCGTCTCGTCCGAGGCTCGAGGCTGTAGAAGGCCTCGAAGCAGTTGTCCGTCTCGTCCGAGGCTCGAGGCTGTAGAAGGCCTCGAAGCAGTTGTCCGTCACGTCCGAGGCTCGAGGCCGAAGGAGGCCTCGAGGTAATGTCCGTCTCGCCCGAGGCCGAGGCTGTAGGAGGCCTCGAGACCATTTTCTGATTCGCCCGAGGCTCGAGGCTGAAGAGGCCTCGAGGTAATGTCCGATTCGTCCGAGGCTCGAGCCGAGGGAGACCACGACTTACTCGAGGGTGGGTCTCGACGCCCTCGAGGCTCACGGTCCGTAAAGCACGCTCGGCCCAGCCTGACCCAAAGCCCAACACGTGACGCTTTGTGTACTCGACACGTGGCGGCCCGGTCTGGCCCAAGTTCGGCCCAAGCCCGGTCCGCCAGGCCCACTCCGAACCCTGCGATGACGTCATCATGACGTTATGCTGACGTCATCACCCGTGGACCGAGTCAACGCTGACCGCAAACCCACCTGTCATATTGTACAAATGCACCAGTCAATCAGTTTTGGACACGTGTCAGCACCTGGTTAAATCGGCCATTTGTTATTTTCAGAAAATAGTATAAACTTCGGAAATTCATAACTAATTCATACGGACTTCAAAAATAGTGATTCAAGTTGCTAAATTCATCTAAAATCGATATCTACCTAATGGTACCATGATTGAGTGCATTTGGATCTTTTGAATTTTCATTCGTTCTTTGTGCTATTCTATAGATGTCGCTAATGCGACCGTATTCGTACGTTTTCAGAACCGGAAGGGACGTCTGACAAGGAGGATCACGACTACGAGGAGGAACAAGGCGACGATCAATCTCAAGGTGCCACAGCCCATCCAACCTCGTAGATCCCATTACGCATGCTAAAATTACATTTCTAATTTAATGATGCTCACTACAGGACTTGCATGATAGAATTGCTTGTAAGCCCATACCTTGACGCAACCTATCCCCTGCTACCCAGCTGATAGGATAGATACACGCGCTGCTAATACTATCTTGATCATATATATTATGCTACGGTGAGAACCGGTGCATATCGTTATACGGTGTATATCGGGGAGTGTGCTGCGTGTGTTTTGGGTGAGTATGGTGGTGAGGGTTGTGTCGACCGAGCCGGAATATACGACGAGCCTAGTGCAAGTCTTGCCGTGGGGCATATCTGGAGGCCCCTGTGGTGTAAAACCTGTGGCGGGTTAAATGGTGACATGAGGTGGATCCGGGTGTGAGCCGTTGGTGGAACCCGGATCAGGAGCGTGCTGTGGTGGCACATATAATGAAAACCTTTGAGAAGATATTCCGGCTTAGTCACCCTAGATTGGTGCGGGATCTGGACCACGGGGAAATACCTTTACATGCCACTCGCTCCTTATGGACGGGGACGGTCGGACTACCTGGTAGGGTGATGCCACTACTGCTAGGCGAGAGAGTGCGAGGAAGGTACGGGTATCAGAGTCCCACACCCTTCCGAGACGATCGCGGCTCCCCCTACGGGAGAGGGAACGTGACTTCACAGACTTAGCCACCCAGACATACTTGAGGTGAATCCAGGGCTGAGTGGTAGGGTGGCATTACTCTAGGCTGGCAAGCGATCGGTATCCGCCTAGGCACATCCGGGGTGCTGATGATGGCGATCTTGTGGATATTGTAGAACCTCTGCAGAGTGTATGGTTGATCGATCGATACGTTAGCCAACTTGTTGGCTGCGGACCTTTTTCCCTGACCTTTTGCCGACTAGTGAGAGCTTCTCTCTTCTCCCTCTGGTAAGAGTGTGCCGGCCGTGAGTCAGGTGAGACTGCGGGCCGTTGAGACAAAGGCTGGGAGGGAGCTGGCCTCTGTCGACTGAGCGAGAGTATGTGTGTGTGGGTGGGAATGGTGTATTGGTGATGGATATGGTGATGAGTTGAAATGGTGAAACATGATAAACATACATAATTATTATACTGTTATGCATAGGAAAACCTAGCCGGTTAGGTCTGAATTTCTTTTACCTATTGCATCCACTACCACATATAATTCATATATAGGATGGGAAAGTGTGGCCAGTACAAATCGTACTGAAAATTGAGGTTTCAGGTTCCGAGGAGGAGTACCACTCCGAGGAGTTCGATGAGTAGGGGGTTTTCGCTTCTACGCTCAAGTGTGGAGTTCGATCGCGCTTCTTCGTCTACAAGCTGTTTCGGATGGTGTTTATTTAAATTCTCGCCTGTTGGCAATGTAATAAATGTAATACCGTATTAAGTACCTTTATTCGAAGTATGGATTATGATAATTAACTGGATTATCGGGTAATTTGACTCGAAAGAGTTTCATTACACTTGACTCTGTGGATTTTCCCTTCACTGAAAATCAGGTCATTTCAGCCACGATATCCAACATCTATCTAGAATATTCTTCCCTATAGTGGATATCTAGGTCCAGCTCGTCCATCTATATCCATATCCTATCCATGGATATCCATGAACCAAACACACTCCATATTACTTAGTGTTGCAATGTTTTAAAACATTCTTGTTTTGTTTTATCACGTTATTATGTATATGTTACTAGTTTGTTAGTCTATACAGTAGTTTTTTTTTTTGACTGGACGAGAGCAAGCGTAATGTTATCAGACTTCACCATTGCGTTTGCTACAGTAGAAAACATACACTAATCGTCATTTTAGAGTGCAAAAAAGAAGAATATATGTTGTTAAAGTTGAGTAGTTGTTAAAAAATTAGGCAATTTCTAGATTAAAATCAGAATATAAATCATGATAAATTGATGATTTAGATATTTCAGTTTGTATTGTTTGCTAGCAAAATAAAATAGACATAACATGATCTCAAACATGACAACTGGTGTAAGGATAACCTGTACACCAGATAGATTAAATAGTAAGAACTAAGACATTAGATCTGGTGTAAGTATAGCTCGTACACCAGATATAAACCAAGACATTGAATCACAAGTATTGTACCTTACTGTTGGTGGAGACGGTGTGCTAGCAAATCGTCGATGAGTGGTGGAGGAAGAACTCAGAGCAGTTAACGACGAATACGCTTGGACGTAGCGTCACCTGACTTGGATAGTAGACGACCCGTTGTGGAAGACGAAAGCAGTCGCGTGACGAGCGCTTCCCAAAAACCTTATTCATCCTCTCCCGGTGCAGGATCGCAAAGACGATGGTTCCAGAGACCTGCTCGTCCGGTCGATGGTGCACACAAGCGAAAACTGCAAAAGGAGATTGCGCTTCTACAAGGTGAGGAGCCGGATTTTGGCGGACCATTCAAGCAGGTATCGCACACTCGCACTAGTTGCCCCGGCAAGACAAGCGTCCGCGTGTGGACTTTTCTTTCTCCTGCTCACACTAGATTATTGAGAAAGTGGAGAAGACTTCCATATTTATGTAACATCCCGGCCTAAGGCTTAATAGGAATAATAGGATACTCATACCAACAAGTTGCAACTTCTTTTTCGGAAGCCCATCTTCAAAGAACTCTAAAGTTAAGCGTGCTTGGCCTGGAGAAATTTAGGGATGGGTGACCGACCGGGAAGTTCTTCCCGGGTGTGCACGAGTGAGGACAAAGTGCGCAGAAAAGACTGGTGTTGGTCTGTGAGGGAAGTCTATGTCCTAGAAAAGCTGCCAGATGTAAGTGGGCCCGGCCGCGTGGAGGCGGGACGTTACATATTGGTATCAGAGCCGACTCTCGCGGTTTCATGGGCACGTGTGTCGCAGTTGGTCAGGCATGGTGCGCATGGCTGGTGTGGACCCGGAGTGGTCACACAGCATGACACATGTGCTGGCACTAGACACACGGACGTGGCCAAGAGAGGACGTTCCTGGCTTGGGATTGATCGACGAGTACGTCGATCTCTTAAGGGGGTGAGGATGTAAGGGATTGATCGACGAGGACGTCGATCTCTTAAGGGGGTGAGGATGTAACATCCCGGCCTAAGGCTTAATAGGAATAATAGGATACTCATACCAACAAGTTGCAACTTCTTTTTCGGAAGCCCATCTTCAAAGAACTCTAAAGTTAAGCGTGCTTGCGCTTAATAGGAATAATAGGATACTCATACTAACAAGTTGCAACTTCTTTTTCGGAAGCCCATCTTCAAAGAACTCTAAAGTTAAGCGTGCTTGGCCTGGAGAAATTTAGGGATGGGTGACCGACCGGGAAGTTCTTCCCGGGTGTGCACGAGTGAGGACAAAGTGCGCAGAAAAGACTGGTGTTGGTCTGTGAGGGAAGTCTATGTCCTAGAAAAGCTGCCAGATGTAAGTGGGCCCGGCCGCGTGGAGGCGGGACGTTACAATTTACTAGACTATTGAGGAAGTGGTATTTAAGCAAGTTCTCCTCCTCTTTCACTAGCAAGGTGGAACTAAAGAGTTCTTATTTCTTCTTTTTGCACATATAAATGAGCCTTTAAGATTTATTAGGAATTTCTGAGTTTATTATTGTGCCAAGCTCATATAAAATTGTAAGGGCAGTCCCAATGGATGATTTCTAGTTGCACATTCCAAGAGTAATTAAAGTGTATAGAAACTACTCTTCCCAATCCATAGTTTCTATAGCAATATTTATTCAAAGGATAAATTAAATGACTCATTGAAATGAGATGGATCAAGTGTGGCAACTGATCTCTACAACACACGCTGCCATATTTTTATATGTTCCAAATAGAGCAGACGTAGCAATTCAGAATAGGTACCACATAGTTCATAACACAAGAATTCATAGATAAAGATAACAGAAGGCACCATCCATCGTCTCAGGTACTAGATAGCAACAAAATAACACTCCAGAAGCTTGCACGGCATTACATATAGAGTTGCACGGCATTACATATAGAGCTAACAGAAGAAATAAATAAAGGTCATGATATGCATAGTAGTAAAATAGTAAGCTTGCACGACATCATCTCCATTGTCTCAGGTAGGTTCAGTAGTCCTTGCAGAACTTCCCCAGAAGGCATCAGGTTCCACAACATCATCTATAAGTTAAAATAAATAATGAATTTCAGTTTAAAAAAGTTAACAATTCAGATTGTGTTCACAGGAAATAAGTTTCAAATTGTGTTCACAGGAAGTAAGTTTCAGATTGTGTTCACAAGCAAAGAGCATTAAGATGATGCAATCTGTACAGCAGCATGAACAAACAGAGATTGAAGATATATACCTAATTATTTTGCCTATATGAATTCCCAAACTTTTGCCAAATATGTTCAATCAAATCTGATTGAAGTTGTTTGTGTGTTGGGCGATTGTGTAAGGCGGCATTCCTATTAATCACATCTTCCATCTCTGGGTTTTCTCCATGAGTGATTGTAGCTTCTTCTACAATACATGTGCTGTCTTCCTCATTCAAATCAAATGGAACATGCTCTATATCCTTCTCATCTTCAATAATCATGTTGTGTAGAATTATACAAGCAATCATGATGTTCTGAAGATCCCCTTGCTCAAAGAGACGCGCTGGTCGACGCAAAATGCAAAAGCGAGACTACAAAATGCCAAAAGCGCATTCAACATCCTTCCTTGCCCCTTCTTGCTTCTCTGCAAACAACTTATGTTGGTCTACTTGTGGTTTTTTTATGGACTTCACGAAAACAGGCCACTCTGGATATATGCCATCAGCTAGATAATAGCCTAAATTATATTCTCTTCCATTGACAGTGTACTGCAACTTAGGATCTTCTTCTCTCATATGGTTGACAAATAAATCTGACTGGCTAAGCACATTGATATCATTGTTGGATCCAGCAACACCAAAGAAGGCGTGCCAAATCCAACGATCATGAGAAGCAACTGCCTCTAGAATGATCGTAGGAACTCCGTGATCACCACGGGTATACATCCCCTTCCATCCATAAGGGCATTTTTCCCAGTGCCAATGCATACAATCAATACTTCCTAGCATGCCAGGGAACACACGACGCTCACTGATCGCCATTAAGCGCTCAACATCTTGTACTGTTGGTCGCCTCAAATATTCAGCCCCCGAAACAGCAATCACTCCCTCCACAAATCTTTTCAAACACTCTACTGTAGTACTTTCACCAATCTTAATGTACTCATCAAGCTGATCTGCAGGGCTCCCATATGCTAACTGCCTTATAGCAGCGGTACACTTTTGAATTGGCGATAGCCCAGGGCGATTAGCAACATCAAATCTTAAGGTAAAAAATGGAGACCACTCACCGAGGTCATTGACAATACGCTCAAATAGGGGCCTTCTCATCCTAAACCTTCTCCGAAAGATTGTAGAATTATAGACAGGATTCTCCGTGAAGTAGTCATTCATAAGTCGTTGATTGGCTTCTTCTCTAGGCCTCGCCACATATCTCCTTGGACCACTATTGCGTCGTCTTCCTTCTTCTAGTGTGTCAAGATCATTCTTCAATTCTTCAAACATGGCATCTTGCAGGTCTTCTAATACTTCTTG
The DNA here is from genome assembly GCA_009763385.1 of Coix lacryma-jobi var. lacryma-jobi. Taxonomy (NCBI): domain Eukaryota; kingdom Viridiplantae; phylum Streptophyta; class Magnoliopsida; order Poales; family Poaceae; genus Coix; species Coix lacryma-jobi. Next base: position 189,187,428 of record CM019822.1, on the reverse strand, counting down.
CTCGGCTTCAAATTCTTCACATGTGTACAGATCTTCTGGTTCTATGCTACCATCCTCGTCATGAGGTTCAACATCATGCGGTGGCTGCTGGGACATTATGGGAAGCTAGAGGGGAGAACTATAGGTAGAAGGAAACTACAGGTAGAACGAAGTATTTGTCGTGCATATATAAAGACCATAGACGCAGTACACATGCAGATTTCAAGAGACATGCAGTTTTCACACCAAATAAATATTGCAATTGCTAGGAGACATACAGTTTTCATACCAAATAAATATTGCAGTTGCTAGGAGACATGCAGTTTTCAGTTTCTAGTTCACATGTTCTAGGCAAATAAAGTTGGAAATAAGTTTTCACACCAAATAAATACTGCAGTTGCTAGGAGACATGCAGTTTTCAGTTTCTAGTTCACATGTTCTAGACATACTACAGTCGATTGTGTTCACACCACATAAATTGTGTTCATAGGAAATAAGTTTCACATCATGTATGTATATAAGTTTCCAGTTCATACCTTAATTATCTGTAGCAAATAAGGCCAACCTCATACTCTCTAGTACTTTGTCCCTCTCGGCCAAAGCTTGAGCATTCATATTAGTTGTTGGTGCTAACAACAACTCCCTATAAGTGTCCAACATTTTACACTTCAGTTGCTTTTCTGCTGCCTTATCATTCAACCTAGCAGCTTCAACCTTGCTATGTGCCATAAGGCGTTGCGTCTCCGTCATCTTGTCACGGTCCTTCCTAGCCAACGTGGTTACTTCAATGAACTTGTCTACCTTGTCACTAATAGCATAATAAGCTTGCGGTATCTTCTTTTTCCCATGGAGCTCATCCTTTGCCTTCCTATGACCCGGCGGACGAATATTGGGATTATCTTCCAAATTCACCACTTCAGCAGGCGATGAGGATGCACCCTTGTTAGATGCTCCCTTGTTCTCCTTTTCCTTTTCCCTTTTAACATATGCAGATGAAGTGTCGAGATGGCGGACTAGAGGGGGGGTGAATAGTCCTTTCTAAAATTAAACGTACCGACTAACCGAAACAAATGCGGAATTAACAACTATCGGTCTAGCCAAGACTACACCCCTCTATCTATACTCTCAAGCACCTTATAAAAGATCCTCAATAAAGCAATTAAGGTGCCGGGCTAGCTAGAGCTCACCTAAACAATTCTAGCTTGCAAGGTTACACAAACCTAAGCAAATAGTACTCAATTAATCGGGGAGCTCCTACACATTCCACTAAGCAAAAGCACAAAGCCTAAGCTCACTAGCAATGCTCAATAACAAGGCTACACAAGCCAAATTAGAGAGCTCAACTTAGCTACACAAACTAAGCAATGTGACTAGCAAGACTACAAGTCAACTAGTCACTCATGGGATCAACTTCTATGCTACACAAGCAAGGAAGGTAACTAACAAGATACACAAGTTAACTAATTACAAGAACAACTACACTAGCACATGTATATGAACAAGTAAATACAAGCTAGTGAATGGAGTTTGCAAACCACCGAGAAGATGAACACGAAGTTGACACGGTGATTTTTCTCCCGAGGTTCACTTGGTTGCCACCAAGCTAGTCCCCGTTGTGTCGACCACACACTTTGGTAGTTCGGCGGCTAATAGGCACCACACCTAGCTCGACACTCGAGCGCCGCAAGAACTCACCCACAAGTGAGGGTAACTCAATGACACGCTCTACTAGAGTTGCTCTTCGCGATCCCCGCGGGGCGAGCACAATGCCCCTCACAATCCTTCTCCGGAGCCACGCACAATCTTCACGCGGGCTTCACGACGGAGACTCGATCACCAAGCCGTCTAGGAGGTGGCAACCTCCAAGAGTAACAAGCACCACCGGCTTGCAACACGAACACCTAGTGCCACTCGATGCAATCTCTCAAAGCAACGCACTAGAATCGCTCACTTGCAATAGATTCGCACACTAGCAAGCACAAGCGAGTTAGAGGGCTCCTAAGCACTCCCCAACCATGGACACTAAGTCCCTAGGGTGCCCAACCTTTGCCAAGGGCCGGTGTGGCAGAACCTCCTGAATTAAGTGGCTCACGTGCACCCATCATTGTCCTAAAGACCTTTGATCGGCGTACACGCGTTCCAAATGACTCAAGAGGTCTGTCGGGTGTCCTCGGGAAACCCGAATCATCCACGTTACATTACTTCCAGGAAAAATTCCTCATCAAGCATCACAGTATTACAACAGTTTTATAGATAAGATAAATCAGAGTAAAGCGGAAAGATTATAATACATAGATTAAAACTTAGGTTTAAAAGTTTACATCACCAAATAACTTATTACCTAACTTGTTCGGAACTTAACATTACATATTCCACTCAAAAGAGGTTACTTGCCCAAGGTCACATATCAGAATCGTTATCGCTCTCTTCTATAAGAGTGAAGTAGCATTGCCCATAAAAAGGTGGATCCAAGTACTCTCCTGCAACAAGGGTTAACAAACCCTGAGTACAAAAGTACTCAACAAGACTTATCCGTCAACAGAAAAGACTTCAGGTCATGCTAGCTTTAAGGGATGTAGTGGGGCTAGCAATAGAGAAGGAATTTGCAGAATAAGCATTTTTAACAAAATATTCTTCTTTTCCTTAGTAATTCCAAATATACCATCAAAAGTACTCTTTTAAGATGAAACATCATTTCCCAAATACTTTGGTTTTGAAAACTCTACGTTGAGAGTCAGAGATCGAGTCTCTTTTTATCGTAGAGCAACGACGATTCGAATCGCTTTATCTACCCAGCTGGGGGTTCCCAATCACACAATATGGCAGGACTCTAACCTGCAACATATTGCACAACCACAAGTGATTTGTATGGCAGGACTCTAACCTGCAACATACCAAAGCACCACAGCGTTGTATGGCAGGACTTTAACCTGCAACATACTAATCCGTATCCCGTGATTGGTACTATCATGCACTCGATCAAGGACCAACAACGGACGGTTCCTAATCGACATAGACAGGAACACTACATCAAGATTCCATTCCGGATGCAAGTTACCTATCCTGTCTGAAATTCATTTTTCATCCATTTAACAGTTTGTACCTGAGAGAGGTATCCTAACAATGATGACTCATCGTCCCTTAGTTTGCTCAAGGCCTAAGCGGAGGATAATCTCATCACCGTGCATCTTGGCTAAGCATTTATAAACAAATGGGTAACAAGGATAGGGTAAAGGTAACCATCTGTAATGCAACTACTGGTGTCATCCAACTCCTATTACTTAAATGTAGTTGATAAATCATTGTATAAACTTTGCAATAGAAACAGAAAGGTTAAATGCACCGGGGCTTGCCTTGAGGATCAGCGAAGTTTGAAGATTCTGAAAATCGAGAAGGGTCTACACCCTCAGGAGGAATCCACTGAGAGTTAGGGCCTTCCGAAGCGGGATCTACACGTAGAAGTGCATATGTATGAATAATGAGATGCTTATGATATGATCATGGTAAAGATGGAAATTTTCTTAAACTATAACTTTTATGGAGTACAACTTTCCCTCGCGGTAAAGTTGCAAATCAACAAACCAACTTTAGCTATTAAAAGTACTAAACAAGTTTTGTTATTTTCTTTAAATATGGTTATGCAACTTAACAAGCAACAAAAGGTTATTTGCATAAAGGAATCCATAACCAGGGAGCAAATCTTGCTAGTTTTCCACTGGTTGTCAAACAATTCCAAAAGTCACATAATTCTATAGTGATCAACTATTCCTATTTATTTTATAAACCATTTTAATTAGCCTTTTACTTATACACAAATCATACTTGGTCAAACAGAGATGAAATTAAACATGAAGGTGTATATCAGTGATATAAACTCACATGTCAAATTTCATGATTTTTGGAGAAACACAGAAAATTAAAAAATTCATTAAAGTTACATTTATTAAATAAAGCACAGATTTAATTGTCCTATAAAAAGTACTCAAAACATAAGTTTTATAATTTTTATATTAGCATAGACATGTTAGCATTTATCATGTCAAATTTCATAATTAACAGAGCTATAGATTAATTATAGCAAAAACAACAAAACTGATTACTGTGCATAAAGCCAGAAAAAGAAAAACTTGAACGAACTCAAACTGGGCTTTCGGCCCAAGCCAACTCGGCCCAGCGTGACGCGAGCGCACGACGGTAGGTGAGTGTGTGTGCGTTCGCTCGAGGCTCGGCGCGAGCGAGACAGCGCCCGAGGGTCCGCTCGAGGCCTGGCTCCAGCGAGACAACGAGACAAACGTCTACCCGAGGCCTGACTCAGGGCTCGGGCGAGACGGAACAACGCTCGTCCGTCCGAGGCCTAGCTCGGGCGATACGTTGCGCATGTGTCCGCTCGAGACTTAGCTCGAGGCTCGGGCGAGACGGAAAAACGCTCGTCCGTCCGAGGCCTAGCTCGGGCGGGACGGTGAACGCGTTCGCCCGAGGCTTAGCTCGAGCGAAGCGGTGTGCCTAACAGTTTTGCAGAAAAGCCCTTCGGCTAACACTAAAACAACCCGCAGTCCATGGCGCTATTCACCTGAGTCTTTGGCTTTTTAACCAACACCCTGGAAGATCTTATCTTCACAAACGCGAGGTCCCTGGCCATGGCCCGAGCGCACGGCGGCGAACCGAGCGGCGACCGTCCTTACGCCGGCCAACTCCGGCCAGTAGAGACTTAGACGACGCGCGCATCATCACCGGCGTGTCACTCGCGGCCGACAGAGCCTCTAACCCTAAACGCTACCGCTCCGGTGAGGTGTGGCCACGCACGGCGGCGGACCGAGCCACGGCGGAGATGTTCCGACGAACCTAGGTCGGTAGCAGTAGAACGGAAGGGCTAGGAAGCTTCAGTAGCTCACCCTGGTGCTGCCTGTGTAGTTGGTTCGAGCGGAGGATGAACGGAGGGAAGGTATCCACGGAGCAGTGGCTTCCGGCGGCGAGCTCCGGTGTAAAGGCGGTGGTTCCGGCGAGACCTGGGCACCACACATGAAACCAGTGAGCCTAAGAGGTTTCTGGGATCAAGATGAAGCATAAACGCGAGATAAAGAGAGTAAGGAAGTGCCCAGTGGATCGGACCACGGCGAGATCGAGCTCGGCGGAGCTTTCTTGCCCGGCGGAAAGAAGAACAGTAGTTACCGGCTCTCTGAGTGAGTAGAGGTTGCAAGAGTGAACTCTGGAGATGCGCAAGGATGTAGGGTTTTTATACCCGCGGTTAACTTGGGATGAGAACGATCGGTGTGCGGTGAATCGGAGATTGAGCCGAGAAGGTGCTCGTCGGGGCTTCGTGGCAAGAGGTCGACGGCGAGCGCGAGAGAGGACGCCACGACGTGAGAGAAAAGGGTCAGCAGCTGAGTAACTTTGCCACGGAGACGGTCGCACGCTTATTCGAGAGGGAGCGATACCCAGAACGCTGGCGTCGCCGGTCAAAGCTTCGGCGGCCACCGCCATGAACAGAGCCAAAAGCTTATCTCCCCCTTTTCCCACTTCCTTTTCTACCCTTTCTGAAAATTTAAAATTACTTTGAAATTTTGAATATAAGTTGAAAGTATACTAAAATATCAAATGCTCAGAATTTAATACTGAACATCTTTTACTTTTGCAACATTTTCAAAATATGCTCAGAATTTGAATTAGAGTTGGAAAAACCAAAGAGGACAAAAAGGGCAGAAAAGTATTTTCCAAATTACTTTTGATTTTATATGAAAACTTGGAAAACTTTATACATCAAAGTTGTTCCTTATCAAAAATAGAACAACTTTGCTTTTTAGAGCATAGCCAAATTCGTTCAAAATTTTGATTTATAGAAAAAATGATAAAATAGGGTTTTTGAATTATTTAAACTATTCATTTGAATTTCATTCCAATCTGGAATTACACCTCAAAGGTAGCTTGAAACATGTTCTCACTACACCTTTGAGACATAATACCAGGGTTGGGTATAAAATTCGACTACTATACATAAGATTACCATAATACCCTTATAAAGCCTAAAAGCATTATTCTTAACAAGAAAGCATAAACTAGGATTGCAAACTTAAACACTCCTTATCACTAAACACAAGCATGAACATTAAACTTGTTTTAAGTGAATGCATAATCAGGTTATTAACTCAGATAAAATGCCAGTGCATATGATGACATGTCAAGTTTTAGTCTTGCTTAACACCAGTGTGTTACAGCCGGCCACCCCTCTATTTATAGAGGGGAGCCACAAACTAGCCGTTTTCCCCTTTCCCGAGCTCCCACAGCCACGGTCGGTACTACCGGGGCGAGGGTCGGTACTACCGGCGGTTAAAAAGACCGTTAGAAATGACTTTTTAACACGGGCAGTAGTAGGGTCAGTAGTAGGGTCGGTACTACCGGCCCCGGTACTACCGGCCTTATAGCGGTACTACCGGTAGACCAGATCTAGATCTACACAGAACGCCTCCAAACTTCCTTCAAACCTCGGTACTACCGACCCCCTGGTCGGTACTACCGAGCCCGATACTACCGAGGTTATGGCGGTACTACCTCTAGGCCAAAACTCCTCCGAACAGAGAGTTTGCGCGCTGCCTACAGAGGGGTCGGTAGTAGGGTCGGTACTACCGACTTCAGGGTCGGTACTACCGGCCCCGGTACTACCGGGGTTATGGCGGTACTACCGGTAGGCCAAAAACTCCCCCGAACAGAGACTTTGCGATCTGCTCGCGGAGGGGTCGGTACTACCAGCCTCAGGGTTGGTACTACCGACTTCAGCAACCTGACCTCCGCGCTAAAACGGCCATAACTATTAGCTCCGAACTCCGATTTCGATGATCTTGGACATTTTGGAAAGCTTATTCAGAGGGCTACACAACCCACATGAATACAAGATCCAAAGCACAAAGGATTAGAACAGTTTTCCAAACCAAGATCCATCGCTCCTCTTTTTCCAACCAAGATTTCTCCGAAAACTTCTCCGAGTTGATCCAATTCAACTCCACCACCTTCTCCTTTGCAAATGTGCCAACACCACCAAGTGTACACCATCATGTGCATGTGTGTTAGCATTTTCACAATCATTTTTCAAAGGATTAGCACTTGCACTCACCACGCTACTCGATCCTAGCAACATCGCAATGTTAGATCACTCAAGTGGCACTAGATGACCGATATGCAAACAAGTTTGCTCCTCTTGATAGTACGGCCATCTATCCTAAACCCGATCATAAACTTCTCTACACACCTATGACCGGTGAAATGAAATGCCCTACAAGTATACCTTTGCCTTGCGCATTCCATTTCATCTCCTCCGGTGTTGATGCAACACATGCACCAACTTCTTCATCAAATGATATGATCCACTTCATATCATCACATGGCCTCCATGGTCCATCGATCTTGACCTCACTTGCTCTTCACCATTGCTTCGGTCCTTCGGCGCCAAGTCTTTGCTCAAGCCTCCCGACACTCGGTACCAACGGCTTCAAAGCCTCCAACTTGCCCTTCACCTTCGCAATCGGTCCATCAAGCAAGGTCTTGTCTTGATCTTCACCATCTTAGCTACATGACTCCACGTCATGTCTCATATGCAATAAGCTCCTTCATTGCTCATTCACATGTGAACTAATTTCTTGTGTATCTCACATAAGCACATATTAGTTCACCTAGGTTGTCACTCAATTACCAAAACCAAACAAGGACCTTTCAGCAGACCACTTCCTTTCATTCCGAACAACCTTCCAAAAGTGCTTCAGCGTAAAATCTTTATCACTGTGATCTTTAGCATACATCTTTTCAGCCATGTCCATCAACTGGTCATCACTAAAACCACTTCTGTAGACTCTGGTGGTACTCACCCAGCAACCATGGAACTCCATTACTGGTTTCTTAATACGATCCCAGCGGATCTTCAGTTGGTTCCGATTTCTCTGCGGCAAACTTCTGTGCCTTTGTTATATTCTTTAGTTACAGCCGTCCAATATTGATCTGCATGCCTATCCGTCCCTTCAACTGGGTCCTTTGAGTGCCGCAGCCAAGCAGAAGCCTACATTCGCACAACAACAACTCAAAATTTATAAACCAAACAGACTTATACATGCAGTCCACGCTCAAAGTTCACAAAACTAAGAAAAGTTGCTTACCAATCTAATGTCCTCTTCTTTCGTATAGTTCAATCGCCTCTCAGTCCTCTCATCTTCATTGGTTTCATCCGCATCAACAACAATTGTTTCTTTGTCATGTGCAGTGCTCCCAACTGGTCGGGTTCTTTTTAAACTTGGAGCATTTGGCGAAATTGTAGTACTGCCTCTTGTATTGCCAACTAAATGGAAATTTTCTGGAGTAGCGTTTGAGTTCAACAAATTGGTAAACCCTCCTTGTGGGTATATCCTAAAAAAATAAAAAGAGATGTTCAATACCTTGAATATTTATTGTTGGGTACATCATATCATATAGAAAAAAAACTATGCAGTAATCTAAAAAACAAGGTCCATAAAAGCAAAATGATTCTGTCATTCAGAACGACAACAACAGTAGGACCAATGGCTGTTCTCCACTAATTCAATCCAATTTTGCAGCCTCAACAAACAAATTATGGCCGAGAGAACAGAACCCAGTTTCAAAGAAAAATGCAAAAAACAAGAGCAGTGAGTATTCATGAATTTCTGAGAGCACGCTAGCATTACTGAACCACTAGGATTGTGTCATATTAACATCTATAAGATGGCAGCATGTCATATTAACATCTAGAAGATGACAGCAGCCGCATCGGAATTGATTTCAACAACCATCGCAGTAACACTAGAACTGAGAGGTAAGAGGTAAACGTACCCTTCACTAGAGCCCATCAGAGACGAATTTATCCACCATGCAGGAATACCGGCAGCTTGCAGACTTGGAAACGGTGGTGGAGATGCAGAAGCAGCAGCCATGGAGGTGAGATTACCAGCGGCCGTAGTGGATCCATGAGCAGGGGCAGTGGGAGCACGGGCGACGGGAGTGCCAGAGACCAAATCAGATCGGACAGCGTGGGCGGCCGGAGCACCCCAGCCTCGCCGGGAACTTGAGGACGGTGGCCGAAGTGGATTCATGTCCAAGAGATTAGGGATGGATTTGGGGTGGAGGATGCTAGGGTTTGCAATTGGGGCCTTGGGGACGAGCTATTTGGGGCCAACAGTGTGGGAGTGAAGTACACCAGGCGAGCGTGCACGGGAGAATGGCGAGGCGGTGGCGGGAGCTGCGCGGGAAATCCAGCTCGCGATGGAAATTGGAGAAGCGGCGGCGGAGCTGCGCGGGAGGGGGCAAATCGAGCGCGCGCAGATGCGGGCAAGCCAAGCACGAGAACTTGGCGCCAGGGCGTGCGAGAGGAAGCGCGGGAAGCGGAGGCGAGCGGGAAGGAGGGAAGTGAGCGCCCGGAACAAGCCGTGCGGCGGCGGCGCAGTCGATCCCGCCATTACTCCCCAAGAAACGAGTCGTTTCTTCCCAACGGAGAATTGCCGGCGTCTACGCGCCTCGAACCCAGGGTCGACGTCGTTCCTTGCCGTAGAAATCGTTTCCTTCTTTTCTCCCCTCTCTCTCTTCATTAATACATGTGCCACGTCAGCAAAACGATGAGCTGTCAAGCTAATTAATAGAGATAGAAACCATAATAAATTCTCCATTGGGACTGCCCTAACAGTAGTTTGATTTCTCAAAAAGTGAGGCCGTTAGAAAGGGACGGAGCAAGGAGATCGATGAGGTAGTTTGTGCATCTCCATCGCAACGATCCAAAAGGCCAGGTGGGGGAGAGCACAGATATTACGAATTTATGATGGATGGATGGGTGGGCCGACATTGTACTGGATCGGGATTGGATCTGTTGGTGATTGGGCTCTGGATGGCTGGTTAATTAGTGCACGACAGACACTACAACTACCACCACTGCAGAGCACAGCACTAGTAGTACTGTCTAGTCTAGCTAGTGCGTGTCGTGCGTGCTGGTTAGCAGAATTGTAGACGCAAATACTCCCTCCGTGCTATTGAGAGTCTCATTCGGGAAACGCGTTTGTGAGGAAGACCTAATTTTCTAACGACACTTTCAATAGAACGGAGGGAATACTTCTCCTTCTAGGTGGAGTTTTTACTATCGTCGTACCGGCTGCAGCCAAGAGCTTTTTTACATATAGAGAGTATAATTTAAACGTACACAACAACCTACACACTATACACTCACACTAGACGCACACACCCGCGTGCGCGTCCGTACATCCATAAAGAAAAAGATTGAGAGATAAAATCTAAAAAAAAATGCGAACACCAGAATTTAAACCCTGAGCAGCGTCCACTGGACCATAAGCCCATTCGCGGCTGCAGCCTAGAGCTATCTAACGCGGCATCCTCTCCTCCCTCATCATATCATATCCATGGCGCCTCCTCCTCCTCCTCCTCCTCACGAGTCGGACAACTGCGGGTCGATCGATCTGCGTTATGTAATTAATGAAACCCAGGTATATATGCATGGTATATATAGTAATGCTGCTTTGTAGTTGTTGCCCGCAGGTCGTCGGAGGCGGGGGTGGTGACGACGGTGGACGTGGCGGCGGCGAGGGACCTTATTATCTCCTCTGCCGGCGGCCACCGGTACGTGGACGTGAGGACGGCGGAGGAGCTCGCCAAGCTGGGGCATCTCGTGGAGGACTCCCTCAACGTCCCCTACATGTTCATCACTCCGCACGGTATGTAATAATATACTGTAAGGAAGAATTGGAGGTGCTTCAGTATAAATCTCTCTTTAGTACTACTCATTAAAATAGCTGAAATAAGTTCAAACAAACACATCTGAAGTCATTTCACTAAATTTGAAGAATAAACTACTCCGGTCATCTTATCTAGAATTGTCGTTTGATTTCTCAATCCGAACACCCTATTAATTAATGTCAATGCCAATGCTGTTTGCATGTACCTAGCCGCTATACGCCTACCATGTTCATAAATGCATATGGCCATCAAAGCGTCTATATACAAAACTGGCTTCCAAGCTGACATGAATAATAATATAATAATAATACGTAAAAGCGGTATGATGATATATGTGTAATTTTTTTAATTACTAGTATTACTTATTATATGATGAGATGATGATGACGCGCAGGAAGCCGGGTGAAGAACGCCGAGTTTGTACAGAAGGTGGCGTCGCTCTTGACCAGCAAAGAGGAACCCGTCCTAGTGGTATGTACAGTACCACGCCACCGTCGTCTCATATTACTGCGATAATGCGCAGTAATAATATACATACTCCGTATATTTGTAATCTATCTATCTATACACAGGGTTGCCAAAGCGGGAAGAGATCAGAGCTAGCATGCCTTGATCTCCAAGCAGCAGTAAGTACCAAGTACTCCCTTCGTACCCATATTAGTTGACGTTTTGGAAAAGGTTTCGGTCAAACATTGGGAATATAAATCATGAATAACTTTTAAATTATTGAGTTTAAAAATGTAAAAATCATATAAATAAATTTATCTTGAAAAGTATTTTCATAAAAGTATATATATACCACTTTACAACAAATATTTTTAAAAAATAAATGATCAAAGTTATGCTTTAGAGACTGTGTCGCTGTCCTAGACGTCTTCTATTTGTGATATGGAGGGAGTACAACATCGTCATTAATTTATCACACACAGAGAGAGATACAAACACATTTGGCTGCACCTTGCAGGGATTCAAGAACGTCAAGAACATGGGAGGTGGGTACCTTGCCTGGGTGCGCCATGGCTTCCCCGTCCACCACCACCACCACCCAGGCGCAGGCGAAGGCGAAGGCGACATGGAACCTGATGCGCCGACACCAGGACCAAGCAGCCAAGCCTAGTCGCCGCCATTCAATGGCTGGCGGCCACGCACAGCAAGCAAGCAAGCAATTCAAGCCCCTGGCCTCCTCCATCAGCGTTCTACAATACAATCTACTCTCTAGTCTCTACTCTACTCAGCAGCATGCAGGCAAAATAAAACAAACAAAGCTGCTGCCCTGTACTTTCTGTTGTACACCCTAAACCGTGTCGTGAATAATCTTTCTATGTGGATGTGCTGCCAATACACCTACTAAACACATGGTAGGTAAATGCCTCAATTAACAAGACAATATAGCTGTAACTGTAACGTTCAGGGATGAATTCTCACAGAATCAACCAACCGCCACCAGCACTCGGTCAATCCCATACACGATGGGATGAGCAAGATGACCTGTTGCCCTACACTAACTCATGTGAAAAAATTAACATTCAATTGATTTTACCATCCAAACAACAGTACGCAGGGACTGAGAAGAAGCTATGGTAACAAAAACAAGGCGCCTCGTCATAAAAGGAGGCGGCAATTTTGATCCTCATTTATACAAGAACCCTCAAATGTGTGTCCCCAGGTTCATTCAACTTCTACAAACAAAGGGTCAGGGGAATACCATCTATTTATCTGATTACTGTTGGCACTGACATTTTGCTGCTTCAACATGCAACCCCCCTCTCATCAGTGGTCGACATCACCACGACGTGGCATTGCCTCCATGGTCTTCTCATGGCAAAACCTATACAGGCTCTGCTCACCTCTCAGTCCTCCAAACAATCACATGGTTACAATAAATATGACTCGACAACAGTACGCCCAAACTTCTGTTGGACATCCTTCGGAGTTTCAATCTGGAAACAAGTTTAGACGATATGACCCATATAAATAAGTATCAAGAATGGGGAGACTGAAATGGGTAGATTTTGAGCAAGATATGGGCACATACAGCATTCAAAGCTATGAAGAGAGCTTTAATCACATTAAGTGGGTTCCTTGATCCAATAATCTGCAAGGAAAAAAAAGCAAGAAAAGAAAATCACAATTTTGAAATACAAAAAAAAGGACTGATAGTGGTCGCTTGGATTCTAGAATCACACCTTTGTCTTGACATTGCTGAAACCAGCCAAGTACAGCACAGTCTCAACAGTCCTACCAGCAGCAGACATTCCGCTCCTCATTGGTCCAGGCCAGAGGTATATCTTAAGACACACAAGCAGCCATCAGGACCGCCAGAGTTACCACAGCAGGATTAACCAGTGCAAGAGAGATTTCGTATTTCCGTGTGTTTACCTTTGTTTTCTCATATTTGGCCTGGATAGCATGAGCAATTGTGTGATCCTCATATCGCTCCATGTAGTGGAGATTCTGGAAGCATTTCTCATATGCCTGGTGAACAGAATAATAATAAAAAAAGACACTTCATGTAAGACCTAGATGCTAATTCCAAATGAAGCATGAAACCAGTTGCTCAACCAAGCATACGATAGAGATTCCTAGGTAACTATCAGATATTTTTGAGGTCAAGGATTCCCTATTATTATATATATACTACTTCTACAACTCAATGCTACTGCCTTAACTGGCAGTCTGGCACCAGGAACGAGTTTAGTAATTTGTTTGCAAAGGTAAATCATCCATACTCTCTGTATTGCAATGTTGGCTGTTGGACCTTTAGCTTTCGCAAAGCCAACAACACCATTGTAATTTCCAGTGGCCAATAGCGCTGTGTATTTTGCTATTTGTCCTCCCTGATAAACAAGATGTAAAATTAGGCAACCAAGTTGGTGAAAAGGCTATAATTATTATCAGTTGAAGTCACTCAAACAAAGAACAATAACCTTTGTGACTTTGCATGTCCTGTTAACGTCAATAACTCTCACATCAAAACCCTGTAAGGTGTGTCATGTCGATATCCATGTTAGCACATAATGCAACATGAAAGGCATCAATGGAAGATAGATCCAGGCAAAATAAAAATATTGCTAAGACAAATGGATCATTTTTAATTGATGATTCTACTTACTTTTCTGTACATAGGCCTCCTCTTCTTCTCGGACAGGGAATTACGCTCCTCCACCAAATCCTTGATTTCCTCCTCCAAAGCTCTGCCTTTCTTACCAAAGGTATGGTCCAACAGTTCTAGCTTCTCCTCGATCTTCTTTTCAATAGCATTGAGTTTCTCTATGAGCATATCATCCCTCTCCTTTGCCTCGTTGAATTCCTCCTCGTCACCCTCAAGTTCTGCCCCTTGGATCATCTGCTTCTCCTTATCAAAGCCGGCATTGAGCATGACATCCTCAGGAGAAGCAGCCTGCTGGTGCTGGATGAGCCCAAAATTTGCAGGGTTACTGGGGTCGTAGGCCTCCTTGATTTCCATGATCCTGACCGCTCGGTTGAGCTTCTGAAGGAGAACGAAGCGCTCTTTCCCCGTGGCATCCTTGAGAAGGTTCATCATGTCGCCGATGACCCTGTACTCGAGCGGCAGCTTGAGATGGCGCTCCTCGAACTTGTTGATTTTGGTCATCCATTTGTGAGCCTCGTCGAGGTTGTCTGTCACACATTTGGGGGCGATGGCAAAGGATAGTGAAATCTTGATCTTGAGGCGGATAAAAGCAAATGAATGTGGAGGAGATGGGAGAAGGAGAGATGGCGCTAGGTTTATTACCGGCCTCTGCGAATGATTGCAGGTACTCCTCATGGCGCTTGCACTTGCGCTCGAACTCGTCGACGCGTTGGTCGATGGCCTCGGGCGTGTAGCGCTCGTCGTCCTCGTCGCTGTCGGAGTCGGTGGGCTCCCAGTAGCCTTCGTCGTCGGCCGACTCCTTGCCCTTGCGCCGCTCGAGCTTCTCGATGAGCGGCTTGACGCCCATGTAATCCTCCTCCTCCTCCTCCTCCTCCTCCTCCTCTGGCTCTTCCTCCTGGCCCTTGCCGTCCATTGCGCGGCGGTCCTGTCGCTCCCGCCGGCGCTCGCGCTCGACCTCAGCGAGCAGCTCGTGCACGGCCCGCTCGTTCTTGATCTCGTCGAACTCGTCTTGGGGCCCGGCGCCCCCGGCTGAGGCGGAGAATGCCAGGTGGCGGCGCGGCGGCGTGATCCGCGAGCCTAGGTGATGGCGGTGGCGTGGGAGTGCGGTGGATTCCGCGAGGCTGTGCGGCCGCAGCGAGAGAAGGCGGGCCCACGCCACGGCGGCGCGGGAGCGTGCGGCGGCGGCGGCCATGGCGGCGGCGGCGGCGGCGGAGAGAAGAAGGGGAAGAGGGTTTTGCCGGCGGGTGGGATTTTGCACTGCACGCAAAATGGGGAATCGTCGCAACCGTAGCGGAATGATGGGCCCTTCATGGGCCTACTTACTCAATTGAGCCCATGGGCAACTGCGCGTTCTTCACCCGACAAAAACTCTGGCTGGTCGTGTCGTGTCCGTTCCGGCCGCTCGGGGGGCAATTCCGTCCGTCCATCCCCAAATAATAAAAAAATTGTCGTCTCAGAGAAGGATTAGCCCGCAGAGGAGAGGGGGAATTGGATTCCATTCCGATTTGGTGTAATCTAGTAGGGTTTGCTTTCCTTGCCCCCATCGCCTCCTCCCTCTCGCTCCCCTCCACCACCACCACCACCACCACGCAGACGCAGCAGAGGCGGCTGGATCGGCGGCTAGCTATGATCCCCAATTCCGTCTTCCTCTGATCTGCTTGGCGGTCGAATTCCGATTCGATTGGAGGAGTAGGGAACGAGAAGGGAACAAATCTCCACCAGACAGGACGCGCCTCCATACTATGGTTTACGCCCCGTGCCGCTCATCGACGCCGCCGCCGCCGCCGCCGTCTTCCTCGCCGATGCTCCACAAGAACCTCCGCGCGCTCGGACCCGGCTTGAATCCCTTTGCTCCCTTCGGCATGGGCAACTACTCCCGCTAGTGCGTCTCCTCCGATCCCTCTTCTCCGATCCCAATCCCTCTGAGTGCTTCCGCGGTTCCGCCGCCACCCCCTGGCTGCTTCCTCCATCGTAACCGGTCCCCGCTACTTTCCGCCCCCATTCGCTTCATTGCTCCGTTGCGCTTTGGATCTGAGGCTGGAGATCCTCCCTTGTCCTGCTGCCCGAGGAGCCGCCAAGGATACCATGCTGCTGGTGCGCAGGTCGCTCAGCATGGGCCGCCCCCGGAGCTGCCACGACGCTGACGACCGTGGCTGGAACCCGCTCCATGTTGCTGCTCGCAAGGGAGACCTCAAGGAGGTAGCCACTGTTCATACATATTCATTTCTCTTGATTGATTGATTGATTGATCGATCGATTGATAATACAATGCATGCTATATGAAACTAGTTTAGATTGTGAATGAACCCATACTGTTACCAAAACTTTGGAAGAGGGGGGAAAAGGAGCCTGTTATTGTATTGATTGATATGTAAAAATATTTCATAAGGTCATATAGACTGTAACCAGTTATATCCATATGGGCAGACTACCACATACAGATTGCATCACGTGTTGGTTCGCATTGATTGCATGTGTAGCGCACGGCACATACAAATAAACACCAAATACAATAAAATTGCAATAACCAGTATTTCAGGAATTCTTTTTGTCGCCGCCCTGAAGTTAAGCAGAGCAACCCAACAAGTCTCGATCCATGAATCCAAACAAACAACTACTAATTGACCTTAGTGCAATTTTATATCAAAAAATATATACTGTCCATCCTAAGCCCATATGACTGGCTTCAAAATTCTTCTATCTCAAATCATTCTGAATTATCTGATCTGATTCTCAATTCTAGTTCCTCATCGTGTATTCTACCAATCTTCATCTGTGACTAGCGTACATAACTATTTTCCTTTTTCTTATTTATTCTTTGGTTTCATTTGCTTCAACTAGCAATAAATATACTGCATTGACTCATTTGGCAATGGTTATAGACACATTTGGAAAGAAATACCACTGTTTTTAGCCCTTCAGAGTGATAGGCCTTTAGAATGATACTCACCCTGGGATATATAGTAACCTTTAATGTTCTCTTTTTATTTTTCTTGTTGCCTGTTGGTGTAAATGTTTCTGTTTATTCATCCCCTATCTAATGAGATAAAACACGGTTTGCCTATTCACCTATCTAATTAGATGACAAATATGGTTTTGTTTCTGCCTAGGTCCGACGTCTCCTGGATGAGGGGATGGACGCCAATGCACCTGCATGGGGACCAAAATGTCCTGGTGCTACCCCACTCCATCTGGCTGCTCAGGGTGGGCATGTTAAAATCATGGATGAACTACTGGAGCGTGGTGCCAATATTGATGCTCGAACAAAAGGGGCATGTGGCTGTAAGTTAACACTTCTCTGACTCATTGCCTGAGTAAAGTTGTTGAGTATATGCTCATTTTCAGTGTCATGTTGGGGTTGATGCTGCTTTATGAACATATTTTTTCGAGCATATATGCTGTCTGCCTTGCTATCCGTCTAATTATTGGCAGAATTGCACTCCCCCTCCTCTGAGACCTGGATATTACATTCTTTTATTCTGGGCCTCAAATTGATTGAGTTTCAACCGAAGTTGTATCCCAATGATGTAACATGGTTTCAGTTCATGCGTGTGGCAGTTTTGTATGGAAGATGCTATTTCTTGTATGGAATACTTCTCTAGCAATAGTGTGTGGAAACTTATTGCAACATGCTTATACAGAATAGGGAATAGTGATATGAATAGACCTGTTCTTTTATCCTGGGAGTCTGATTGGCTCTTTTCTTGGTTGAACACAGGGACTCCTCTACATATTGCTGCCAAGGAAAGGAACAAGAAGGCTGTGAGATTCCTGATTGAGAATGGAGCATTCCTTCCTCCTGAGATGAATGACCATAGGTTCAATCCCCCCCTCCATTACTGCTCTGGGTTAGAATGGGCATATGAGATGAAGCGCATGCAAGACGAAAGTGATTCGCCTGGCGAAACTTCATTGAGCTCAGATAACTAGAGCGAAAGCAGCAGGTGCACCAAGATATGCTGCAGTTTGAGAAAGATGGAGAAGTTATGTCAGGTCATATCATTATTCTTGAGTTGTGTGTGCATCGCCGTTGAGTACATTTGCTTGAGACCTGGATGATGGAGAACGTACGATGTTGTGATCTGTGACTTTGAATAATTGTTGGATGGTACCTGTAATCTACTACGAGTGATTGTTGGATGATACCCAATGTGTACCCAGCTGGGTGGGTCCTTGTGCTCTTTATTGCACTTTACCTGTAATCTGCTACTTACGAATGATTGTCGGATGATTACCATACATGTAATTTTGGTCTTCAGATCAACATCTGAGTGGAAACATTCTGTGTAGCATTCATTCTGCAACAGCAATCTTTGGATTGGTTCCTTACGTGCTGTGGTTGCTTTTGTTCTGGAAAAGCGAAGCTGGTGAAGCAGCAGCAGCTTAGGGCGTCGGCAATGGTGTTCAAATCGCTAGCTATTTGGTATCTAGAAAGAATACTATTGGCTCTCAATGACAACTTACAAATAACTAGCTAGATGAGACATATAAATAAATACTATTTTGATGAGGCAACTTACAAAAGTAGTATTTTTATTGGCTATCAAGGAGAGAGATCAAATAGCTAGCTATTGAGAAGTTGCTGGCTATTTGATCTCTCTCCTCGATAGCCAATAAAAGTGCTACTTTTTTATTTTTTTTATACATCATCTCGCTAGCTATTTATAAAGTGCTATTGAGAGCCAATAGAATTCCTCCTAGCTAGCTATTTGACAACCACAGCGGATGGTCTTACTGTATATTCGATCAGAATCGCCTTCGCTATATTCGATCAGAATCGCCGTGGGATTTTTTTTTTTTGTTCCTTATGTTTTTCCTGTGGAAATGAGCTAATTACTGTGGATTTCCTACAGTATTCCTTTAAAATTCCAAGGAATTTGTTTCCAAGACAACCTGTCTGTACATTTATCTCAGTTATTAAATCATCAATAGTTAAATACCTAACTTATTCTTGAGTTGACTGAAATTTCGGTTAATCTCACCATCAATAATCAATAATTTAACTAATACACGACTTATTCTTGATGATTGATGTTTCCGTTTATCTCATCTTAGTCCACTAGCATGGTCTCGCGATGAGGTCGGGAAGCAAGTGTTTGCAGGGCCTAATAACAAACAAACTTAAGAGCAGAGGAGACGGGTATAGACAGGGAGAGGCACATTTGTAACTGTTCAGAAAGACACTGATCAGTTAAATGGTTGCTTAGAAAGACCTTTGTCGGATTATCATTAGCGATTCTCATGCATGGCATCGACCGACTTGTTCTACATACTAATTCATGATGATATGCATCATCACTGCTATTTTTTGCATTCTAAAAACACCTGAGCTCGATCTAAGTACCCCAAAGGCCATCACAAAAACACGTGTTTAACTAAAATCACAGAACATCCTAAAGCAGCAGCAAGTACCAAGGGCTCCAGTACTCACAACTATCACCATGGCCATGAAGCTACCTCAACAGAAATCTAGTTGAACGTGACGATGCATTTTCTGACCAGTACAAGAAGCAGTCACTAACCTATATATCCAAATCACACCCTCAATAGCAATATAGCATCGTCAAAAGTATTTTTAGTCTTCTCGTGCTTAAAGCTAACACCACACTCGAGCAATACACTGCGGGGTAAAGTTACAGAAGTCCTGCATCCATTCTGTAAACACAAACTACTGCAGATAAGCTACCTTACAAGCATGGCTGCCCAAGCAAAGTTTTTGCAACTAGGGCAACTTGGTTTGCCACATAAAAGTGTGTGCGATCCTTTAGACAGATCTACCTCCTCACAGGGGGTGCACCACCTCGTCCAACAGGACCACCGCCACGACCAGCAGCAGCCTACATCAAGTGACAGGCAAAAGGTTAGGGTGTATGTATAACACAATAAGTACACACAAAAATAAAAGGGTCCAAATGTGTGCAGGCATATATCAGATTCATGCAAGTCGAGTAAATACAAAGACAATTTCAGTGCAGATGGTTGTGCATTTTACTGTTCCCTGCGGACATTATAAAGCTTACACTCCCAAGGTACATCAAAATTCAAATTCCCATATAAGTAGGTGCTGATTGGTAGGTAAAAACATGGGAAATGTGATACATGACTTGTTGTGATCAAAGTCTGAACAGTTCATATTCTTTCTTGCTTTCTTGGGAAAATTAAGCTTAGACTGTAAAAACATTTGTTCTAAATTTCTTGGTGCACTCTCACATTTTACTTCCAAATAGGAAGGTTTTAAGATCAAACGGCTGAAAAGAAAAGGGTGACTTCAGACACAAATACTCTTTTCTTTTCTAGTAAAAATCCACAAGCTCAAGAGAAAGTAAAATAAAGGCTATTACACATCTTGAAGAGAAGGTCATAGTGAAACTAACAAGGAGAACATTGAATAGTAACTAGAGATGAAACATGGAAACAGTGTGCCTTAGATTTAACATGAGAGCGACTACAGGAGAAAGACGTTCTAATGTGCAGGAGCACTAAGACAGGGACTTATCCTCCAGCTCTCAGATGCCTACTTGCCTTGAGGGGCCAGGTGAGGCTCATGATCAACAGTAAGAGCATGTTTGGATATAAAGAGCTAATTGCTAGCTAGCTAAAAATTAGCTCTAGTGCATCCAAACAGGAGAGCTAATAGGTGGCCTGATTTGAGCTAATTTTTAGCCCAGCTAGTAATTAGCCATGTGTATCCAGACACCTAAGAATTGCATTGATTCTACCACAGCAGTCTTGCTAAAACATATCTCAAGCTGCCCGCCTTGGTTCAAATGATTATGCAAAGTGTGACATGTGAGAATTGCAGCACTGCAAAAGCATGGGGATTGGGCAATGCTGTCAAAGGTGTGTCTAGATAAGGAGGACTGCTCTAGAATGCTCTGTGATTTTAGTTAAACACGTGTTTTTGTGATTGGATCCCCCACCCCCAAAAAAACAGGGACTAAAATTTATAGCTATTTGGATAATAATGTTCCATGTGTTGGACTGCGTCAAGCATCATGAACTACATCTAGACAGCAGTTGAAGATTTTTTCACAGGAGCTAAGAATCTTGTAAATTCAAAATTTATGGAGTTGAACGAATCAAATCCGTCCAGATTAACAAGTGATGCTTGTGGGGAGAAGAAAGCAAGAGGTGATTACCCTAGCACGCATGGCGACCGCGCGGCCTCGGCCGACACCAACAGCTGAGCCTTTACCCTGCAGGAAGATGAACCACTTTAGTGTGGTATATGCTAAGATGGTGAAGAAATTGCAACAGTGGCATCATTAGTAAAGATTACACAAACGAGTGTGGTTGTAAAAAAACAAAGAGGGAGGAGCAGGTGTAAGACAGTAGGAATGCTGACCCTAATCCTGGCCTCGAGGCGCTTGAACATTGGGGCGTTCTTGAGCATGTCCGGTATGATCATGAACCTGACCCTGCTCCCCCTGATGAAGACGTGCTCCAGCTGCGACACCTTGCCGTCCTGGAATCCATCCATTGAGTGAACATTACCCAGAAGAGATTATTGAGAGACGATGGCGAACCAAACGAAACGAAACTAACCTTTGCCGTGAAGGTGATGCTTTCGAGCTGGCAGTTCCAGTTGTCCTCGCACTCGACCATGGAGCCGCGGTAGACCTCGCCGGTCTTGAGCTCGACCGTGACAACGTGACCCGCCGCCTCGTGCAGCAGCTTCACCGGGATCCCGAGGCTGCGGCTCATCGTCTGACTGGGTGGTCGGGCTCGCACGCGGCTGGAGGAGGCCCTTACCCTGTCGTCGGAGGCTGGGAGCAGCAGCGAGCAGGAGTCGGAGTCGGAGTCGAGAGGGGACGAGGGGGGAAGGCGGCGGCGCGGCGAGGGTTTGCTTTGGTTGTGGGGGGTTTCTCTGCTCTCCCTCCGCCTGCAACTCAGGGAGAGGGAGATCTCCTCCAATGTATGCTCTGGTTGGGCTGGGCTGGGATCATCGACCCTGGGCCGGACCGACTCTCTGCTTCTTGGAGTTTCAGGCCCACCCTACTCCAAACATCAGCCTACTTTCCTAATATATACTTTTAAATAAAAATTAAATATAAATGTAAGTGCTGGTGGGCTCGTTTGCGGTGGAACATGCGCACCCGAGTTCAAGTCCCTGGCTTAAAACGAGTTCATTTTCCTAGATTTGTAGATTTTAGTGGTGCTATTTTTTCAGTGGTAGATGATATGCGCTCGACAGGTCCCATAGGGGTAGGGTGTTTGCGTGCGTTCATAGAGGTGAATGTGCGCTCGTGTATGTTAGCATCTATATCTGTAATTGGGTCTCACAAAAATGTAAATTTCATAGATAAATATAAATGTAAGTATGGTCTAAAGAAATGTCTCGCAAAAAATATAAATGTAAGTTTCCTAGAAAAATCTATAAATGTAAGTATGGTCTAAATAAATATTTCTTTGCTTTAGATTTTGTTTGTGTTGACACTTAAAAGTGTCATAGATAAATAATAAGATTAGAAGAGATATTCGGCTCATAATATTTTAAAGTTGAATTTATCTTTTAATACTTCATAGTTGAAAGGTCGAATGTTCTAAGTAAGATGGACATGATTATTTCAGGTCTTCCGACCCGTTGTGCTATTTCTGACTAGGTGATGTTGGTTGTAGGCCTTACAATGGTGGTGATGAATGCTGATCCAAGTGCCGATTCAAAGATCCTTCTTTTGTAAGGATGATCTATTAATCGGTGTGAACAATTTGGGCTATTGTCTACAAAGCTCATTGGACCGGTTTAATCGATCTGTGAGTCATCAAGATCAGGTTTACTTTGTCTAGTCCGGATTGAACTCTTGGATTCTATATTTTGATAGAGTCCGGATAGGAAACTTCGAGATTGTATCTGGAGATGTTTCCTAATGGGATAAGACCCACCCCCTCTATATATATATGAGAGGATCATGGCCGATTGAGGCATCCAACCCTAATCAATCAAAATCAATCTACTATCCCTTTTACCCTTTTTTCCCTCTACCTTGTTGTTCGGCGCGTCTCCCGGCGAGACTCGACGGTGTCCTAGACGGCCTTGCTGGTCCTAGGGCAACCTCTACGTGCTTCTCCCCGACCGGTCTTCCCGAGAGGAGTTCTAGAGTTACCAACACAAGGATCTAAGACCCTAAATCGGCCTAAACCGGTCCTTAGATCGGTTTTCATCGGTTTAACCAGGGTCCCTGTTGTCCCAGGTTAATCCGCAACCTTTCCGGATGTTCTAGCCCTGCTGGTATATGATTCGGATCACTTCCGACGTCAACAGTTTGATTTATAAATTTATTGGTGGCATTTTCTTGCCTCCCCCATTAGAGAATATCCGTGAACTCATCATTAGTTAAAAGAAGAATAAAGCACAACAAAAACTACATGGACAAAAAAACACATAAAGGAGAGAGTGTCTTGTTTAATTAATACCAGACGCGTTCCTTAAGAAATTTGATCGCTTCTTTCAA
Organism: Coix lacryma-jobi var. lacryma-jobi; assembly: GCA_009763385.1. Classification (NCBI taxonomy): domain Eukaryota; kingdom Viridiplantae; phylum Streptophyta; class Magnoliopsida; order Poales; family Poaceae; genus Coix; species Coix lacryma-jobi. The sequence continues at coordinate 189,164,154 of CM019822.1, read as the reverse complement.
ATGTTTGATTAGAATCGAACAATGATGGAACATAGCTAGCAAGATGGGATGATAAACGTGAAATGGTGTGATGCCTTTCCCCGAGCACATTATCCTGAAAACTGACTCACTGCCTCACTGGAGTTGGTCTCACTCTGGAAGAGCAGCCCTCAGAGGTCATTGTAATACATAGGGACGTCGAAGAGATGCTCTCCAGTCTTCACTATGCCCCCCGCAAAGACCATCCGCAGAAGATCCGTGGATTTAACTTCGCTGCACATCTTTGCGCGTAACATGTGTCGACTTTTTCACAGTCTTTTGTTTGGTCTCTTCTCCTAGCTTCTTGCTACAGACCGACTATAATAACTCTATTTGAGAAATAAAAGCTATGTTTTTATTTTATTTTATTTAAAAAAAGCAAAGTGTTGGCCTTCACCGTGTTTAAAAAGAAGGATTTTTGGTCAATAGCGTGTTTGGGAATAAGAATTTTAAACAAGAATACCCTTATATATCATACAGAGAGAGCGAGAGAGAAGGAGAAAGACGAAGTTATTTTAGGCTCCAAGACAAGAAGAGAGGGGAGGAGAAAGAGGAGCGTTTGACTTGCCATGGCGACCCCGTCTGGAGTGCGCGCGTCTTTCGCGCCGCCACCCCTCCAAACCTCCTATTGTCGAAGCCATGCATGATGCCTTGCTCCCCCTCCCGTATAGTCACTTGTCGTCTCATCCATCAAATTGCCATGCATTATTCTTTCGATTGCTCTAGCGATGACAAGAGCATTGATCGGAGAAGGAGAGAGACGTAGGCAGTCCCTTGTTTTGTAACACGCGCGGGTGATCAGCATGCTTGGCTCGTCGACGTCCAAACGGGAGAGCAAAAGCAGCGACATCTTCAGAGCCGCCGCCATGGCCCTCCGGGATGCCGCCATGTGACGGAACGACCCTAATCCCATGGCCCACGTGTCCCTGTCAACCTCTGACAGCCGAACCCATGTTCCATGTGATTAAGATCTGTTCGCCACCGGACTACATCAGTGCCCAATGTCCGCAGGATCATCTCACAATTCGGTTACAGCATTGCATACTTTTACAAATAACATCGGAATAAAGAGCGGAAGACTTAAATAACATTAGTTTTACAAACTGAGGTTTCAAATGAGGTAAGGAGTACGATTATTACAGACCATTGTTCGGGAAATTCAAAGTAGACGACGTAGTGGAAACATTAACGTAGAGATACATGTAACACCCAGCCCGAGGGTGCACATTTACTCATCGGCCTCATCGGCCTCTTCCTGGACGAAGGTCACGCAACAGGGTGCGAGACACATCGGAGTCTCAGGCATACCTGCAACATGGGTAACAAACCCTGAGTACTGGGGTACTCAACAAGACTTACCCGACTAAAGAAAAAGGGAGAAGACTCAGGAATGAGAGGCTTAGGGTAGTCAAGGTAAGGCTTAAGCAAGATCAAGTATTTTGCAGAAAAGCATTTTTGTAAACCTTATTTTATTTTTGAAAGATTCAGTATTCCTCAATTCTTCATCATCCATGATTCATTTTACCTTTCAAAACATTCCTAGTTGAGAACCACTCTCCGTTGACAGTCAGTGGACCAAGTCTCCATAACCGAGGAGCAACGTTAATCCGGATAAATAATACTCAGCTGAGGATCCCTATCCACACTGCATATGTAGCACCCAAGCTTGCATATGTCAACTCGTCTACCACGATTCCTCCAAGATTGGGCCCGGTCCTACGCCACCCGGAAGTACAGTACACCACTCCAATCCGGGACTTTAACCCACGTGGGTACATGCTACTTCCGCCATCTCTCCACTCCCAGTGCGCGGTTGTCGGTCCAATAAAGGATTCCTCGGAGCCAGAGCTTTCCGTAGTATGTGAATAGTTACAAGTCTTGACCAGCAGGCCCCCATACGGATGGTCCCTAATTTTCCAGCCAGAACTATACCTTGTGAAAGGACCTTGATGTCGCCTAGAGGGGGGGTGAATAGGTCTGTTTAAAATCACAGCTTAAAACTTTGTTAGAGATGCCCGGCACTACCGCCCTAAGCCCGGAACTGCCGCACCCCGGCACTGCCGGCCTCAGCCCGGTACTGCCGCGCCAACAAACTGCCCGAGCCTGCAATTCAAAATCTACCAAGGGGAAAATAGATCGAGTAAATTACTGAGCTTCCTAGGGTAGAGTTGAACCTATTTCACCACTTGAATGTATGCGGAAGTGTACAAGTGAGTAGATCGGCACCAAACCCTAAAATCACCACAAATGAAAGTGGAGAGCAATACAAACAACAAGAACACAATCGAGACAAGGTATTTATCCCGTGGTTCAGCTCACCACCAAGGCTTGCCTATGTCCACGTTGTTGAGGAAGCCACAAAGGCTATGGTCTCTTTCAACCTTGTCCTCGTTCTCAAGTCAAGAGAGCAAGTCTCTTGATATGAGGGTTCTTACTAGATGTAGAGGGTGATAACAAACGTCCCGGAGCTGCCACACAAGAGTTGGAAGCTTCCGGGCGACGCCTAGCCGGCTAGGAGCCTTGCTCCAAGAGTAATAAACACAATCCACCGGCCTTAACGCGAACCAAGTGCTCTAGGAGTTGTAGAACAGTTTGGAGAGCTCTCTAATGCAGTTTGGAGGGTCAAACTCTCATGGATTTGCAAGGGAAGCAAAGGAGAAGCTTGAGGGGCTCCAATGGAGAGTGAGGGAGAGAGAGAGCTGCTCTGGTCGCACTTGGGAGGAGAATGGTCGAGATGACCGTTGGGAGAGGCAGGGAGACAAAGGATATACCCCCTGCTGTCCAACAGTAACATTAAGTCCCGGAAGTGCCGCTCGCAGAGCAGAACTTCTGCTCCCCGGCACTTCTGCTCTCAGAGCAGAACTTCTGCTCGAGCAGAACTTCTGCTCGCAGAGCAGCACTTCTGCTCGCAGAGCAGCACTTCTGCTCTGACACAAACAGCCAAGAATGAGGAATGGAAAACTTGCTGTTGTGGCTTGTTTTTGAGGATGGTTTGGTGGAACTTTTGAGCACTTAGTTGCACATATAAGCTAGAGCATTGTGTCCCCCTTAATAGTACGGCTTTTCCTAAACTCAAATTCAAAGCATAAAAGAATTTAAACGCCTTTGAGCTGGATGCCGCTTTTCTTTGTAATTGGGGGTTCCACCATTTCTTATACTATCCTCTTTCTCAATATCACTTCATAAAGGTTTGCAATCATCCTTGTCTCATCTCTTTGAGCAAACACACCCTTGAGCTTGTGACTTGAATCTTTCCAACACATATGAGTTTAGTCCATGGCTTCAAGTCACCTCCGCTAATGATTTGATCCTCAACATAATATGACTCCTCATAGCTCGATTAGTACCTCGACTCAATGCAAGTACTCTCTTCTTCACCCTAGCCATAGTACCTCAGTCTCCTTGACCTTCACCTTCGCTTAGTACCTCGAAGACCTTTCCTTGCTATCTTCACCCTATCAAGCCATACTCAAGTCACATCACATTAAGCATCCATTGAATAATCATTTCTTCAATATTGTGATCCTTGCTTGAACATCTTATAGATATGAATGTTGAGATCAATCAAGCTTCACATAGAGTGTCATATATGAATCAACATCAATATGGTCAAGCCAATTCACGGTTCCTTATATTCTCTCCGTTTTGGCTTGACACTCAACACTCACTTCAATCTATCTTCATACTTCTAGCTTGATCAAAACAATGCAAAGTGATTTCCCAAATCTTTATCCATACAAGCAAACCAAAGTAGAGACCGACTTATATCCAATATGAGTTGTGTCCTTTGTCATTTCAGCTTTGCTTGCCATTTCCTCACTTATGCATTCTTGATTCATTCTTCATCCTTGATCAAAGCTAATCCACTATCAAACTCTTCTTGTTCATGAAAAGCAAGCCATTATTGAGACCAATCCAAGTCATCACCTCATGTCTCATTTGTCACTTGTCAAATATGCTTGCTTTCTCATGATGCTATGATATCCCACAACATAGAAGCCATCTCATTAATTCCAGTAGCATTGCTGTCTTTTGCTTGAACTAGATTGTTTCCATAATCTTTCCATACAACAACAATACACAGTTTTGGCCTTTATTTCAACACAATGTGGAGTACCATCAAGTTTGCTACTTTTGTTGAACCTTTAATACACTTAGCAAACTTGTTAGACCTTTAGTTGAGTTGTCATTCAATTCACCAAAACCCACTAAGGGCTAGATGCACTTACAATCTCCCCCTTTTTGGTGATTGATGACAACACAACTAAAGCTTACAAGAGATTGATAAATAATAAGATTTTGAATCCTATGATATAGTGAGCTCCCCCTTAATGTGTGCATCGAAAGGAATTCAATTTTTGGCCTCAAACGCCAAGTGCACATATTTAAGGAAAAGTGTGAGAACTCTCATATATCTTAGCATTCGTGGGGTGCAAGGTGTCAACATGATAAACGTGATGCTCATGACAGTTCATGCACTCAACAAGTTTAACAATACATCATTCAAGGCATGAATGTCACACACTAGCATAAATGGTCCTCATCAAGAGCATCAATTTAAACTATCCTTGCACACACCACTCAATTTTGAAAAATCTTATATGCCTCTCTTTTACCCCTTTACATCCACATATCAATCTCTCTTTCCTTACATTCTCCCCCAATATTTCTCCCCCTTTGGCATTAATCTCCAAAAAGGATCTCTCCACCAAAAAGAAAGAAATGATGGTAGACAAGTGAGGGATAGAGGTAGGTAAAAGTTTAGCATATATGATTTCTCTTCTATGTTTTTCTACCAAACAAAGTATGCAACACTTTAAGTCAAGATTCTCAAGAGGTTAGCATATTTAGCTCATACCTCACATAGGTGACATAACATGAGACAAACTCACATAATCACCACAAGAGGTATCAACCAAATATCTAACTCATTCTCTAATCGTCACCATAAGAACAAACTCATGGTGTGACTCAAAATATTGCATACACATGCACACTCTAGCATGTAAGGGCCTAGATGCACAAAGGTAATACAAATGTTCATAGAGTGATATACCTTTGTTCTAAGCCTCATAATCTCCACCATGATGATGATTTTGAATTTAGTGCTTTGATGGGCCTAGCACTTCATTAAGCAAAAGATCTCATTTGTGCCCATCTCTCCTTTTCATCATCTTCAAGGAGACATTTCAAACTTGTGCTTCATCTCAATTGAAAGTCCATTGCTAGCTCTTGTTGTCATTTTGAGATACCAATTGAAGACATATTTCTTGATATACCAAAGTGAAAGATTATCCACCAATACCAATTGAAATATGATCTTCATAGTTTGACACCGATGGAAGGAATCTTCACAAATTGATGTCAATAGGAATGGATGCTCGTATCTCATAATATCACCTAGATGTCTCCTAGGGACCTTGATGTCTCCTAGGAAATACTCACAAAGACAAGAGATAACATTAAATTGCACAAGCTACAATTTTACAACTAGTGACCATTTGGATGTGGAAGGCATGTGGATCACTAATTGCAAACCTCATAACATAGACTAAATTCCCCCTATTTGATAGTGCATACATATGTATGTGGAAAGCAGAACATATGCACTTTTGGTCAATAAAGTCCAAACAAGGGAATTTAAGCTATATTATGGAGAGTAGCTACATAAGGGTTAAAATTGCAATCCAAATGAATATGAGAGATAACTTTACCAATTTGGATTGAGTTAATGTAGCATACCCATGAGAAACTCATTCTCACCAAGAGACTACACAAGTTCACTTAGAAGAAAATGTTAGTCTCAAAAGACACAAGACATAGAATAGACTCCCCTTAATATGTGCATCAAGTACTCGAATTACTTGTGAAATGCACTTGAATCAGTTTAAGAGTCTAGAGGAGTTCATCCTATACCTTGGTCAAGGCACACCAAATTTGCAACAACTGAAATTATGCCAAGAACACATACCACCACCAAGATAGATAGATCACCACACAAATTTTGATTGACATGATCATCCTATAAGTATGACTTCAATGATTTGGATGGCCATAGATCTCTTTGATGAAATGTGGTGAACTAGAGCTTTGGTGATCATCCAAGATCCATATTAAGTTCCTAGTTCTTTCTTTACCTAAAGCAACTCACATAGAGAGCAAATGGTAAAATTCATGAAATTTGCAAATTGTGAACTAGGAGTTACCACTCTTTATTGACAAAGTCTTGGTTGATCAATAGGATGGATCATGTGCACTTGATGAGCTCAAGAGAGGAGAATTTGACAATGAGAGTCCACCCTTCAATTATTTTCTCCAACTCACATAAATATAGTTCCTCCAAAGGATTGGGGCATCCGACAACAAAACTAGGAGCATTCAGTTTATAAAGACTGAGACCTCCAAGAATAATCTTTGGAGCACTCAAAGATTCCATTGGAACTATCCATCCTCCTTTGAAGTTCTTCTTTCTCCAATGTTTGAGATTACACAATATGAGCTTGAGAGAGAGCATTTTGTCTTATGAGATAGAAAGTAAACTCCCCTTCAATTTGTGCATACAAGAGTACACAAAGCACACCTATGCACATCAACAATGAGGTCAAAGGAGAAGTCTACACTATGTTCAAACTCATTTCAAACTCCTTCAAGCTGCTTGCAATCCAACTTTTCAGATTCTGTCTTCCTTGGAGAAAAATTCATATCTCTCAGACCATTAAGCCAATATACATGAAATTTGGTAGAAATGTTCATCTATGAGTCCTCTAACTGCTGTCAAAATTTCAGCCCATTTGGATTCCATTTGGTCAGTCAAATCTATTTTCTACCAAAACTGCTCAAGTCTGAAACAGCAGTGCTGAGGCTGACAAAATTCAACTGAAACTGATTTTCTTCTAAACCAAACTGCATCCCAACTGTACAACAACAAGTACTAGATATATATAGCATGCTCACAAAGTTTCAGGTCAATTCATCAGTGTTTGAACCTCCAAATCCATGCTTGAAAGCAGCTACCTCAAAATTTCAGATTTCTGGACAGATTTGATAATTTTTACAATTCTTCTCTTCTTGTCCAATGATGAGGTGGTTTTGGCTTAGAATACTCACCAGATGTCATTACCATTCAGTCCTCTTGTCAATGATTGAAGTCCTGTGAATTCTTCTAATATAGCATATCCAACTCAACCTCAACATCATGCTCTAGGTCCACAAAATGGACGGTTGTCAGCTGCTGTGTGTGGAGGTGGCGCAGCAGTGCTGCTCATGGTGCAGCAGTGCTGCTCATGGCCCGGCAGTGCTGCTCGTGGCCCGGCAGTGCTGCCCGTGGCCCGGCAGTGCTGCCCGTGGCCCGGCAGTGCTGCCCGCTGAGCGGCACTGCTGCTCGCAATCAGCAGTAGGTTGTAGATTATCTTCAACATGAGGAGCCTCCACATCTTGAGAGTGAGTCAACACACTTCGACTTCTACCAACCTCATCTTGCTTTAGGTGAAGAGTAACCTTTAGACTTGTGATGCATCCAAATGAATAAGCACAACCTCTTCTTATTGATTTCCTATGAATAAGCTCAACACAAGAGGTATTAGTAGCACAAGCACTAGTTTCTCATTTAGTAACCCTTTATGTGTGGAAGGCAAATGGGCTACCAAAATAGAGAAACCTCATAACATGGACTAAATCTCCCTTAATGCCACATGCACACTCTTTTGAGTAATGAAAGTGTGAATGTGCATGGTTGGTCATTTAAGTCCAGGGGGCAGATTTAAGCCATATTATGGTGAGTGGCTAATAATAGACGAATCAACCCAAAATTAACTAGAGAGAACACATCACATAGTTTTGGATTGATGGCATTGATATGATAGCACACTCCATTTAAGAAACACATTCTCATTTAGTGAGACTACATAAATCACTTAGAGAAATGGTTAGTCTCACAACTCTAGTCATAGAGTAAATTCCCCTTTTATAAGTGCTCTAAGTATTTGAATTTCTCACATAGCACTCTATTCATTTAAGAACATGGCATTTTACTCTATGTCTAGGTCATGGCAACAATAGAATAATCAAATTTAACTTATGCCAAGAAATACTCACAACCATTTGAGCATGTAGATGGCCATAAGATGAGAATGAGAATTTGCCAATCTACCATATGACAAGATTTCATTAAGTAGAGAGTTCTTGAGATTTGAGTGATAAGTGCTTCTACTTGAGCTTTCTTGAAATTCTTGGTTTGAGGTCCACAAAGAACACCAAGTCATGCATGTTGCTTGTTGTGAAATTCCAATCATACTTTTCTTCCATGACCAACAACCAATACATATCCTCAAGTGGTTTCTTTCCCTGAGTGACTACACAAGACACAAAGAGATAAGATTTGAAATAAATTGCACTTGAGATTTAGATGTTACCACCCTTCTTGAAACATAATGGATGAGGTGGCTTCTTCATCTTCACTTTGCTTATCATCATGTTGTAGACTTCATCCATTGCTTGGACTTATCTCAGCCACTACTGTCTGCATAGGCGCGGCACTGCCGCTCTGAGGCGCGGCACTGCCGCTCTGAGGCATGGTACTACCATATCAGAGATGTCAGCGGAATTTGGTGCAATAGTAGCTTGAGGATCTCCTATCTTTGTACCCAGAACTTCTTGTGGTCTTATATCACCAATGGGCATTTTCTTGATTGTCTCACAAAGTGGTTCCTCATTACCTACAACATGAATAAGATCTTGCTCTACTAGAGAGCCATTAAAAGCATCATATGAAAGATGATTCATTTGAACTCAAAGTACTCTAGCCACTCCTAATAATTCATAAGCATACACATATTTGTGAACTACTAGAGACTACACAAGTCAAGTGGCTAGCTAGCAAGGATTAGGTACTTGTTACCGAGATGAGTATGAAGTTAGAGATATATCCATTAATTCATCCTTGGGTCAATCTTGATAGAATAGTCAATGTTAATAAGATTGATAGCTTGAGATGATATTTTCAATAAAAGTTACTCAAGCACCCCAAGGCTTCATATCACCTTCAAGTACCTACAACACTTACAAAGCACAATTTGGTACCCATACCAAGATGGGTCCATCAAGGTTAGTCACAAGAGACTTAGGCACCCAAATGGCCTTTGTGCTAGTATATGGTGAACCAATCACCTTTCTAGCACAAGTCTCATTTTTGGGCCTCCTAAGCAATTTTGAATCAATTGACAAGTTTGGCTTAAGAGTGTTACCCATGGGACACTCCACATTTAGGTGTCCCTTTCCTCTACAAGTGTAGCATAGGCGTGTCTTGTTATTCTTAGCCTTGTTTTCTTGCAATTTGCTTGCTACCTTGCTACTAGGCCTCTTTCTTGATGATATCAAGCCTTTGTCCTTCATGTAGGGGCATGATGCAATTTCATGACCCTTCTCATTGCACTCATAACACTTCCTCTTACTTCTTCTTGTCTTCTTGTTTGGAAGTGTGGCTTGGTCATCAACCTTGTTGGAACACATCGAGGCATTGTGTCCCATGTTGGAGCACTTGACATGATCCATATTGTTCTTCTCTTGAATCTTGCTCATGCCCTTCTCTTCTTTCTTGGTGGCCTTGGGAGCTTTTCTGTTTTGCCCAAGTGCGGCACTTCCGCGTTTGTGCGCGGCACTACCGCGTCGCGGCACTTCCGTGGGTGGGCGCGGCACTTCCGCACTATGGACAAAATACACTTTTCCAACATGCTCCTTGGCTTTGCCATTGTCGGACTTGTGACCTTGTTGATGGGGTTTCATGCATGCTGCAGTTGATCCCTTCTCAAGCTTCTTCACCATGTCTTCACGGTTATCTTGAGAAGGTTGAGCAATGCACTTGCCCTTCAATTGAATCAAGTCCTTGAGCCTTGCAACCTCTTCTTTAAGTTCATCATTCTCTTGCACAATGAGGTCATCACAAGACTCTACAAGCACATTCTCAACACAAGACATATTTCCTTGCGAACAACAAGGGTTAGCATGAGATAAATCAAATTGAACTTGTGTACATGTGCACTTGTGAGGTTGGAAGGATTTTACCGATGTTACCACAACCTCATGACTGATTTCTAGCATGATATGAGAATCCATAAGCTTCTCATGAGAGCACAAGAGCTCATCATGACTTTCTTGCAAAGTCTCATACTTGCTAGTAAGCCTTTCCAACTTGTCCTTGAGCATATAATTCTCATCTTCTAATTGAGCAACACAAGATAGAGAGATAATAGTACGAGCTTGCTCAATTGACAAGTTTTCATACCTTTCGACCAAAATAGCATGAGAGCACTTAAGCTTTTCATGCTTTTCGGTCAACTTCTCCAAGCATTTGATCTTTTTGACAAGAAACTCTTCTTGCTTGTGAAGTGACTCTTCTTGCTCACTAATTTTCTCCATGAGCTTGAGCACCATCAACTTGTCTTTCTTGCTTAGATGAGCAAGGTGTTGAGTGACCTCATCATTATCACTCTCATCTTCACTCTCACTACCACTCTCACTTGAACTCTCACTCTCACTTGCCACATTCTTCTCTTCATTTGCCATGAGACCCATATGAGAAGTGGCATAGAGAGTTGAGCATCTCGGTGAGGTGGATTCATCAATTGGCCTCCACCGATCACAAGCTTCTTCCTCCTTCAAAATGTTAGCCTCACAAGAACTATAGGAAGTAGAAGCACCACATGTATAATCCTTGTTCTCACCAACCATTTCATTACCTTCCACATATGTCGGTGAGGGAGTGGTTGTGCCATGATCACTTAGGCCTTTTGGGAGAATCACTTGAGGCTCTTCAATTGTTAGTGAAGTTGAGCACTCCTCAAGTGATTCCTCTAATGAGAGCAACCTCTCATCACATTTGGACTTATCATATCTTTCTTTGAGTGTGGTCCAAATGAGATGAGCATCCTCAAGTGGTTCACCATCTCCAAATATGACGGCATCAAGTACATCTTCACTCAAGGCACTAAATAAGACATTAGTAGCTTGAGCATTGAGTTGTAAGCATTTCACTTCCTCTTTAGTTAGATAGTCCAAATCATCACTAGGAGGTGAAATGCTCACATCTACAATCTGCTCGAGTTGAGGACCCATGGCCCTAAAAACATCAAGTATACTAGCAGACCAAGATGTATAATTTGAGCCATCGGAAAGTAAAAGTTCTAGAGATACTTCCTCACTTGTCGACATCGTCTCTCAAGGCGGTTAAGCCCGTAATTGAGAGCCCAGGCTCCGATACCAATTGAAAGGACCTTGATGTCGCCTAGAGGGGGGGGGTGAATAGGTCTGTTTAAAATCACAGCTTAAAACTTTGTTAGAGATGCCCGGCACTACCGCCCTAAGCCCGGAACTGCCGCACCCCGGCACTGCCGGCCTCAGCCCGGTACTGCCGCGCCAACAAACTGCCCGAGCCTGCAATTCAAAATCTACCAAGGGGAAAATAGATCGAGTAAATTACTGAGCTTCCTAGGGTAGAGTTGAACCTATTTCACCACTTGAATGTATGCGGAAGTGTACAAGTGAGTAGATCGGCACCAAACCCTAAAATCACCACAAATGAAAGTGGAGAGCAATACAAACAACAAGAACACAATCGAGACAAGGTATTTATCCCGTGGTTCAGCTCACCACCAAGGCTTGCCTATGTCCACGTTGTTGAGGAAGCCACAAAGGCTATGGTCTCTTTCAACCTTGTCCTCGTTCTCAAGTCAAGAGAGCAAGTCTCTTGATATGAGGGTTCTTACTAGATGTAGAGGGTGATAACAAACGTCCCGGAGCTGCCACACAAGAGTTGGAAGCTTCCGGGCGACGCCTAGCCGGCTAGGAGCCTTGCTCCAAGAGTAATAAACACAATCCACCGGCTTCAACGCGAACCAAGTGCTCTAGGAGTTGTAGAACAGTTTGGGGAGCTCTCTAATGCAGTTTGGAGGGTCAAACTCTCATGGATTTGCAAGGGAAGCAAAGGAGAAGCTTGAGGGGCTCCAATGGAGAGTGAGGGAGAGAGAGAGCTGCTCTGGTCGCACTTGGGAGGGGAATGGTCGAGATGACCGTTGGGAGAGGCAGGGAGACAAAGGATATACCCCCTGCTGTCCAACAGTAACATTAAGTCCCGGAAGTGCCGCTCGCAGAGCAGAACTTCTGCTCCCCGGCACTTCTGCTCTCAGAGCAGAACTTCTGCTCGAGCAGAACTTCTGCTCGCAGAGCAGCACTTCTGCTCGCAGAGCAGCACTTCTGCTCTGACACAAACAGCCAAGAATGAGGAATGGAAAACTTGCTGTTGTGGCTTGTTTTTGAGGATGGTTTGGTGGAACTTTTGAGCACTTAGTTGCACATATAAGCTAGAGCATTGTGTCCCCCTTAATAGTACGGCTTTTCCTAAACTCAAATTAAAAGCATAAAAGAATTTAAACGCCTTTGAGCTGGATGCCGCTTTTCTTTGTAATTTGGGGTTCCACCATTTCTTATACTATCCTCTTTCTCAATATCACTTCATAAAGGTTTGCAATCATCCTTGTCTCATCTCTTTGAGCAAACACACCCTTGAGCTTGTGACTTGAATCTTTCCAACACATATGAGTTTAGTCCATGGCTTCAAGTCACCTCCGCTAATGATTTGATCCTCAACATAATATGACTCCTCATAGCTCGATTAGTACCTCGACTCAATGCAAGTACTCTCTTCTTCACCCTAGCCATAGTACCTCAGTCTCCTTGACCTTCACCTTCGCTTAGTACCTCGAAGACCTTTCCTTGCTATCTTCACCCTATCAAGCCATACTCAAGTCACATCACATTAAGCATCCATTGAATAATCATTTCTTCAATATTGTGATCCTTGCTTGAACATCTTATAGATATGAATGTTGAGATCAATCAAGCTTCACATAGAGTGTCATATATGAATCAACATCAATATGGTCAAGCCAATTCACGGTTCCTTATATTCTCTCCGTTTTGGCTTGACACTCAACACTCACGTCAATCTATCTTCATACTTCTAGCTTGATCAAAACAATGCAAAGTGATTTCCCAAATCTTTATCCATACAAGCAAACCAAAGTAGAGACCGACTTATATCCAATATGAGTTGTGTCCTTTGTCATTTCAGCTTTGCTTGCCATTTCCTCACTTATGCATTCTTGATTCATTCTTCATCCTTGATCAAAGCTAATCCACTATCAAACTCTTCTTGTTCATGAAAAGCAAGCCATTATTGAGACCAATCCAAGTCATCACCTCATGTCTCATTTGTCACTTGTCAAATATGCTTGCTTTCTCATGATGCTATGATATCCCACAACATAGAAGCCATCTCATTAATTCCAGTAGCATTGCTTGTCTTTTGCTTGAACTAGATTGTTTCCATAATCTTTCCATACAACAACAATACACAGTTTTGGCCTTTATTTCAACACAATGTGGAGTACCATCAAGTTTGCTACTTTTGTTGAACCTTTAATACACTTAGCAAACTTGTTAGACCTTTAGTTGAGTTGTCATTCAATTCACCAAAACCCACTAAGGGCTAGATGCACTTACAATCTCCCCCTTTTTGGTGATTGATGACAACACAACTAAAGCTTACAAGAGATTGATAAATAATAAGATTTTGAATCCTATGATATAGTGAGCTCCCCCTTAATGTGTGCATTGAAAGGAATTCAATTTTTGGCCTCAAACGCCAAGTGCACATATTTAAGGAAAAGTGTGAGAACTCTCATATATCTTAGCATTCGTGGGGTGCAAGGTGTCAACATGATAAACGTGATGCTCATGACAGTTCATGCACTCAACAAGTTTAACAATACATCATTCAAGGTATGAATGTCACACACTAGCATAAATGGTCCTCATCAAGAGCATCAATTTAAACTATCCTTGCACACACCACTCAATTTTGAAAAATCTTATATGCCTCTCTTTTACCCCTTTACATCCACATATCAATCTCTCTTTCCTTACATTCTCCCCCAATATTTCTCCCCCTTTGGCATTAATCTCCAAAAAGGATCTCTCCACCAAAAAGAAAGAAATGATGGTAGACAAGTGAGGGCATAGAGGTAGGTAAAAGTTTAGCATATAGGATTTCTCTCCTATAGTTTTCTACCAAACAAAGTATGGAACACTTTAAGTCAAGATTCTGAGAGGTTAGCATATTTAGCTCATACCTCAATAGCATCACCACAAGAGGTATCAACCAAATATCTAACTCATTCTCTAATCGTCACCATAAGAACAAACTCATTGGTGTGACTCAAAATATTGCATACACATGCACACTCTAGCATGTAAGGGCCTAGATGCACAAAGGTAATACAAATGTTCATAGAGCGATATACCTTTGTTCTAAGCCTCATAATCTCCACCATGATGATGATTTTGAATTTAGTGCTTTGATGGGCCTAGCACTTCATTAAGCAAAAGATCTCATTTGTGCCCATATCTCTTTTTTATCATCTTCAAGGAGACATTTCAAACTTGTGCTTCATCTCAATTGAAAGTCCATTGCTAGCTCTTGTTGTCATTTTGAGATACCAATTGAAGACATATTTCTTGATATACCAAAGTGAAAGATTATCCACCAATACCAATTGAAATATGATCTTCATAGTTTGACACCGATGGAAGGAATCTTCACAAATTGATGTCAATAGGAATGGATGCTCGTATCTCATAATATCACCTAGATGTCTCCTAGGGACCTTGATGTCTCCTAGGAAATACTCACAAAGACAAGAGATAACATTAAATTGCACAAGCTACAGTTTTACAACTAGTGACCATTTGGATGTGGAAGGCATGTGGATCACTAATTGCAAACCTCATAACATAGACTAAATTCCCCCTATTTGATAGTGCATACATATGTATGTGGAAAGCAGAACATATGCACTTTTGGTCAATAAAGTCCAAACAAGGGAATTTAAGCTATATTATGGAGAGTAGCTACATAAGGGTTAAAATTGCAATCCAAATGAATATGAGAGATAACTTTACCAATTTGGATTGAGTTAATGTAGCATACCCATGAGAAACTCATTCTCACCAAGAGACTACACAAGTTCACTTAGAAGAAAATGTTAGTCTCAAAAGACACAAGACATAGAATAGACTCCCCCTTAATATGTGCATCAAGTACTCGAATTACTTGTGAAATGCACTTGAATCAGTTTAAGAGTCTAGAGGAGTTCATCCTATACCTTGGTCAAGGCACACCAAATTTGCAACAACTGAAATTATGCCAAGAACACATACCACCACCAAGATAGATAGATCACCACACAAATTTTGATTGACATGATCATCCTATAAGTATGACTTCAATGATTTGGATGGCCATAGATCTCTTTGATGAAATGTGGTGAACTAGAGCTTTGGTGATCATCCAAGATCCATATTAAGTTCCTAGTTCTTTCTTTACCTAAAGCAACTCACATAGAGAGCAAATGGTAAAATTCATGAAATTTGCAAATTGTGAACTAGGAGTTACCACTCTTTATTGACAAAGTCTTGGTTGATCAATAGGATGGATCATGTGCACTTGATGAGCTCAAGAGAGGAGAATTTGACAATGAGAGTCCACCCTTCAATTATTTTCTCCAACTCACATAAATATAGTTCCTCCAAAGGATTGGGGCATCCGACAACAAAACTAGGAGCATTCAGTTTATAAAGACTGAGACCTCCAAGAATAATCTTTGGAGCACTCAAAGATTCCATTGGAACTATCCATCCTCCTTTGAAGTTCTTCTTTCTCCAATGTTTGAGATTACACAATATGAGCTTGAGAGAGAGCATTTTGTCTTATGAGATAGAAAGTAAACTCCCCTTCAATTTGTGCATACAAGAGTACACAAAGCACACCTATGCACATCAACAATGAGGTCAAAGGAGAAGTCTACACTATGTTCAAACTCATTTCAAACTCCTTCAAGCTGCTTGCAATCCAACTTTTCAGATTCTGTCTTCCTTGGAGAAAAATTCATATCTCTCAGACCATTAAGCCAATATACATGAAATTTGGTAGAAATGTTCATCTATGAGTCCTCTAACTGCTGTCAAAATTTCAGCCCATTTGGATTCCATTTGGTCAGTCAAATCTATTTTCTACCAAAACTGCTCAAGTCTGAAACAGCAGTGCTGAGGCTGACAAAATTCAACTGAAACTGATTTTCTTCTAAACCAAACTGCATCCCAACTGTACAACAACAAGTACTAGATATATATAGCATGCTCACAAAGTTTCAGGTCAATTCATCAGTGTTTGAACCTCCAAATCCATGCTTGAAAGCAGCTACCTCAAAATTTCAGATTTCTGGACAGATTTGATAATTTTTACAATTCTTCTCTTCTTGTCCAATGATGAGGTGGTTTTGGCTTAGAATACTCACCAGATGTCATTACCATTCAGTCCTCTTGTCAATGATTGAAGTCCTGTGAATTCTTCTAATATAGCATATCCAACTCAACCTCAACATCATGCTCTAGGTCCACAAAATGGACGGTTGTCAGCTGCTGTGTGTGGAGGTGGCGCAGCAGTGCTGCTCATGGTGCAGCAGTGCTGCTCATGGCCCGGCAGTGCTGCTCGTGGCCCGGCAGTGCTGCCCGTGGCCCGGCAGTGCTGCCCGTGGCCCGGCAGTGCTGCCCGCTGAGCGGCACTGCTGCTCGCACATCAGCAGTAGGTTGTAGATTATCTTCAACATGAGGAGCCTCCACATCTTGAGAGTGAGTCAACACACTTCGACTTCTACCAACCTCATCTTGCTTTAGGTGAAGAGTAACCTTTAGACTTGTGATGCATCCAAATGAATAAGCACAACCTCTTCTTATTGATTTCCTATGAATAAGCTCAACACAAGAGGTATTAGTAGCACAAGCACTAGTTTCTCATTTAGTAACCCTTTATGTGTGGAAGGCAAATGGGCTACCAAAATAGAGAAACCTCATAACATGGACTAAATCTCCCTTAATGCCACATGCACACTCTTTTGAGTAATGAAAGTGTGAATGTGCATGGTTGGTCATTAAGTCCAGGGGGCAGATTTAAGCCATATTATGGTGAGTGGCTAATAATAGACGAATCAACCCAAAATTAACTAGAGAGAACACATCACATAGTTTGGATTGATGGCATTGATATGATAGCACACTCCATTTAAGAAACACATTCTCATTTAGTGAGACTACATAAATCACTTAGAGAAATGGTTAGTCTCACAACTCTAGTCATAGAGTAAATTCCCCTTTTATAAGTGCTCTAAGTATTTGAATTTCTCACATAGCACTCTATTCATTTAAGAACATGGCATTTTACTCTATGTCTAGGTCATGGCAACAATAGAATAATCAAATTTAACTTATGCCAAGAAATACTCACAACCATTTGAGCATGTAGATGGCCATAAGATGAGAATGAGAATTTGCCAATCTACCATATGACAAGATTTCATTAAGTAGAGAGTTCTTGAGATTTGAGTGATAAGTGCTTCTACTTGAGCTTTCTTGAAATTCTTGGTTTGAGGTCCACAAAGAACACCAAGTCATGCATGTTGCTTGTTGTGAAATTCCAATCATACTTTTCTTCCATGACCAACAACCAATACATATCCTCAAGTGGTTTCTTTCCCTGAGTGACTACACAAGACACAAAGAGATAAGATTTGAAATAAATTGCACTTGAGATTTAGATGTTACCACCCTTCTTGAAACATAATGGATGAGGTGGCTTCTTCATCTTCACTTTGCTTATCATCATGTTGTAGACTTCATCCATTGCTTGGACTTATCTCAGCCACTACTGTCTGCATAGGCGCGGCACTGCCGCTCTGAGGCGCGGCACTGCCGCTCTGAGGCATGGTACTACCATATCAGAGATGTCAGCGGAATTTGGTGCAATAGTAGCTTGAGGATCTCCTATCTTTGTACCCAGAACTTCTTGTGGTCTTATATCACCAATGGGCATTTTCTTGATTGTCTCACAAAGTGGTTCCTCATTACCTACAACATGAATAAGATCTTGCTCTACTAGAGAGCCATTAAAAGCATCATATGAAAGATGATTCATTTGAACTCAAAGTACTCTAGCCACTCCTAATAATTCATAAGCATACACATATTTGTGAACTACTAGAGACTACACAAGTCAAGTGGCTAGCTAGCAAGGATTAGGTACTTGTTACCGAGATGAGTATGAAGTTAGAGATATATCCATTAATTCATCCTTGGGTCAATCTTGATAGAATAGTCAATGTTAATAAGATTGATAGCTTGAGATGATATTTTCAATAAAAGTTACTCAAGCACCCCAAGGCTTCATATCACCTTCAAGTACCTACAACACTTACAAAGCACAATTTGGTACCCATACCAAGATGGGTCCATCAAGGTTAGTCACAAGAGACTTAGGCACCCAAATGGCCTTTGTGCTAGTATATGGTGAACCAATCACCTTTCTAGCACAAGTCTCATTTTTGGGCCTCCTAAGCAATTTTGAATCAATTGACAAGTTTGGCTTAAGAGTGTTACCCATGGGACACTCCACATTTAGGTGTCCCTTTCCTCTACAAGTGTAGCATAGGCGTGTCTTGTTATTCTTAGCCTTGTTTTCTTGCAATTTGCTTGCTACCTTGCTACTAGGCCTCTTTCTTGATGATATCAAGCCTTTGTCCTTCATGTAGGGGCATGATGCAATTTCATGACCCTTCTCATTGCACTCATAACACTTCCTCTTACTTCTTCTTGTCTTCTTGTTTGGAAGTGTGGCTTGGTCATCAACCTTGTTGGAACACATCGAGGCATTGTGTCCCATGTTGGAGCACTTGACATGATCCATATTGTTCTTCTCTTGAATCTTGCTCATGCCCTTCTCTTCTTTCTTGGTGGCCTTGGGAGCTTTTCTGTTTTGCCCAAGTGCGGCACTTCCGCGTTTGTGCGCGGCACTACCGCGTCGCGGCACTTCCGTGGGTGGGCGCGGCACTTCCGCACTATGGACAAAATACACTTTTCCAACATGCTCCTTGGCTTTGCCATTGTCGGACTTGTGACCTTGTTGATGGGGTTTCATGCATGCTGCAGTTGATCCCTTCTCAAGCTTCTTCACCATGTCTTCACGGTTATCTTGAGAAGGTTGAGCAATGCACTTGCCCTTCAATTGAATCAAGTCCTTGAGCCTTGCAACCTCTTCTTTAAGTTCATCATTCTCTTGCACAATGAGGTCATCACAAGACTCTACAAGCACATTCTCAACACAAGACATATTTCCTTGCGAACAACAAGGGTTAGCATGAGATAAATCAAATTGAACTTGTGTACATGTGCACTTGTGAGGTTGGAAGGATTTTACCGATGTTACCACAACCTCATGACTGATTTCTAGCATGATATGAGAATCCATAAGCTTCTCATGAGAGCACAAGAGCTCATCATGACTTTCTTGCAAAGTCTCATACTTGCTAGTAAGCCTTTCCAACTTGTCCTTGAGCATATAATTCTCATCTTCTAATTGAGCAACACAAGATAGAGAGATAATAGTACGAGCTTGCTCAATTGACAAGTTTTCATACCTTTCGACCAAAATAGCATGAGAGCACTTAAGCTTTTCATGCTTTTCGGTCAACTTCTCCAAGCATTTGATCTTTTTGACAAGAAACTCTTCTTGCTTGTGAAGTGACTCTTCTTGCTCACTAATTTTCTCCATGAGCTTGAGCACCATCAACTTGTCTTTCTTGCTTAGATGAGCAAGGTGTTGAGTGACCTCATCATTATCACTCTCATCTTCACTCTCACTACCACTCTCACTTGAACTCTCACTCTCACTTGCCACATTCTTCTCTTCATTTGCCATGAGACCCATATGAGAAGTGGCATAGAGAGTTGAGCATCTCGGTGAGGTGGATTCATCAATTGGCCTCCACCGATCACAAGCTTCTTCCTCCTTCAAAATGTTAGCCTCACAAGAACTATAGGAAGTAGAAGCACCACATGTATAATCCTTGTTCTCACCAACCATTTCATTACCTTCCACATATGTCGGTGAGGGAGTGGTTGTGCCATGATCACTTAGGCCTTTTGGGAGAATCACTTGAGGCTCTTCAATTGTTAGTGAAGTTGAGCACTCCTCAAGTGATTCCTCTAATGAGAGCAACCTCTCATCACATTTGGACTTATCATATCTTTCTTTGAGTGTGGTCCAAATGAGATGAGCATCCTCAAGTGGTTCACCATCTCCAAATATGACGGCATCAAGTACATCTTCACTCAAGGCACTAAATAAGACATTAGTAGCTTGAGCATTGAGTTGTAAGCATTTCACTTCCTCTTTAGTTAGATAGTCCAAATCATCACTAGGAGGTGAAATGCTCACATCTACAATCTGCTCGAGTTGAGGACCCATGGCCCTAAAAACATCAAGTATACTAGCAGACCAAGATGTATAATTTGAGCCATCGGAAAGTAAAAGTTCTAGAGATACTTCCTCACTTGTCGACATCGTCTCTCAAGGCGGTTAAGCCCGTAATTGAGAGCCCAGGCTCCGATACCAATTGAAAGGACCTTGATGTCGCCTAGAGGGGGGGGGTGAATAGGTCTGTTTAAAATCACAGCTTAAAACTTTGTTAGAGATGCCCGGCACTACCGCCCTAAGCCCGGAACTGCCGCACCCCGGCACTGCCGGCCTCAGCCCGGTACTGCCGCGCCAACAAACTGCCCGAGCCTGCAATTCAAAATCTACCAAGGGGAAAATAGATCGAGTAAATTACTGAGCTTCCTAGGGTAGAGTTGAACCTATTTCACCACTTGAATGTATGCGGAAGTGTACAAGTGAGTAGATCGGCACCAAACCCTAAAATCACCACAAATGAAAGTGGAGAGCAATACAAACAACAAGAACACAATCGAGACAAGGTATTTATCCCGTGGTTCAGCTCACCACCAAGGCTTGCCTATGTCCACGTTGTTGAGGAAGCCACAAAGGCTATGGTCTCTTTCAACCTTGTCCTCGTTCTCAAGTCAAGAGAGCAAGTCTCTTGATATGAGGGTTCTTACTAGATGTAGAGGGTGATAACAAACGTCCCGGAGCTGCCACACAAGAGTTGGAAGCTTCCGGGCGACGCCTAGCCGGCTAGGAGCCTTGCTCCAAGAGTAATAAACACAATCCACCGGCCTTAACGCGAACCAAGTGCTCTAGGAGTTGTAGAACAGTTTGGAGAGCTCTCTAATGCAGTTTGGAGGGTCAAACTCTCATGGATTTGCAAGGGAAGCAAAGGAGAAGCTTGAGGGGCTCCAATGGAGAGTGAGGGAGAGAGAGAGCTGCTCTGGTCGCACTTGGGAGGAGAATGGTCGAGATGACCGTTGGGAGAGGCAGGGAGACAAAGGATATACCCCCTGCTGTCCAACAGTAACATTAAGTCCCGGAAGTGCCGCTCGCAGAGCAGAACTTCTGCTCCCCGGCACTTCTGCTCTCAGAGCAGAACTTCTGCTCGAGCAGAACTTCTGCTCGCAGAGCAGCACTTCTGCTCGCAGAGCAGCACTTCTGCTCTGACACAAACAGCCAAGAATGAGGAATGGAAAACTTGCTGTTGTGGCTTGTTTTTGAGGATGGTTTGGTGGAACTTTTGAGCACTTAGTTGCACATATAAGCTAGAGCATTGTGTCCCCCTTAATAGTACGGCTTTTCCTAAACTCAAATTCAAAGCATAAAAGAATTTAAACGCCTTTGAGCTGGATGCCGCTTTTCTTTGTAATTGGGGGTTCCACCATTTCTTATACTATCCTCTTTCTCAATATCACTTCATAAAGGTTTGCAATCATCCTTGTCTCATCTCTTTGAGCAAACACACCCTTGAGCTTGTGACTTGAATCTTTCCAACACATATGAGTTTAGTCCATGGCTTCAAGTCACCTCCGCTAATGATTTGATCCTCAACATAATATGACTCCTCATAGCTCGATTAGTACCTCGACTCAATGCAAGTACTCTCTTCTTCACCCTAGCCATAGTACCTCAGTCTCCTTGACCTTCACCTTCGCTTAGTACCTCGAAGACCTTTCCTTGCTATCTTCACCCTATCAAGCCATACTCAAGTCACATCACATTAAGCATCCATTGAATAATCATTTCTTCAATATTGTGATCCTTGCTTGAACATCTTATAGATATGAATGTTGAGATCAATCAAGCTTCACATAGAGTGTCATATATGAATCAACATCAATATGGTCAAGCCAATTCACGGTTCCTTATATTCTCTCCGTTTTGGCTTGACACTCAACACTCACTTCAATCTATCTTCATACTTCTAGCTTGATCAAAACAATGCAAAGTGATTTCCCAAATCTTTATCCATACAAGCAAACCAAAGTAGAGACCGACTTATATCCAATATGAGTTGTGTCCTTTGTCATTTCAGCTTTGCTTGCCATTTCCTCACTTATGCATTCTTGATTCATTCTTCATCC